>OX608079.1:109009436-109361936 GCA_951509765.1 Sphenella marginata
TTCCCAGTACAACACTTGGATTGAGCAATTTTCTTTATTTTATTTTTTTTCAAAATTTATTGAAACCAATTAAATCAAGTCACATACGCAGTAATTGATTATTTTATTTTGTGAGTTCATTCGCCTTTTCTTGAGCAACGTCTCATTGTAACTCCGAGCCCGAGTGGCCCTATCTAGTTATTGTATTCTTAGAACTTTCGGTGTTAAGTGCTCATTTGGTTCTGGTAGATTTTGTATGTTCTGTAATTGTTGCTTTTACTTACGTATAGCTATTCTTTCTGGCGTTGTTGCTGCTAGCGTTTTTGATTGGAATGTTTTTGCTAATGTTTCTTCCCTTTACTCTTAAATTTTTTTTGTGGTTCATGCAACTCGAGCTTTTCCTTTTATAATTGCACATTTTATGATCTCGTTTGGGTTGGTGTTTCTGTTTTCTTATTTAGATTGGTTCTGTTGTTCTTCTGTTTTTTGTATATTTTTTTTTCGTTACTCCGTTTGTTTTTGTATTTTCTGTTATTGTTGTTTTATTTTGCTTATTCTTCTTATTGCTTTTTCCATGTTGGTTGCAGCTTTAGTTCTGCTTTTTTTTGTGATATTACATTGCTGTTTTTGTTCTATCTATAATTCATGTTATTATTCTCCTCCCACATTTTTCATCTTGTTAACTGCCTAACTCACCCGCATAAAAATCAATTTCATTAAAACCTTATCAGATCAAGAAGCTTCCATTGCATCTCTTTGCCTAATTTCATCCAGCTGAATTTCCAAATTTCCAAGAACACTAATCATGCCTACAACTAATACTTTAAATTTCGAAAAATCACTTACTTTACGAACATAACCAACTGAGGCAATCACACTCTCCATAACTTTTTTTTGTATGACCTTACTATCTCAACATAACCCCAAAGTAACTCATCTCACACTTAGCTGGTTTGGGTATCATTTTGTCAAGCAAAAGATAAATGAAACAACCACTCTACATGATGTGTGTCATACAATTTTTAGACCTTTACCAAAAGGAAGTTTACAAAAGCACAATAGATGTCCGCATACATTCATGCTCACCATTGACCCTAGCAACAAGTCATCATTATCTCTGGGTCACTTACGTAAACTCCAACTTTGGTAAAGAACTCAATATCCGTTCGACATTGGGGACGAGTTGCCCTGTGGCGAAAAGGAAATTTTCACCTTGTTCAGCATTTCATTATTTTGGGATTTTTTTTTTCCTTTTTTGCCTTTCTCTCTCTCTCTTTTGTAAATACAAGCCATTAAGCAGTTTATGATTGTATATATGGCTTTGGGTGTATGCGTTTATGTTTGTGTGTAACGAGTATGTGTACTCGGGTGCGTGTTCCACCGTTCCGGTTAAACGGTGCAAATGAATTTATTAATTCCTTAGGGCAAAATGTAGTTGCAGCAAAGCAAATAAAAAATGCGAGCATGAAAATACGAAAAACGATAACACAAAATAAAATCGACAGCTTCGGTACAAAAACAAAAAAATTGTAAAAGAATTTGTTGCTTCCAGCATTTTGCCAGCCATGCATCAATCTCTCCATACCTCTACGTTTTACATTTTGTTTGCCCGCAGCCATAGTCATCATGGTTCGTTTATGTTCTTCATATGATAGCATTCTTTTTTTTGTGTTTATAACCAACTGCGACCGATGTGGCATTAAGGGACTAGTGATTGACTGACATGCGTATGTGGGATCCTATTTTAAACAATTTGTTCTTTAACACTGAACAGTCAGCATAACCTCTGAGTGCATTCTGCCTTCAATTAACATTTGGAAGGTATGACATCTCAGTTAAAAGCAACTTTTTAGGTTTAGTACCCATGTCCACACTCTGCAATATTTCGAAAGAAATAAATATATGTATAGCTGCTCTGCTCACGCTTCCATTTCTCTGTCTATAATCTCCTTCGTCTGTTTCTTGTTATTTTCCTATTCTCACAGGTCCAATCTAGAATGTCGCATTTTTTGAATTTTCATTCACAACTGGCTATTTGCTCAAGTGTTACATACGTTCTTTTTGACTTTTACGCCTTACTTTTAATTTTTCCTTCACTTTTTTGCTCGCTTTTCACATTTAGTACATACAAAATACATTAATCCTTCAGCTGTCACTTTGGTTGTTAATGTCCTTTGTAGTCGACACAAGCCAACACATGACATCCCTCTCTCTTTCTACAGCATTGTCTTCCTTATCGTATAGCTTTGTTTGTCGCCAACTCTTTCTGTACTTTCATGCTTGTTCGTTATTCGTTCTTTGGTTAGTGTCATTCGTTGGTAATTCAATTCGAAATCGATTGAAATGTAAATGACTGAACGCTCTTTGGTTGTGTGAGTGTGGGGTAAGGGATTACAATTTTAATGTACAATTTGTCATTAATTCTGTGGAAAATATCAGAGATAAGTAAGGATAAAGTAATAAATGAAGAATGATTGGGTGACCAAAGCTAATGTGTGTGCTTTTCTCATTCGTTGTACTTCAATGCATTTGGTTGTCAAATTAGTCACTCACATAGAAAGGTACCCAGCAATGACGACAACGAGTTGATAGCTATGTCGCAACTAGTAGGTGTCACAAGGCAGGTTGTACATATGTCAATTTTCATATATTGGACATAAAGATACCTGTCGTAAACTAGTTCAAAATAGACCAATAAAATGTTGGTGTAAGATGTAAAAATAGTTTAAATGATTCTGATGTCATAATCAACAAAATTAAAACGATTAGTTAGCGTGTTTTTTCCTATTCTGGGCAGCCCTATCTTCTATGAAACTTAAGATTTTAGTGGTTATAATTTAGGTCGTCTTGAACTAGTTTGCGATGAGTTACACAAATCGCATTAAAAACTAGTAAGTCTTTGGAGTAGTTGAGTTTATCGCTGCTGGGAAAATGTAGCAAAGTTTTGCTGGATTTTCTCTTTGTATGTATGTATGTATGAAATCATGTTGTTAATTACAAGCTAGTTTTTCATGGCACCAATAAATAGACGTACATTTGGTTTAAACTCGTAAATATGTATTTAACCTTAAAAGGAAATAGCATTTATAATAGGGAGAAAAGCAGAGCCATGACTTTGGAAAATATGAAACCTTTTATTTCTCGTAAATTTTTTGGTAAATATATCAATCTTTGGAGCTCGTAAATCAGAAATTATGACACTAGACAGTGGAAGAAGAGTTTGCCTGATTTTCTGGTGTTTAATGGCAATTAAGGGCTTTTACATTACACCCCCACTTGTGTACTCTTAACATACTTGAGCTAGCCACAGAAGAAGAGAGGTATAAGGAGAATGGTATGGTATGAAAATTACTAACCGCCGGATCTAATCCTGTTCAATAGTGTTCTCAGAAGAAGTGTGATGCCGAAACTCCAGGTTTTTTTCTGATTAGTTTATGAATTGGTTGTTAAAGGGTTAATACACAAAAACAGGAAATATATAGGCTTTGCTAGAGCAAAATGTATTCAGGAGCATTACCTCTCCAGCTTAATCGCAACTCTCGTTTGGTGACGCTCTATTGCTGTACGAGGCATATCATAGACGATTGAGTATTGATGAGCTGGTAACATAAATTGAACTCGTCTCGTCTATTCACATCAACTAACAACAATTATCCTTCTCTTCGTTTCAGGCATTTGGTATAACAGTGAGCACCGTGACTGGGTTCGTATTGCTGGCCGATAGTACCCACTACACCCTGCTAAAGGGTTGAGACCGTTATCATTGCGCAGAGCATCACACGGCGCCAATAACAGTAGCAGCAGCAGCAGTAGCATTAACGCTTGCCCACATCCACCACCACCTACACCGCACAGCACCAGCAGCACAGCCAACAATTACAACAAAAACACAAATAGCACAGCACCAAGCAAAAGCAAAAGCACAAACAAAACAAAACGCGCAAACGGTACAAACAAATTTGATAACACAAGAACAACCACAACAACAACAACAACACACAGAGCAAGTGTTCCAACAATCGCATCGGCAGCAGCAGAAACAGATATACCAACAACAACTACAATTAACTCACCTTGCAGTCAATTGCAAGTGAATTATTTTGAATTCCCACCGAAAAATCTTGCTCTACTAACAGCAACCGGTTCAACACCATCACTGGCGACAACAACAGCTGTAGCTTTAGCCGCATCCACCACAAGCACCCCCACACTTTTATCCGCAACAAATTCACCCAAAAATTTTTATCCAACACACAATCACTCACACTATTACCAACCACATTTGCACGAACATCAACATCACCAACAAAACAAATCAAAAAAGGTAAACGCACAACAACAACAACAGCAATTGCGGCAACATTGCTCACATTTTTCAAAACAACAAGAAAGTGATTTTGACAGAGAATTTTATAGTGAACCGGAAGAGCAACTAATACCACTGACAACAATAAACGAGGGAACAATTAGAAAGCATAGTTTAGCAACGCCAACAACAAACAAAATGGGACGACGTGAAATCAAGAGATCCAATACCAGCGGTTCGACTATAAAGTCCTACGATAGCGGCAGCGGTAAGTGAAACAAATTGAAAATTATTTATATTTATACGTATGTATGTACATATGTATGTGTTAGCGATGCTAAGGAGCGAATAAGTGAACATGGCGGGAGAAAGCTCGTTTCGATAAAATCCGAAAGACATATATTTAACACATGCCCGCAATCTCAAAAGTAATGATATGAGTCCCTCAAGTGTCCGCCATTTTTTCTCAACTGAGTGGGCACTTTCGACTTAATGTGTTTTCAAAGTCAAGGGTGATGTGGTTGTTTAGATTTCAGCTCGATGACTCAATGACTTTAGTTTAACTTGCTTTTCCTTTTAAGCCTATATGAGCAAATAGATGCTTCGAACTTTGTGTAAACAAATAAACCGAATTCTTGCAAAATTAAATAAATAAATTTTTTTTAAAATATTCCGACCGTCGTCATTAATTGTAGGTAAAATGATGTGGATGAATTTCTTTGGCTAGGTTTTCTTTTTTACAACCATGGGCAAGCGAAGGAACTTATGAGGAGGAGAAGGAAAATCGAAAAATTAAAAAAAAAAAACAAGTAAGGAAAGGGCTGTCTTCGGCTGTGCCGAAGGCTTTATACCGTTCATGAATGCCAAACCACACTTATCGAAACAATCGATGGTATGGGAGCTATGCGTTATGTTGGTCCGATCTGGCTGATTTTGCCTACATATGTTACATATATAATATGTAGCAAACGTGTGAAGTTTAACGTTCCTTGCTCTTTAACTGCAAAATTGATAGCCCAAAACCCACTTATCGAAACTATTGATTATATGGGAGCTATATGTCATGTTGGTCCGATCTGAGTCATTTTCACTACACACGTTACAAATACAATATGTACTAAACTTGCAAAATTTTACGTTCCTAGCTTTTGAATTGCAAGAGTTATAGGCCAAAACCCATTTATCGGAACAATCGATTGTATGGGAGCTATGCCTTGTATCGGTCCGATCTTGCTGGTTCCGACAAATGATTAATCCTATGCAAAATGGCGCCTGCTTGCAAAATTTCATCGAGATATCTCTAAAACTGAGGGACTAGTTTGCGTTCAAACAGACGGACGGACAGACGGACAGACGGACGGACGGACGGACGGACAGACGGACATGGCTAAATCAACTCAGCTCGTCGCCCTGATCATTTCGGTATACTTAATGGTGGGTCTATCTCTTCTTCTTCTCATACTTACAAACATCGGACCAAAGTTATAATACCATTTCATGTTCATGAAAGGTATGAAAAGAAAAAAAAAAATTCATTGCCTTTGGTACAAAGAAGAAGACTCTCTATCTATCTATTGAGTTATGGCAATCAATGATATCTTTTCGGAAACTGATGAAATTTAAATAAATTCAATAATCGCGAAAAACTTGGCAGGCCATGGATTGGAAAACTAGGTTGCCCCAAGCTAGGAAGGAATACTTAGCCTCTGGATGGGAAGTAGGTAGGATCTTTACAGGTTGTTGTTGTACCGCTACTTTTTCAGGTTTTAGGTCATACTGTGCTCAAATTGAACAAGCGTTGAAAAGTGCAGGCAAGTTCTAATCGACACATTTTCATGGTTGTGTGGCAATATTATCGCCTGTTGGTTAGTCGTGTCATTCGGAAAAAATCGACATAAAACGCGTACCTCTTCGGCTCTCAATAACCAAATAAATACTTTGTTGTTGTGTTTTGTAACGTTAGTTACGAATTTCTCAGCTCAGCATCGCTTATCAGCATAAAAGGTCCATTAATTTCACTCACCTTAAGGTCTCTGGTTCATAGAAGCCGGACTGTACCACACCATTTCCATCCCTGTTCAAAAAAGCACCTATTTTCCAACATCAATCTCAATGTTTGCGCAAACGCCATAATTGCTACGGTTCCTGAATAACCGTTGAAGGAAAAGTAAACTTATTTATTTATGTGGAAAGTTTGTAAAATTGGGGGAGTGGACATTAGCAGCAAGTATTAGGAGTCTAGCAAACAGTTAATGTATTGCTAATATTGTATGTGGCAGTGGGAAAACACAGAAACATATTTATTTACGGCAGGTGGGGCTTGTAAATGCGTACCGAAACAAATTGTTAACCCAAAGTACATACATAAATATCAAATGAATCAATTTGTTTGTTAACCCTGCTCAAAGGTAATATTAACATTTTTTATTATGCCGGGCAAAATAAATTAAACAAAGTTTTTTTTTCACAGAACTAGTCACCCATGGTATTGATCGCCAACCGTCAGAATTCAAATTTGTTCAGTCCCAGACCAGTTGAACATATATAAATACCTTCAGATGTGGTTCACAAAAGTGGCTTGTTACAACAAAAACACGCCCCGAAATTTTTGTGGAGTGTTGTCGAAAGTGATAGTCCTTTACCGTATTTGAACCTAGTACACTCCGATACTCCCTTGCGGTACATGCCCGACTGTCAGGGGAACCATAACATAGGACCAGTTCAACCTTTTAGATCATATCATCCCCTAGTTGTAAATGAGTATTTTTCTGACTTAATTTTCGTCGAACTTCATTGGTTCTACCTCACAGTGCAACCACATGCATAACCTTTTGCCCATCACTGACTTCAGTCGTGCCTATTTAGGCCAAATTTTGCTGTTATTTGTTGACTTAATTGACAACACCACCACCACATGAAATCGGCGTGCACCAAGCTACTCCCACATCAAGTAATCTAACACCAAACTAAACGAACTTTGAACGCTGTCGGCATATTGAATGGGTCAACTATCGGCGGTTGTTCAACAAGCCATTGCCTACCAGCTGTCGTACAATATTTCAATATCGGTGTACACTACAAACTACAAACATTCGCACAACTACAAATACGTGGGCGGGTAAAGGTTGAATTTGATTACAACAGTGTGGTTAAACGTAATGGATTAACGTTGTCATTGGATTTACATAAAGTTTACGTGGTCATTGTGTTAATAATGAATTTGTAAAGGAAGGCTGGACTGTCACGGTTTAGGCTTTGATCCAAAGGGTAAACAGTTAATTATTAGTTTTTGAACTTTATCAAATAGTAGTACGAATAGGAGTGCTATTTGTTTTAATGCTTCCGCTTCCACCTTTGTGTTTTATATAATTTATTTCCTTTGTCTCCATCTAGCTTTCACTTTCCACTTCGTTTCTCCACTTAACATTCCTCTTCCTCCACTACGTCCATTGGGTTTTTTTATTTTTATAAGATTCTTTGGTTTTCGGAGATCTATGTATGCACATTACCATCAAAATAGGATAGGTAGGATTGGTAGTTAAATACAGAGGATTGTTCATGAACCGAGTTGTTCATGAAGGCTACATAGGTCATGGGAATCAGAAGCGAAGGTAGTCAAAAGGAAGATGCAACTAATGCCACTTTCGATCGCTTTGTATTGCTTGAGTTCTTGAAATTTGTATGAGCATGTCCTATGAAGAGACCACTTTTACCCAATTTTACCCATACGGGTACAAATGAACCAAATCATTTTCTACCCAACTACTTTTATACATTGATTTTAGCCAACTGTAGACTAAAGGGATTAATCGCTAAGCTATCTCTTTAGAAATTAGTCACACAGTTTTTTGCTGTATAATTTTCCTCTCTAAAAACAAAGAAGTGCCTAAAAGTATGCAACTTTCACTTTTCCGTGCACGCGCCACTCTGTTTATCCAAAGCTTAGCCCATTGGTGGTTGGCAAGGTATTCAAAATAATACTGGTTTTTCAGTTTTCATTTATTTTTAAAGAAAATTTTACACAAAAATCCTTAAAAAAAAGCTAAATTAAAAGCCTGAATTAAATTAAAAATAATTATTGTCCTTTTAATAACTTAAGCTTACAAACTAAATTATGGTTAATAAATGCTTCGAGAAGATTTAGATTTTTAATACGCCATTGGTTGATGTGCCATATATTTAAATGTGTATATGCATACATATACATATATTTATATATACGTTTGTATGTATGTTTCTTAATCGTATTGTCGCTCCAGATAAGCGATTATGTTATCGCGTCTATCTTCATCACAAGGATTCACATTCCAAAAAACTAAAGGACAACCATAACGCTCGAAGCATCTGTAAGGCACACTTTGCTCTTTTCGTACACAACAACTGGCTATAGCCCAAACACATTCATTGTTGTAACTTTTTTTGGGTCTAACTGTTGTTACAGTATGTGGAATATTTCGCTCATTACTGAAGCTTATAGCGCCTGCTCCCGGGCGATTGGGGATCCCCTCAGCTAAATTGCAGAAGAAGAGAAGAAAATGAGTGTAATTAAAAGTGTGCTTCAAGCAGATAATTGTGGTATAAAAACAAATTTCCGTTAAGTCTTCTCAAAACGGACTTTGGCCACTTACTCACAGTTGTCTTAGCTGGTGGTGGTGTAGTGTTTTGTGGAAAGAGTGGCAGAGGTGGACGCACCATAATGTCTAAACGTTGATTGGCTGTTCAAAAATGAGAAATTTGGGTAAACTATTTTGTTGTTGCTAAATTTGTCTATATATTCACTCACGATTACGGGTTGGCGTATAATCGCGCCATATCACGCGATCTGTATTGTCTGGTCCACCGAATCGTGTATTAAGTTCAGGCACGATGACGCTAACTGGACCATTGTGATAATTGCCAGGTACAGGGTGTCTAATACAGAAGAAAATGAAAATTAGGCTGATTTCTTCAATGGCTAAGTATTGTTTTTGAAATCACATCAATATATGTATGTATGTACATGACGTTGTCGAGCTCATTAATTTCAAATTTCAAACTTACTTTTGCAAGGGTTTAATGTGCCCCCACAAATAGTGACTGCAAGGCGGCGCTTGTCCACTGATGCTATTAGCGGTGTTAAACTTCGTGTACCTGTAATAGGGATTTCGTTTCTGAATATTGTGTTCGGTATCACGACGTTGACGGCGATTTTGAAACTTCTTTGGACGTTTACGAAGTATACGTTTCGCTTCTGTATTATCATCGGTGTTCGCTGTCGTATCGGCATCAGCCAACGATATAACCTCTACATGCATTTTAGATGATGCAGATTTGGATTCAACGGAACTTATAATGGGCGCTGATGATAAAATATCGAAATACATTTGTTCCGGCTGCAAGGGGTGATATTGCTCAGCGTCTGTATGATTCACGTTGCTAATGCGACGTCGTCTGTGAGCGGGGTCTTTATGTTTTCTTAGACGGTGAGGCGCATCCGTTTTAGGAACTGTTGTAGGCGTAACAAAAGTGAAAAGATTATTCAAACTTTCTTTTTGTGCAAGTAAAAGATGATTAAAAATCTTACCAAAGTCTTCGCTAACAAAATCTTCTTTATACATAATAACCGGGTGATCCTCTTTTAAGACGCCATTCATCATTCTAGCTTGATGCAGCTGCGGAAGGGAATAAGGGAAATACAATTTTAATAGATTTTTGAGGTACTAAATAAGTTTTAGTTCATTTTTTTTAACGGTATATACATAATAATATATATACTAGGGCGGAGCCAAAAAAATCATTTCGAATAAAAAATTGATAGAACAAGATTTAAGAAAAAAATAATAATTTAATGAATATTTGAAAAAAAAAAAAAATCAAAACAATACTTTGAAATAGAAAAAAAAATGGAGCAAATAAATAAAACGAAAAAATTAAATATTTTGGAATTAAATAAATACCCGCTAAACGAATTAAGTAAAAAATTAAAAAAATAACATGAGAAACTTTCAGCAAACAAATTTCAATAAAATAATTAGTTAGATAGATTTAAATAAATTAAAAACCTAAATTTGAACAAAAAAAAAAAATTAAATGCAAAATGCTTTCATAAGGCAGATAAGCAGTTAAAAGAAAAAACAAAAAAAAAATAACAAAAATTTAATAGCATATTTTGAACAAATAAAAGTTCAACAGATTAGTTTTTTATAGAAAAAAAAACATGAAAATATACTTTTGAAAAAAAAAAAAAATGAATTTTTCAAATCAAAAACACATTCCAGAACAAAGTAGCAAACTTATCGGAAATAAAGCTTTCAACATTAAACTTCTTTTGGCATAGAGTATCAGAGCACAGCGCAGCATTTTTTGTGGAAACAGGAAAGAAATGTCGAACACTATTCTAAACAAACATGGACTATGTTACTAACTGGAAAAAATAAAAAAATGTTTTGTACACCACGGTTTGCTTAGGAAAATTGTTAGAAGAGAAATTTAATAAAAAACAATCATCAAAAATCAAAATATACGTATATAATAAGGCTATATAAATTTTTAAACAAAATATTAAAACTTTTCGGAAAAAAATACTATGCAACATAGTTTAAAAAATACCATAAATGTTTAAAATTAAAATACTATAACAGGAAAAAATTGCATAAAATAACCTTTTCGAAAAGAATTTTTAAAATAAAATTATGAGAATAATAAATATAGCTTCACAACAAAACACAATAAATTTTTAAACTGCATATCTAAAAAAAAAAAATTATATGAAAAAAAAAAAAAATACCATTGAAGAACTATTTTTAAAACATTTGCAAAGAAGAAACTTATTTGAAAAGAGTTTTGCAAATAGAATCCTAGGAATTAAAAAAAACTAATAAAATATTGACAGCAAAAAAAAAAAACATATCAAAAAAAGTTTTGGAAAAAAATTATACGAAACAAAATTTAAAATTTTTTAGTGCTTCCATATTACTTATAAAGCAGTTAGGTTTTCCAAAATTTAAATTCGCTACATAAAAAAGTAGCTATTTCTACAGTTGCAATGCCACTTTTTTGTACTATATACGAAAGAAATGTTGTGGTATCATAGTGTTAGACCACAGCTCCTTCATCATACATTCAATAAAGTCTTTAAATTTTATAGCAACTCACCTCAATATTATCCACATCATCATACTCCTCATTTAATTGCAATTCTTCTTCAAGCGGCGGCAAGGCAACAACGTCCTGCCTTTCTTTGGTGCGAGCATGCACTGATGGCGCAATCAACAGCAGAACACATGCCAAAAACAAATAACTGTGAAACTTCCGTTTAAACCGGAAGTCACTGACATACGATGCTCCAGCGCTTGTAAACCAGGTCATTGTTGTATGTACGTGGGTGTGGGTGTGAGTGTGTGCGTGCACGTTATAAAGCAAATATGCGTGATTAACTGCAGTGTTGGACGCGATACGGATGTGAATGCTGCAAGGTGTGAGTGTGGCTTTGAAAAGTTTTGTACTTTATTATATGCGGCTGTTGCGAACTGCAAGGAAATGTTGAAAAATAAATATATTATATTTTGTTTTAGTTTTCAGTCTACAAAAGGGAAGAATAGCTTTGGTTTTTTTGTTTTGGTTTATTGTAGAAAGTTTTATTATATACTAAAAAAGTTTTATCACTGAGTGTTGGACGTGGCGTATACGTAATATTTTTTAATGAACTAGGTGAAAATTTGCAAATAATTTTATACAAACAAAATTGTTATTAAAATGTTATGATAAAAATACACCCATCTTTTTGCCGGACTGGAATGTGTTAATTTAAAACTTGATTGAGAAAATTCACAAAATCTTTCATTTATAAATATTTTAGATAGGTAAAAATGCAAAGCAGAATCAAGGGTAATTTTGTGTTGGGCAAACTCGATATTCACTCTCCTGTATTAATAACATTCTTGGTAAATATAGTGGCAAAGTACACCTAAAAAAGGGAGTTAAAGATAAATCCTACCATTTAACTTATTTACGAGTTCAGCCCTTACTTGGTAAACGGAGTTTCCAGGTATACCCAAATTCACAGAATACTATCTAGAAGCTGTAAAGTTAAGAATGAAATATCTTAATTCCAAACTCAGACATTAATGTGGGCCTTACTTGGTAAAGTGAGCAGCTTTTCTCTGAAGTAGCTTTGAGTTTGCTTTTTATGCTTCTTCTTCGTCTTACATTCAGAAGTACCGCCAATATTTTTTCAACCATTCCCAGTTTCATGATTTCACGCCACTCAGCTCAGCTTGCAAACTTAAGTTTCTCTTAAAAAACTTAAAAATCTACTTTCGTTTTAAATTAAAATTTCATTTCTTGCATCAACTTTTGCTATGTTGTGACGGGGTAGGTATGTATTTCACAAACCTCAAGTGCTGTTGTTGTGACTATCATTCATTCAAGTTTTGAATATTTACTATGAAGTTAAATTTGTTTGGTTAACTTTTTAATTTAGCCCGCCGCTACAGGCGCTACATATTTTTGTTGTTGTTTTTGTTGCATGCGGAAAAAGTTTGATTTTGCTTCTTTTGACTTAGTAGCAAGGCTTGATTATTTTCAAATGTATGTATGTAGCTATGTACTACGTTCGTCCCTATGCAGCTATTCTGCAATAAGATGGTCAGCACAAAAGTAAAAGCGTTTGGTTGGTTTTAAATTTTTTACAGTTTTGGCCATAATTCATGAATTTGGAAATTTTAACTTAACGGACGGAGCGTGAATTTATGCTGGACGCAAAAGTTCGCCACTCAATATTCATTAAAAATATGTTTCAAATGTCAAAAACTTCTAAACTAAAGCAAAATTCATTAGAAAAGTTCAATTCCTGACAGATATTGAAGTAATCGTGAAAATAAATCTTTTTAAGAAGAATGTTTCAGGAACATTTTTAAAGGTAGATCGTGCTCTATTTGTAAGTATTTAGTAGCAAAGGCAAACACAGTTTGGCATTTAGTCGCACTTTAATTTATTTTTTCTATTTTATTTTATTTTGTTTTATTTTATTTTATTTTATTTTATTTTATTTTATTTTATTTTATTTTATTTTATTTTATTTTATTTTATTTTATTTTATTTTATTTTATTTTATTTTATTTTATTTTATTTTATTTTATTTTATTTTACTTTATTTTATTTTATTTTATTTTATTTTATTTTATTTTATTTTATTTTATTTTATTTTATTTTATTTTATTTTATTTTATTTTACTTTATTTTATTTTATTTTATTTTATTTTATTTTATTTTATTTTATTTTATTTTATTTTATTTTATTTTATTCTATTTTTATTTTACTTTATTTTATTTTATTTTATTTTATTTTATTTTATTTTATTTTATTTTATTTTATTTTATTTTATTTTATTTTATTTTATTTTATTTTATTTTATTTTATTTTATTTTATTTTATTTTATTTTATTTTATTTTATTTTATTTTATTTTATTTTATTTTATTTTATTTTATTTTATTTTATTTTATTTTATTTTATTTTATTTTATTTTATTTTATTTTATTTTAATTTATTTTATTTTATTTTATTTTATTTTATTTTATTTTATTTTATTTTATTTTGTTTTATTTTATTTTATTTTGTTTTATTTTATTTTATTTTATTTTGTTTTATTTTATTTTATTTTATTTTATTTTATTTTATTTTATTTTATTTTATTTTATTTTATTTTATTTTATTTTATTTTATTTTATTTTATTTTATTTTATTTTATTTTATTTCATTTTATTTTTATTTAATTTTTATTTCATTTATTTTTAATATTCGAAGTCTGCTTAAAACTTTTGGTTGGCTTTACTCCATTCTCTATTCACAATTACTTTTGCTTTAACCAAATATACCTTTCTGTATCTAAATAATTTTTAATTTTTAAATTTTCCAATTTGTTGCCAAACTTATTTGGAGTAAGGTCAATTGCTATGCATCTGTTATCAGATATAGTCCACGAGATTCCTAGGTGTAATAATTATCCACTTTCAACAAAACAGTTCCACTCAAAAATTATCTTACCACACTAAGCTAAAGAATTCGTATTTTAATTATTGCTCAACTAGCTAAAAAGTCAATAAATTTCTAAACATTTGCCAATCACTATGCAGCTCCTGTCTGCTGTGTATGAAATGAACTAAAGCATTGAAATATTATGTACGCTCCGAACATTTATATATCATCAATCATGACTCAATTTTTCTCTTCTAACAAATATATGTATGTGTAATTACGTATGTTACTGTACATCTGTTGGAAAAAAACTAAAAAATTATAGGGAAAATATGTAAACAATGTTTATGAATTTAGTAAAATAGTTCCAAAAAAAGAGAGAACCACTTTAAAAGTTAATAAATTTGGAATTCACTAAAATAAATGACGTGTGTGAAAGAAAGTCATTTAAATTCTGGAGATTGTTTTATCGGCATTAGCGTAGAACAAAATATATCTTCAGCTTAGTTTTACCTGAGAGATAGAGATAGATATACAGATAAAGATAAGGATGGAAATAGATACAGATATAGAATGAAATAGAGATGGAAGTAAATATAGAAATAAATATGGAGATAGATATATAGATAGAGTTGGAGCTACAAACAGAGATGAAGTAAGAAATAGGGATGAATATGAAGAAAGAGAGAGAGACGCAGATACATTCAAAAAAGTTGTCTGTCTTAGGTTTAGTACAAAAGTAAGCCGAGAACAAACTCATGTTTTGAAATATCGTAAATCGAGCTACCAACCTTTCGATTAGCAACTTAACTTTATACGAAAAAAGCTTAAGAATTGGTATTACCTTGCCGGCCTAATACACTAAGCTACCTCGAAAATGTTATATATATATATTTTTTTTCATTCCTATGGCTAACTGTCAACAAGTCTCTTATCTAATCTCCCTCTGCCCGTCGTGCTTATCTTTAACAGTTTTCATTCATAAAACTAAACTTCCCCGTCGTAGTATTGATGACGTTTAACAGCTGGCATTTGTTTTTGCCGACTTGGTTAACAAAAAACAAAAATAACTCTAGGAACGCTGTTGTCTATGCAAAGTAAATATTACGGCATGTGTTATCTTTCATGACTAATTGGTAAAACAAATAGTTAAGCGAGTACGTAGCTACGTCAATTCGTTTGATTATCAACAAAAATTTTTGGGGAATTTGAAGCGTTCCAACTACCTGCGCCTGTGTCCTCTGTTGCCTTTGCAATTCTATAGAAATCATGAATAAGAGTTATGATGCATCCATCATTATTATGTGAATGCAAGAAAAGTAAGTTAGATTTTTATATGAAATCACATCTCGAGAAAAAATATATTCATAATTCTAGAAATATATTCGTTATAATACGACGTGAAATACCATTCGCTCGATATACTATATTATTAAAATTTTTTTGAATAGTGAGTGAGGTATGGTTTCGAAGATTGCCGTGAAAGACATAGTCAGGCATACCGGTCGTAAGAGTCGACTAATATGCACAATGGTAATGATGTGCAACTCGATGGTTGATCTATGGATATGCTGCCTCTCACCTCTCAGTACCCATCATCTCTTTCCTTTCAGAAGGATGGACGACATGACCTAGAAGGTTTCACTGGACATACCAAATCTCTACCACGACAGTCGGGCAGTACCTCAAGGGAGTACCGGAGCGTACCGGATTCATATCCGACCAAGGACTCTCATTTCGACAACACTCCACAAAACTTTCGGGGAGTAATTTTGCTGCTAAAGCAGCAACGACATCAAGGACTTAGTCAGCTTTAGCGACTGTTCTTATTCTGCAAATCGTCAACAAGTTCACCGCATATTTTTAGAGTATTCACATAGATGCCTCCTTATAGCTGGGGCTGGCTGATCAGTGTCCAAAACATGTCTATTTCGTTGTCTTAATTTATGAAAGCTCAGCTAAAACTCACGTCTCAGCATTTTCATGTTCTCTTGTCGAGGTGAGACTCAGGTTGACTTTGGATAGAAGGGAACAAAATTTCGTCAAGTCCTTCCTCAATTAAGCCAATATAGTGTAGGAAATTTACTCGAAAAGTCGCCATAGAACCTTACTACACAGATGTAACATTTTTATGATTAATTTTTTTAAACGTTTTCATCAAACCAGAGCGTGGAATAGCCGTGGTATATATCAAAAAATATATATGTTTCAAGGCATTCGAATATTACCAGTATATTTAACAGGGCTGCCACTTAATCCAATTTTATTTATTTAATATCTTGAAAGCAACTTTGAATAAATACTTACAGATATTTCAAACCGAGTTATTTTTATTTTCTGTTTTTCCGACTGGGTGAATGCTAGATTTATATTGGAACGATTTTCCGTCATCCCTTGTCAATTTTTGTTCTCAGAACGAAAACTTACACTGAAGATGGCGGATCGCCGAAACCGGTTTGTAAACAAACAAAAATTGACAAGGGATGACGGAAAATCGTTCCAATATAAATCTATATTTCAAACCCTCCGACTTAAGTGTTACAAATAAGCATGCTCTTTACTGTTGAATACCAAAAATAAAAAATATTATACAGCAACCTCGAAAAATGCTATCCTGAAGATTCTCTATACTTAAAGCAGAGAAATTTGAGACAGTTTCTAAAAGTAAGCTTACCCCCCTAATTTTCATTACTTTGTTTCAATACAAGAATATTCTAAGTTACTGCATAACAACAAAAGTGATATGAACAACAAATCAATCATATCCTTAAAATAATCTTATAAAATACACAATTTGTTCATAGCAACATACATACACATATACATGAACAAAGGCAGAGATACCGTAAAACTAACTTACTAACTTTTTCTCTTTGTCTGTTAACTGACTCATCAACTTGGCTAAAAGTTCTTCTATGAGCGTAGCTTAATGAGTCGAAACAACTTTGTGTCTGAGTTATAGTCATGTTAGTTGGCATTTTTACTGCAGAAGATGATTGAAAACTCTTTCGATTAACAACATCAAATTAAAGTTAAACTAACTTTGTGTCTAGTTTCGATTGGTCTTAGTTATTTGGAGTGAGTCCGGGGGGGGCATATAAATGTGTAACTAATTGAGATTTAGACGTTAATCCGTCGTAATAAATGTAGTAAGTAATTGTGAAAACGTTTTATAAATTTTTGGGTTATCTGCCGGTCTGATTTTGCGCATGCTTAGGATAACTTAGGTTGTTCTGATAAACTGGACTAAGTATCTCTCGTTTGAATATGTATTCTTCAACTTATTGGAAATTCGAATTAGAAAGTTATAAAGTCTTCCGCACAGCCGTAAACATTGCTCTCCTTACCTTTTTTCTAATAAAATTATGTCACTCATACGCCTAGTGACACTGCTGGCTTTATTTCCACAAACAAACAAACCACCAATAGGCCAGCAGTGACACAGTAACCTCTTGTGTCCACTAATAGCCAACAAATGAGGTAAAAGCATTCAACCGCAAATTGCACTGGAACAGGTTTTACATTACATATTTACATTGATTACTAACAAAAGCACAACAAAAACAAAAAAAGGAAACGAATCAAAGCTGAGCATGCTATTGACTGTTATTGCTTGTAAGCGAAAAAATGATATGAAAAATATGCCGACAATGCTGCTAAGGTTGGTTTAAGTACAAACAACAACAATCAGGTGCACAAATCAATGGGGGAAATGTAGGTAGCAGGTAACAGGTTTGTCCTTTTTATATTTGCCCGTTCGCTGGTCCTTAAATGCGCCACCATTGCAACAGCCCATCAGCTTCACTTGAACCTCAATGATTGTCAATGAAATGTAAGCTTATTGTTTATTGATGAAAGCTTTGGTGCGACCATTTGGCGTCAACTACGAGTATATATGTATATGTATAGTAAATTGCTAGTACTTTCTTATTTTGTTGTTTTTATGGCAAATTGTATTAACTTCATAAAATACATAAGTTTGTAGCTGAGTATTTGCAGCAAATATAAATTGTGGCATTCTGTAGAGCTCAGTCATCCATTTGAACTGCCACAGCTCAAACGAGCCTCGCGAATATTTCAGAGTTGCGTGGCTCTTTTATTATTAAAGCACAACAATACTGAATTGTGATTATTTTTGTTTTATATAAATTGAAGTTGTGATTTTCAGCTGTCGATACAATGTATGCAGCTCCTAAAGAACTTTGTTTGACTCACTCCAGAACTTGTTTTATTGTCTAAAGTTGATTTAATTCTGTTTGAAGAAATGAATTTGCTAACACAAAAAACTTTTGAAACGTTTTCTTGAATACTGGCTTAAACAATAAGGAGTTAAAATTGTTTGAGTTAAAACAACAAAAGTACGAAGTAGGAGCGAGCGAAAGCAATGAAACACTTGTTGAAGCGCACTAAGTTGCACAAACAGATAGGAAATACTCGTCTTAAGGAAGTTTGTGAAAAGTATGAAAACGACTATGCAGAGAGGTGAGTGGGAATGCATGTCGATAACAAATCGATAATGAAAAGTTAAATAAAATCGATAATAATATGTAAACTATAAATCAATAAAAAAAATTTTGAATCTGTAAAAATGAATATATGAAAAACATTACAATTTATTAAAAAAAAGAAAGAAATGAGGTTACAAATCGATACGTAAAATGAAAAATATTGTGGGGAATTTGCAAAAATAAATAATATTCAATGAAAACCAATCCATACCATCTAAGTGTTATAACCACTAAAAAGAGGTAAAAATCTTCGAAAGGATAACGAAAAAAATCGAAACAAAACGATAACATTAAAATAAAATAAAATCACTGAAGATTTAATACAAATTTAAAAAGAGTTAGAAATTTTGTGAAAAAATGGAATAAAACAAGTTTACATAAATCTTTAAAAACTCTATAGAAATGGACATGAAGCATGAAATCTAATACATTCAGGAAAGTGGGACAAAATCAATATTAATAATAATCGATAAAAATAAATCAATTAGAGCAAAACTTTAATTATCAGTCAAAAAAGATATAAAGTAACGTCAATTACATATGTATGTACATGTTAGTCACTAAAAATTAAGATCATCGATATTTTCGATAAAACATCAAAATTGCTGAACTAAACGATAACACTCAAATAATATCGATAAAAATCATTGAAGAGATCGATCGATTGAATTTTATAAATAAAATAAAAATTGTAAATCAGTAATACATATATTTATAACAAATGTATTTGAGTAGCGAGAGCTCCTAAAATAGAAACAATGAAAGTCGTATCCAATAAAATCTAAGAGATTCATAATTATCGATATATATTACACAAAACCATGCAGAAAGTTAAGTTTAACAGCGAGTAAATAAAGGCCCATCTCTTAAGCATTTTTATTATTTATTTATATAAAAAGTTAAAGTCATCGATAAATATAAATAAAATCGACAAAAATTTTATGAATCAAAGCAAATTTTATTTAACTAAAATTTTTACAAAAATTTATTTTTAACAGAAATGAGAAATCTGAAAAATTTTATCGATCAAGTCAATTCTATGAAAGCAGTTGCAGGTGGAATCCCTTCAAGAAAAATTTATCTCCAGGGAAATTGACAAAAAATAACCGATAACACTCAACTTAGGAGAATAGTAATTAATGACATCGATAACAATCGATATTATTTTTAAACATGC
The DNA here is from genome assembly GCA_951509765.1 of Sphenella marginata. Classification (NCBI taxonomy): domain Eukaryota; kingdom Metazoa; phylum Arthropoda; class Insecta; order Diptera; family Tephritidae; genus Sphenella; species Sphenella marginata. The sequence goes on from OX608079.1 coordinate 109,029,364, forward strand.
TTCAAAATTGAATGTAATGCATAAACTAGCTAAAAATCTGAAATAAAGGGCTGCTAGATATATTTGCTTTTCAAAATCATTATTGTAAATCTTTCTTGCTGCCATTGTATTGCACAACACTGTGAATATCTCTGCGTGGATGTCATTAAACTCGCAGTTGGCCCTTCCCACTTGTTTCATCAGGAGGCAACAGCACTATTGCGTGCTTATTGATTTTACATTACAAATTGCGTGGGCGTATCCTTAGGCATGACTTAACAGTGAATTGCTAATGAGCCGACTGAAACGATGATTACCAAATTTAATTGGCATTCTTTGAGGCATCGTAAACATTCCCTATGTGCTATGTGAATGCGAATGTATGTACAAGTATATCAGTTTATCTCTTTAGCAAAATTTATGTACGAAAAACTATTTGTTTTTTTTTGTTTTAAATGGAAAGTAGATTAGCAAAAGTTTAGTTAATGGTTGAAATATTCTTAATTAGAGCAATTAATTATTACACTTACTAAACTTAATTAATTGGTGTTGATAAGCCGAAATGGATGAACGTTCAGGTTAGGTGGCTTGCTTAAAGAATGGAGTTTAAAAACTCATTTTGAAAATACAAAGTTTATATTCGATAGGTAAGAGAGACTTTTATCGATTACCCAAAAGGTTAGAAATATCAAAGATAATACAGTGGAACGTTTTGTCGGTGGAGGTTTGTTATATAGCATGATAAGGTTTCACATAGAACAAGCATATTTAGCATAAAAGAAGGTAACAAAATAATTGACATCAAATGAAACAGAGCTTTTAAGTGAGTATTATTAAAATACTGTCATTAACAGTTCGATCATGAGACATACTTGGTATAGGCTATTTCTGGTCCTCGAAGTTTGATCAGAGTTCTAATGGTGCATTAGAAATATGGTCATTAACCTTCAAATCATCAGCGCACGTCACAATCGCTACATTTAATTCCCGTAAAAATATACCTCACCTAAATCCCGACACGGCATAGATCAATTAGAAAATAAATTTTGTGTATGATGAAGTTATCAATTTATCACAAGGTCTAAATAATACCTATTTTCGCATAACACAACTAAAAAGTTCCACTTTAGCTGTTAGGTATTTTATATATATAAAATAGAACTTTCTAAACAAATTTTTTTTTAAATAATTTTTATCAAAAAAAAAAAAAAAAAAAATGTTTCAGTGCAATATACAATTTTTACAGTGTATATTTTCGAAATACGTTTTATCACCTTTCCACTGGTATAAAGATTTTTGAAATGGATTTAGCCGCTTGATACTAATCACCGCTTGAAAGAACCTACTACAGTAATTTTTCAGTTGTTCGGGTACCTTGCCACGCCCAATATTTTCCAAAAATGCAATTTCTAAAATTTTAGGTATGTATATGGGTTCTGAAAATAAGAGGTGTTCGGATTCAATCCCTACCGCTTTTGATATGAAATCCATCATATTGATTATGTGTTACAGATTTCGTTTTCGGGACTGTGTTTTTCGATATTTTTGTATTCAGGGTATCGAACCATTGTGTTAATGATCCGTTTCCTTCATTATGAATTTCGTGCAGGTCATCCTTAGTCATGATAGGAAATTGCAAATTCTTTAATATCGGTAGCGAAATGTTCACAGATTTTCGGAATAGCCTTTTGCTCAACAAATTTTGATTTCCAAAAATGAGAGGCAAAAACTTCTATCGCTCTATGTCTGTAGTAAAACTCTTACTAAAAATATATCTCTACTTACGTGCCTGCATCTGAAGATTAATTAAATTCATTTCTCACTCCATATATGTATGTATGTAGTAGAGCAGAATATTTAAGAATTACCCTAAATACAGTCAATTAAATTGCTAAGCTAAGAAAAAGCTTTAGTGCTTCAATAAATTTAAATAAACAAACAATTTCCGTCTCGACACATTGCATATTTAATGGCTAACATATACATACGTACATATGTATGTACATGCGTATTTTTGTCAGTGTTTAAGTCAACTATAAAAACGAACAAAGTGCAAACTTCAATTCGCATTTAACTCGTAAATAATGTTCGGTCAAGTGCAAAACTACTAAACAGAAATATTTATGAGTAAACATAAATGCGTACAAGTATTTATATTAAGTATATAGCTTCGTAAGTACATATGTAAGTATTTAAATATATACATAGTGTCCTTTTTATAACCAAATGTGGCCACAACTAGAATATTTTAATTTTACTAATTTAGCGTTGCACGAAATCTGACTCAAGGTCAAACCCAAAGCTAAGAGGAAGCTTATTATATTTCAAAATATATTTCAAAAACTACGCTGTCTCAAAATCTTTTCTAGCAATGCCCTATAACGAAACTTGGCTGAAGCGTGCTCTATCTCAAAATGAGTTTAAATAATTAATTTTTGGCTTAGAGTTATTTCGTTCACCCATTGATTTAGCTCAATTTAATATTTTGATGATACGAGAATACTTCCAAGAGCTTTTTGCCAGACACACAACTGAGTATATAATGCACGTCGTCTTTCAATTTCATTTTCCTTTTGATTTTATTGTATCCTCTGCGGTCACTGCCGCTGCACTTTGATTTGGTTTGGCATTTGGTAAGTCTGTTGGTTATTGTTCAAATTTATTAAATTCATTGTATGAAATTTTATTGGAATTTCAAGAGATATTTGCTCTCAATGGCCATACATGGCAAGCCATGTTGTTATAAATATTTTATAGCTTTGGTATGTGTGTATACATATGTGTATGTGTGTGAGTGAGCTTCTATTTGACTGTGGGGCATCTGGATTAGAATTATTGTGTTTTGCTAAACTAGAGCGAAAAGGGCTTTTGTGGCATATATTAATACGAGGTCTGCTTGTAAAATGCGTTGAGTGAGATATTTAGATTTCCGTGAAAAACTTATGGAACAACAGCGAGTATATCAAGTCAAGTTCAATTTCCTCTGGGATGAATTTATAAAAAATTCTAACTTGGGAATTGCTATACACTAAAAATTTTTCAAAGAAACGTTGGCCCTTATTTCTTGTTGGCGAAGATTTTAGCAGACTCCCTTTTTAGGACCAATCTAGTTGATATCAAAATTTGAAATCAAATAGTTTAGAGCGAAGATAGGCCAGCAAGTTTATCTGCATATTCTGAGAAATGATAAAGAGAGTTTTAGCATGGATTTGTAAGTTAAAGTTTGGAAAGTGCGAGTAATGTTTTCAAGCCTAAACATTTGTACTAAAACGAATGCATAACCAAAAAGTTTCTTAAAAAATGTTTTACAAACATTGAGAAAAATTACTTTTAAACTTTGGATTTTATGTTCAAAAAAAAATCTAAATTAAAGCAGCCGCATTTCATTTTAATACTCAATACTACCTACTACTTCCCAAATTCACTCCTTTAATGCACGAAATACTCAGTTGAAATGCCAAAATTTTCAATTTGCATATTCCAATAAATAATCGCAATAGTCTGTCTACACTTTTAGTTTTCGGGTTGTGTACCCACTCATCCAATACACATACCTATGTTGGTCTCATGTGCTTTACTATTTGTTATGTGTGTGAAAGTAAATAGACAAATAAATAAAATCTCCTGGGCGTATAATATTTGTGATCAAATACTTGCTAGACGAGTCAAGTGAGCAAACAACACGTTCATACACAAATGGGTAAACGAAGCATGTAAGGACGTGCATGCGCATGTGTTGAAGAATAGTGCAAATCAAGCTACATAAATATTTCTTATTTCGTAAAGAGTTATTGGATTTAAATTAAGTTTAAAAAATCTTGAAAAATGCAAATCAAAAGCAAGTTGAAATGGAGAACTTTTCAAAGGAAATATACATACATATTTCTTTAGTACAAAGTGGTTTTAGGACAAGAATTTTAGCAATTGTTCTAGAACTTTCAATTGACTACCAGCTAATAAAAGTAATCACAGTTTAAAATGCTTTAAAAGCAAAGATTCGGTGCCTGAATGGAAGTTTAACCTCACATTAATTTGGCTGTTGAAGAGTGCTTAGCTGCTTGTATTCTTTGCGAGAGGTTTCGAATGTTGAAAAGCAATTAAATTTTCTTGTTTTATTCATAAGCTGCTATGTGCTTACGAAAAAAAATCTGAATATAGGTTTTTGTTTTTTAGTTTTTGGTTTAACAAGTCTACATATCTTAACAAAAGACTAAACATTTTGTGCGGTACTACATGTATCTCAGAACTTAATTCTGTTATAGGCAGGGCAAGAACGATATTTATGATTTTAAGATTAATCGCTCATGGCAAACAATTCATACAGTTCACTTTTTTTCACACCGCAATGTTTGTACTATAATATGTACATATGTATGCACGTAAATATGTCTGTGTATGTGAGTAAATAAAAAAACATGTGTTTCATAAAATTTGCATTTAAATCTAAGCATCACTTTGTTATACTTTTTTAATGGTTTCGTATGAAAATCTAGTGCAGTTGTTGTTGTTTATACAAATCTTAGTAGATACATACGCCCAAACAAATGTTTCTCTGGAATTCTTAATACATACTGTACAGGTACCTATATTTATGTGTAAATTCAAGTTAAAATTATATCATTACTTTTTCTCTCTAATTTTTCTCAGCAGATTTGAGTAGATATATAGAACCTATTTATCATTTTCCTATGTGTTATTGCAATGCACCGACAACAAAAAATAGCTCATATCACTTCCAAAAAAAAAACTTTCTTCAGATCCACCAAGAGATGCGGCAATTTATCCAGCGCGAATGATATTTATTTTTATTTATTAATTTTTTTTTAGTTTATTTTATTTTTTTATTTCATTTTATTTTTTTTATATTTTTTTTTGTCCAGTCAGCAAGAAGGTTTTTTTGTAGCCCTGTGCCTGTTCTTTGTTGTCTGTCTTTTTTTTCTTAAAAATAACCGATCTGTTCATTGTACGGTTATTAGAAATTTCTTTTACTGCCCTCATATCCCCATCTTTTCTATAATTATTCTGTTGAAAAAATGCAATCATTAATTGAATTATCTACACTTGTTATTAATTTATACCCTACACACAATACGTCTCTTCAGCTTCTAAGAGTGATGTTTCTAATACCAAATAGCACCCGTACGCCAGTGCGTATGAGTGACATTCTACTAAATAGCGACGAATGGTAAACGGAAATGCTGATATCACTCAAACGAATCTAGTGCGCATCGAACGTGCTGTCACATCCTGTTGTCCTATTACACTGCCAACCGCAATTCAAATGAAAAGACGCTAGTAAATGCATTGGTGTGACTATTACTGTCTGTGGCTTATTTGTCAAAGTGTGACGCATTTCCATATTTATATTGGTAAATATACCCAGCAAAACTGGTAAGCTCATGGAAGCAATACCACTTTTGGTATCTCTGAATGAAATGAGACCAGTCTCTATAGAACCACCGCACACTGAATTCATATTCTTACCATTAAAGCGATGTTTGGTAACCACTAAACTTGACACATCTCGAATGTAGTCTTGTCCGGGTACTCCCTATATTCTTAATCATACGCCGCACAGATACAAAGACACTGTTGTTGACATTTTTGAACGATATTGCTTTTAGTGTTGTTGGCATGTTTGTCTGTATGTTACTGTGTTTGCTTCTTTGTTACGAGTACTTTGACTTTCCGTTTGACGTCCAGCTTGGAGTAAATACTGTCAGATTGTCAACGTCATCGTAGACGTGTAATTATCTCCTTGCACTATGTGAATATATTCATGCATATATTTATTCATCTCTTCTGTCAAAGCAGCGGGTATTTAGGGCTACTAAATACTTATGTATGTGTATCATTAGATATAAGCATACCCAACAGGAAAATAAAATAAAAGAAATTAAAATAAAATAAAATAAAATAAAATAAAATAAAATAAAATAAAATTAAATTAAATTAAATTAAATAAAATAAAATAAAATAAAATAAAATAAAATAAACTAAAATAAAATAAAATAAAATAAAATAAAATAAAATAAAATAAAATAAAATAAAATAAAATAAAATAAAATAAAATAAAATAAAATAAAATAAAATAAAATAAAATAAAATAAAATAAAATAAAATAAAATAAAATAAAATAAAATAAAATAAAATAAAATAAAATAAAATAAAATAAAATAAAATAAAATAAAATAAAATAAAATAAAATAAAATAAAATAAAATAAAATAAAATACCATATAATAAAATAAAATAAAATAAAATAAAATAAAATAAAATAAAATAAAATAAAATAAATTAAGATAAAATAAATTAAAATAAAATAAAATAAAATAAAATAAAATAAAATAAAATAAAATAAAATAACATAAAATAAAATAAAATAAAATAAAATAAAATAAAATAAAATAAAATAAAATAAAATAAAATAACATAAAACAAAATAAAATAAAATTAAATTAAATTAAATTAAATTAAATTAAATTAAATAAAATAAAATAAAATAAAATAAAATAAAATAAAATAAAATAAAATAAAATAAAATAAAATAAAATAAAATAAAATAAAATAAAATAAAATAAAATAAAATAAAATAAAATAAAATAAAATAAAATAAAATAAAATAAAATAAAATAAAATAAAATAAAATAAAATAAAATAAAATAAAATAAAATAAAATAAAATAAAATAAAATAAAATAAAATAAAATAAAATAAAATAAAATCAAATAAAATAAAATAAAATAAAATAAAATAAAATAAAATAAAATAAAATAAAATAAAATAAAATAAAATAAAATAAAATAAAATAAAATAAAATAAAATAAAATAAAATAAAATAAAATAAAATAAAATAAAATAAAATAAAATAAAATAAAATAAAATAAAATAAAATAAAATAAAATAAAATAAAATAAAATAAAATAAAATAAAATAAAATAAAATAAAATAAAATAAAATAAAATAAAATAAAATAAAATAAAATAAAACAAAATAAAATAAAATAAAATAAAATAAAATAAAAAAAAATTAATAAAAATAAAATAAAATAAAATAAAATAAAATAAAATAAAATAAAATAAAATAAAATAAAATAAAATAAAATAAAATAAACTAAAATAAAATAAAATAAGCTAAAATAAAATAAAATAAAATAAAATATAATAAAAAAAGAGCTTTGTAAATTTTTTTTATTTTTTGTGAATATGAGACTAGCGTTTATTAATGATGTAAGCTAAGATTGCCAGTCATAAAAACAACTTTATAAACGAAAAGTTAAGTCTCAGTTTTTCAGGAGATGCCCAAAGGTACCAGGCCAGTGCGTTATTCGCTGTTTTGCCGAAATTGTGACAGCTTTCTACTACAATCTAATGATTGTCTTGACAACAACGCCTATTTGCTTTCCACTTGTAATTGCCTCAATTTTGTCTAAAGCTGTTTGTATACAAGTAAATACAAACATGCACTCGTGCTGTGTATTTGTAGCCAAGACAACATAGAATACATATGTATGTATATTGATTTATTAAACTGCTTATTGATAAGCTTTCATTATATGCTATAAAATAAACTAACTAACCAAAGTAAGTGCCATCACTAAATGCATAACAGTGAAAATCAAATGCCATAAGCAGCTTTAATATATATTTGATGCTATTGAAATTATGTTAATGTTTGAAGTATTTAATTGTGAGCTTAGGTTTTTATAAATGTACTATGTGCTATGTGGACGTACTCTCGGCTTCTTGCTCATTCCATGTTAAGCTTCCTTAGTTTGATTACTCTGAATCATGGATGGTCAGGCTATTTTGGTTGAATTCAATTAAATGTTGTATGATTTATTTTGCTTCTACTCATTTCTTTTCAAAGACGTCAGTTATAAAGATAAAATCAAGCTCGTGACTTTTGAACTAAATTAAGTATTATTATGCTACTAAAAGATAATTAAAAAATTGCCTGACAGCTTTTAGAGGTTTGTGGAAAGGCCAAGCAGGAATTTTCTCTATAAGTGCTTTGAATGTATTTCAAAATTATATTGACTTTAAAATTAAGTCGGATTGTGAAAGTTATAGCCGAGCTTTGTTTAAGGAAGTTGAAAGCTTTACAAATTTAAGTTAAGAGCATTTTTATTAATTTTTTTTACCTTTAAATTCTTTATCAAATTTTCACTTAGCTTAAAATTATTTCAGTGGAATTTTCGTTTATTTCAAATTTACCATTATTCAAATTTAAGAGCTGAAAGCTCTACTTTCCTTTTGAGCTACAACAGCTTTTCAACTTTATTTGATCTCATAGAAATTCAAAATACGCAAATGCACTGAGGTGTGCTAAATGGTGTGAGTGGAGATTGTTCATTAATTTTATAAGTATTTTAAGTCAATCGAAGCACATAATTCATTTCCCATGAAAAATGGCAAAATAAGATACAAACACTTATACATACATATGCAGAAGTTATTTAAATATTTCAAAAATAAACATACTCAAATAGCACAAAGCTTTAATTTAGCACGTGGTAAGAGTATTTTGAATTGATTTTGTATGCCCGGAAAACTTTTAAGTGCCCACGGTATGCACTTAAGGAGTACTCTATGAGCATTTAAAGGGGCTCTAAAGTTATGTACGGGTGCATTGGGGTAATTCAGTAAAATATTCACAGTTCCACCCAATAATTTCGAAGTCATTATTTCACTTCCCTCGATGTGCATTGTTCAAACTGTGTTTCTGTCCATTTTCATGGTTCCATCCATTTTCACGAAATGTCTTTTATAGTTGCATCCATCGTCACAGTTAAAGTCACATTTCTTGTCACTGCCACCATTTATTTCTGCTTTCACTTGCTCTTATCTTTATTCATCGATTTCTTCGATATTTTTGGATAATATTAGTCACTGATTGGAGTTGGAATCATAATCTTTTACGTACTTTCTGAACTACTCCCATATACAACTCGCGATTCTCATTGTCTCCCAATTTTTTCATGCTAGGCTGATATTGGAATTAATGTGGTTTTATGTTGTTTTTGTTGTTGTTGTTGTTGCAGCGCTTTATGTTTGTATTGTGGTCAAGCTGTTTGAAAATTTTTTTTCCTCTTTGGTTGAAGAATTTTTATATTTACTTTACTGCTTGTGGTTATTCGAGCGCATCGTTAGGGCTCGTTAAATTATGCAATATACCAATTTATGTTACACATACATACATTCATGCGTAATATTTACAAATACATGTACGGGTATGTATGCAATACCTACATATATGTATATAAATATTCATATTCTGCTGTATAAATATATTCTCATTGCAAAGCATGCACTACCTGCACCGCACATCCTCTCTTTAGCAAACATATTTTTAGCATTGAAGATATATGTAAATTAAAACAAACCCATGGCATTATGCAGGTCACTACATAAATTCCTGAACCCGTATCTTGGTACCACCCTACAAAAAAAAGCGATCAACCTAGCATGGAGCGGGGAGCAAATGAGCAAGTGACCAAGGTCAGTTTTGATCTCTTTGTATGGGTTGAAGTGATCTCTTTTATTAGAACATGCCCTATGGAGAGATCAACTGGTCCCTTTCATGCACAAAAGTTAAGATTCGTTCCAAACATATTTGGCTGTCTCTTACTTCAGGGGAGGTTCGAAAGCCTAATACTTAAGCAAGCTACTTTACGACAACAAATCTCTCCAGACTCATGACTCCCACTCAGAAAATTCTTGAATTGTCTCAAATTTCATGTTGTGCTGTATTACGTTTCCGAAGGTTTTCTTCGCTTTCAAAAATTGTTTGCTACTCTAATTCTAAGCCTGCTATTAAAGAATTCTCTTAAATTATTTACAAATTGATTTGCTACTCAAAGCACGTCCAACAACAATAAATCATATTCGATGGCCACACAAGCGACACAAAAAGTCACAATGTCCCTATTTGCATTCAAAATGTATGTTCGTCAGCTTGTTGTTGTAATTCAGTGTTTGTGTTTTATATTTTTTAGGCTTTCATACGTCTTAGGCTCGTAGTTGTCGAAATACTTAAGTACGATTATTTACAAACGTAATTTAGTCGTAGCCATTAGTCATCAGAAACATGTTTATTAGCGAGTACTTTTGAGCTAAGGCGATTACTTATGGAAATAAGTGAAATGGTATTTTTTTGTTTTTGTTTTCAAATTTACATTATTTACTGTTAATTTTACGTAGACACCAAAAAATGAAATAAGAAATAATAGTAAAATTTAAATTAGGTAATACAAATTTATTGCCATTTTTGTATGACATTGACACCAATGGAACTTATGAGCGAACGTTTACGCGTAGAATTATTTACTGAAACTGAAATTTATGAGTAATTTAATTTGTATTGTTAGGGATTGATTTTGACAGCTCTTTAGCTTACTTTGTTATCACTTAGTCATCTAGCCAGTGATGACAAATTACACTTTGCCGCGCTTTCAAGTAATAAATATTTATTTGTAAGTGGTTTCCATTAAGCGTTTACACTAATGTTCTGCAAATACTTTCCTGGAATAACACGAACGCTAACGAAGAAGAGCATTCAATTTTAAAAGAAATATTTTGATGGGGCCTTGTCGTGTGCTATATAGCTAAATCTCATTTCTAATTTTTGAACCAACACTTTTGGAAGTCATCTTCACAATATGATTGAAATTCTAAGAGTTCATAGAAATGATGGAAACTCTAGCTCAATTGTGCTAAAACCTCTACGCAGCGTATAAGAACACAACTCCCTCCTGGTTGTCGCAATGATACAGACGATGTGTTTTTACAACTAGGCTGCGAAAGAATGAGTTTACTATCGAGAGTTATTACTTCCTTCAATGCATATATTAATTTGCTATGGGCATGATTAAGTGATCAAGATTTATCATTTGTAAGACTGTAATTAATACCTGCACAATTTTTAATGAGTGATGATGGCTAAATGTCAAGTACTAACCACAGTTACAGATAGCTAAATTTACCTAAAAAGTAAAGAAATCAATAAAAGCTTGTTAATTGAAAATTTTTGAAATAATTACCAAGTCGAATTTACTAAGTAAAAGTAAATTCATATTCATAGCAAATTTTTTTCTGATAATCTACATATAAGTCAAAATTAGAAATGTTAATTTTATGTCGCATAATTATGTAGTGAAACACTGGAAAGGCTTGAGGTCAGCATGTCAAGAATAGTTTTAAATTAACAATTCGCATATTCACTGAGATTTTGTAGATTATGCATTTACAAGTGTAACATGAGATCATCGGAAAAAATTATTTAATATGTAATATAAACGTATATACTTTTTATACCTTTCATGAGCATGAAATGGTATTATAACTTTGGTCCGATGTTTGTAAGTATGAGAAGAAGAAGAGATAGACCCACCATTAAGTATACCGAAATGATCAGGGCGACGAGCTGAGTTGATTTAGCCATGTCCGTCTGTCCGTCCGTCCGTCCGTCCGTCCGTCCGTCCGTCTGTCCGTCTGTCCGTCTGTCCGTCCGTCTGTTTGAACGCAAACTAGTCCCTCAATTTTAGAGATATCTCGATGAAATTTTGCAAGCAGGCGCCATTTTGCATAGGATTAATCATTTGTCGGAAAAAGCAAGATCGGACCGATACAACGCATAGCTCCCATACAATCGATTGTTCCGATAAACGGGTTTTGGCCTCTAACTCTTGCAATTAAAAAGCTATTAGAGCGAAATTTCGCAGGTTTAGTACATTCTATATAAGTAATGTGTGTAGTGAAAATCACCTGGATCGGACCAACATAACATATAGCTCCCATATAATCGATAGTTTCGATAAATGGGTTTCGGGCTATAAATTTTTCAAATAGAAAGCTAGAAACGTAGAATTTTGCAGGTTTGGTACTTATTATATGAGTGATGTGTGTAGTGAAAATCATACAGATCGGACTTACATAACATATAGCTCACATATTACCGATTGCTCCGATATATGTGGTTTGGCTATGTATTTTTAAATTAACAGTTTTGGAGAGTTTGTAAGTAATTGTAAGTAAGGAGCGGACAATGAGAAAAGTTGTGCATATTCATGAAAGGTATAAAGACTTCCTTACTTGTTATGAATACATTTGCATTATTATAGAGAACAACACACCTTTAAAAGATTGTCATTTTATCACATAATGATGATAATTATGTGAAACGTGACAGTAATTTTATACAAAGTAGGTTGACAAAAAAAAAATGAATGGTATGTTGTTGTGATAGTGATGGGACCGAACGAGTATTGAGTAAGTAGTATCGATAGCTTTTATTTTAAAAAAGCCTCATAATCGATGTTTGTCACGATGTAGAAAGTGAAGTAACGATTATTTTCTATATATCCACACACTTGAGAGTTTATAACTCAAGAAGGCGCAGCTCTAGCCCGTAAACTTTGTTTTTATTATTAATTGAGAAAACACCAGGTACCTGCAGCTATGTCGCCTTTTATTTTATTTAGCGTTTTTTTTTTTTAAATATCAGAAAAAATCGTGAACACCAAGTACTCGGTCAACCAAAAAAAAAATAGTATTTTGATATCACAAAATTCGTATAGCAAAGGATCTTCAACATAACCGTAACTATGAGCAAGACAGTATTTTTAACCATAACCGTTATTTAAAACGTAACCGCAACAAATCCATAACCGTAACCATAACCACAGCAGTAATCTTGTCCATAGCAGTAACTAAACTCGTAAACGTAATGGGAACCCTAAGCACAACATTATCCGTAACCGTAACCTGAACCGTAACCGTAATTTAAACCGTACCGGAAACTTAAACCATAACAATATCTGTAACCGTATACAAAGTAAGCGTAATCGTAACCGTACTTAGTCCGTACCTGTAAACGTAACCGTAACTGTAATCAAATCAGTAACTTTAGGCAAATATGTTACAAAATCTCGTAATATGTGTAGATTTGATAATATTAAAAAAATACGAGTATAAATATCGATAATTTTGTTGAGTATTTTAACAGAGTACTGTCATTGATCGTTTTTCCAAAACTTCAATCGTTAGTTGTAGTTCATAAATCATACTCTGCTGCCACATTAAGGCAGGCCCATAAACTGTTGCATGTCAGTGACACATTTCTGTCATGAGCTTTGCTCGATTATGTCATATAATTAATGTTTATTCAACAGTGCAGCTGCGCTCCCTAGTTTTTATCTTTCACACATTTTATCTTATTTGCCTTGGTTAACTCACGAAAAACGTGGTACACTTCAAATGGGAAAATTTTGCGAAGATAAAATTTAAAATGTGATTCAATGAGGAAATAGACTCGAACTGCCAAGATTGCGTCACTAATTCAATATTTATGTTTGTTGCTTTTTTGCTTTATACTAAGCTAGTTTTATTCTTCTTAGTAACAATTTATGTATTTTTTTTTTCAAAAATCGTAAATATTTACTTAAAAAAACTATGTATTTGAGCACTTAATTCATTATCCAAAACCGCATGTAATTAATACAAAATACTTAAATGATATCAATTTACATTTTAAACATTCAATAAATATCAATAAAACATTAAATCGCACAGTTCATTAACTAAATAGACCGTTGGAAGCTTAACAGCTCAATATTTATTGGAATTTCACACATTTGCAAAGGCAATTAGAAGATAGCAAAAACAATTTTAATGGGTTTTCCTCTTTTTATAATGTGAAATGCGCATGTGCAAATATATATTCAATGGATAAGTAACCTGCAGGGCAGTCAATTGCTAGTTGTTGTAATACGGCTTTAAGAACTAGAGCTGCACTGCCAAGTAGTAACTAGTACGTATGGAAGGTAGCTCAAACACTTTCAAATGTGACACCTTTTCTCTTTTAAACATTTTTGAATTTGAAACAACAACCTAACTTCACGACCTTGAGAGTTCCCAACCGCTGTCGAGGGGTGTCAATGTTTTGAAACAACTTTTTGATGACTTATTTTTGAAACTGAAACTGAACTAACAGCCAAAATCGAATTTAGAGTTAAAAATTTTTAGTTTTGTGGAAGATACCCATATCCAATTTTCGTTTCAACTACATCTCCAAAGCTGTCTATATTTTCATCTCTCAATCCGTTCCCGCCTCCATCTCCCACATCTTTTCGTTTTAATACTCATTTTCATTATATTTATTTCACCTTCTGATTCTCTTTCTTACAAAGATCACTTGACGGCTTTGAATGCCTACAAAGAAAGGTAACGTTGAATAAAAGTCGTAGCCCAGACCTGTTTTCATATTTCCCTACTGGGTACATAAAAGTGAGGATATGCAAGTTGGCCTCTAAAGGTTTTTTCTTGCTTGTGTGTTGCACATTAATAGAATGATGGATGGGTGCAGCTGCATGAGATTGATTTCAATGGAGTGATAGGCATTTATTTACAGAACTACAATTTGTAGATCTACTTATCTGCAATATGAATATGCGCAAAATGCCATTCATGTACTCAAATTGGTATTAGACTGGACAAAAAAACATTATTTCTAAAAATTTAATTGATAGATTTTTTTTTCAGAACGGAATTAGAAAAAGTATTATTTTAATCGTTTCTAAAGTTGAAAACTCCAGCAATGTTTTCAGTGCATCCAAAACCTTCCGCTTCGTACAATTTTTGAAAAATAGTATTTCTTTTTGGCCTACCACAGTTCAATGTACCCATAACTATTAACAATGCAATGAATGTAATTATAGCCAGAATGCTTAAGTAAATTAAGATTTTTAAGTGTAGATTTGTAAACATTCCACTTAGAGAGGAAAATGTAATAAATAAACGATTAAAGCGAATTAGACAACAAAAAGCACGAGACAAACTGCATATGAAATTAGTAAACAAATTAAATTCACTTGTGGTGTCTCAGATGCAAATACAAATTAATGCAAAAATATTTGTATGTATTCGTAAACTACAAACAAACGAGAGTCTAGTGAGGCAACGATGCAGTGTGCAACTATAATTATATGACTGCTATGAAACTAGTCGGAAAACAAATACACTTGTAGCAACTACAAGTCCAAATGAACTGATAATAAAAAAACGAACGAGAATCGGGGTTTTGAAACTAAAGAATAAAATAACTTCATTATAAATCGCAAATAATTTCCACAATTATTCAATACTACTCAACATTTCACTAGACTCAAAATAGACTAAAACTAATTTATTTTCAGTTGGAGTGTGTACATAGTTTTACCCATTCTATCATCTATCTGACTTATTAGCCTATTTATAAAAATCGGTTTAAAATGTGTAAGAGATATTAATTAGTTACAATCAATTTACTCAAAACCGGCCTTCATAATTAATAAAATTGATCCGAAAACCACAAACAAAAATATAAAAAGAAAGTAAAAGTCGATTGTTTATTCACAGTATTAATTTATTCTCCTATGAGCTTACTTCTATATTTCTTTTCTTTTTCTGGAATTTGAACTGCTGTAGATATAGTTAAGATCTAATTAAGTCTAGTCTTTAACAACAAATCTCGATAACTTTGATTTATTGAGTTTTCGAAGCTCGGTAAAATGCTGAAATCGGTTTGTCACAAAATAAAATTCGATAAGGCATGCTAGAAACTCGTTCTTACTGGGTATTTAAAAACACAAAAAAAAAAACTTGTTATCAATAAAAAGACAGCGGCATCTGAATAAACTAGGGAATTTCGGTTTTCCCCAAGCTGATAATTAATGTGCATTGCAAATACTTAAGCGCCATTTGGAATGGGCTTGAACAAATTACTTTATTTAAGATGAGTGTGTCTCTACAAACGAGGAGTGTTTACCGGTAAATAGTCAGATTGACAGATGGAGAAAATTAAGCAATTTAAATAGAACAAATATTGCTTGTGAAATAAATGGATATTTGTCAGGGCCTACAGCGTCGCAATGGGAGGTATACAACAAGTGAAAGCATTTGTTCGTTTTATAAACAGTAAGTGATTTGCACTTTAAATATAATTAAAAAAATTACTTAAAACTTTTTTTTTCACTTAAATGAAGACGTTAGTGGAAGAAGGGGCTATGTCGCACTTTGAGTGAAACGAGAAAATCGACTTTAAAGTTTAGCAAAAACATTTGAAGTTCTATCAAAACTGGTAAAATGAACTTGCATGAAAATTATGTAAATCAGTGTAAGACGTTGTATATTTTCATATCAGGGGAGAAATAAAACACATAAATTTACACATAAATATGTTACATAGCACCTTCTTCCACAATTCGTATTGATAACTTGTGTACATAGCCCCTTCATCCATGATTTATTTTCTAAAATTTTCATGATAGCAGTTATCTGATAAGCCAGAAATCTTTATATGCATAAAGACTATCCACCAATGCAAGAAATAGAGTTTGAGTGGTTTTGCGACATAGCCCCTTCTTCCACTAACCTCTTCAAATATCAATTTATGGGAAAATATTTACTAGAAAACCATCCAAGATAATGCTTATTTTTTTACTCTACTAAAAAAAATGTTAGTTAACTTTTCGAGTTAAATTTTTTTCCTAAGTAAAATTGAGTAAATTTATTAGTTAGAAATTATCTGTTAAATGATAAGTATTTTGAGCTGAAATTATTTTCTTACTTAAAAATGGGTAACCTTTTCTTGAGTGAAATAGAAATTGTTTTCGGAGTGGAAAATAAACTTTTGAGTGAAAACAGTTTTTGATTCAAAAGTGCTATGCGAGTAATATTTAATTTGATTTTTAGCTTAATTACATTTTTTTTTTTGCTACGCCTCTGCGTATGTTGTCTGTTTGTTTTAAATACATACGTAATTATTTAGTTTTATTCAAGGTACGTAGATAAGCATGCCAATGAAAAAAGTCAACACCAAAAAGCAAGAAAACTAGAAAATGAGCAAAATTTAAGCTAAACATTTGAATTCAAACGAAAGAGATATTTATAGAATTTAAATGCGAAAATAGAGAAAGTGCTGTAATGATTCATATTTGAAATGGGCAATTTAGAAAAGCTTTATATAGACTTTAGATCGATGACCATATCCATAACCATAACCGTGGCCATAACCATAAACATAACCGTAACCATAACTACTACCATAACCATAACCGCAAAAATTACCAGAACTATGATTTGACCATAATCAGAACCATACCCATAACCATAACCACAAACATAACCATATCTACAACCATAACCATAATCAGAACCATACTCATAACTTAGCCATAAGCATAACATCAACCATAACTAAAATAAGTTGAGGTCAAAACGATGTATATATTACCACCAGTGCCATTGAGCTCATTAAGTACACAACTTTCGCGTACATTTTCTTGAATCACTGTATATGTACATATGTATGTATATTAATTTATGGAAGCAGTATTCAGCTGTCTGTTGGCAAATTGAAGGCAAAGGTGACGAAATGACTAATGGCAACAAATCAGCAGTTTGACAGTAGTTAACATATAAAACGCTTATTTATCTACATATGTACATATATGATTATATAATTTTTTTCTCAAGTTAATGCAAGAGAATATTTTTCTAATCGCACATACATATGTACATAATATTATTTGCGGAGTTGTTTGCGATAAAAATTTAATTTTGATAATTTTTTTTTTTTTTCAAATAAATATTTTATATTTTTCAAATAAAATTGTTCCAAAATTTAGACTAAGCAAATTTAGACCAACATAATAATAATATTAAAAAAAAAAAGAAACAAACAAATTTTTTCATTCGTGACCTTGAACGCATTTTTCTTCTCATATTTTGCGGGACACCCCAATGTCTACACATTTATGTAAGCAAACAATTTTGTTCAACTTGAGATAAAGCAGATGTTTCTAAATTTAAATAACAGTGCTATTGCAATTTTTTTCGCATGAAATTGTGTTTAACGATATTTAGCACACACGTCATAAGCGTCTAAATATGAATGAATGATATGCGTAGTTATATACCTACTTTTGAATTGATAAACAATAGAAATTTGTATGTAATGCTAATAACATCTAAAACATTTGTGTTACAAAATCATACTCATACATAGATGCTACACTCACACAAACAAATGGTTAAATCACTCATCCACAGCCTCTAACTATTTGAATTCTAACCCGTTGAGTAGTAATTCCGAGCGTGCTATAGTCATGGAACGCGCTGTATCTACCTACACATTTGCATACAAAAGCAGTAAAAGTGAAGAGTTGAGCTAAGAACTTATGTATGTTTCGTGTCTTATCTATTTGAGGAGATATAAGCACGTTTCACGCCACAGCTATAAAAGAGTTAGGAAAATATCATATGCGAATATTTATTTATATTTCAAGACATGGCATGGATGAAGTTGATGCATCACACTTTTGTTTATGTAGCCATAAAATAAAGGTTTGCATAGAATATCCACTCGAAAAGACCGTTAATGTTCCCACGCTTGTATCTAAAATTTAAAAGTTTCAACTCAATTTTCACAAAAATTTTTATTTTGCGACCTAACACTTTCAGCCACGCACACCATCATCTGCAGATGAGAAATAATTTCTGTGAAATAAAACGAAAAAGATGCAAGCGGAAATGAAATTCAACTTCAGACGAAAGTTTGGTTTGCTAAACTTCACCAACGATCAGTTAGCGATATTGAAAAAAAAAATTTTTAAATACAATTTGTGTGTCGTCCACATGGCAGAGGCTGATAATTCGTTTAAAAATCGATTTTATTTTAAATAGTATTCTGTTGACGAGTTGGAAGAATGGTCTCTAAATTCATTTTTTTGCATTGTAATAACCAATCAATTTAATCCTTTTCCTAAGCAAATGAGTTTCATTAAATTTTTCGAGGTTTGTATATCAACAGCTGAGTGAAACATCACTCACACCAAAAACGGCCTATTTCAGAATTTTTTGGGTTGGTTCAAGAACGTCCCAACGTAATGAAAATTCAATACATTTTTTTAGGGCTGTTAATTGATTAATCAAAATTTTGATTATTCATAATTTCGATTACTCAATTAATCGATTAATTATGATTTTTGATTAATCAAAAAGGGCGTTTACTCGATTAATCAAGATTTTGATTATTCAAAAAGAAAATTATTTGATTAATCGCCTTTTTGATTATTCCTTTTCTGAATAAAATAATTTATCATATATTAAAACGGCACAAATTTAGAAGTTTTTTATTACTTCAACCATTTGTTGCATCTTCGACATTTTGCCCATTCGTGATCGGACAACATCTCAAAATTTTCCAAAATTTTTTTAATTTTAAATATTTTGAAGCATGTTTGGATTTTAACTTTTTTTTATTTTCAGCTATTTGAAGGCAAACTTTCACATAAAAAAATGAGTAAATTAATCAGTTTTTGAATAAAATTTTTTGAAAATACTCTAGTAACGCTTGTTTTGATTACTCATAATTTTAATTAACCAAGTAATCGATTAACTGAAAATTTGATTAATCAACTTACTCGATTAATCGAATAAAGGCACAGCCCTACATTTTTTACTGAGCTTTTTTTGAACAAAATTTTGAGATAGGAATCTTGTAAAAAATATTTTGAAAAAGGGTGACCTTCTACTCAGCCGTCGATATAATGTTGGCAATATCAAGCTTACAAAAGTTGCATAGCCAGAACTTAAAAAATCTGAAACACCCTAATCTACAATTTGTTTCAAAAATTACCCATTTGAAAATTCGACTCAAAAAAGCTCTATCCCAGCTGAAATTGTATGAAATTTTCGTTCAGATAGGGCGTTTTTGAAACTTATTTTGAGATAGCGCATTCTTCAAAAGAATTTTTGAAACAGGATGTTCTTGAAAAAAAATGAGATAGGGCATTTTTCAAAAAAATTCTAAGGTAGTTTTTTAAAATATTTTGTAAAAGAGATCTCACACTCAGCAGTCGATATGTAAACCTCTAAAACAGTGTTTTTAGATTTGTTACACTGTGTATACTTTGATTTAGTCTAGCTTAATCCGTTTATGTTTGGAAAAATTTGAGTTTTGTGTTGCCTGAGTAATGAGGCAGCTTTCGGCGCAAATGTGCAGCGGAAGCTTTGGCGCTAATATGTCTATTTATGCTTTCTCTCATCTTTCATGGCTTAATGCTGAAGCAATTGCGAGGCGGAGTTCAGATCAGATGGTTCCGCCATTCTACAAAGGATTTATAAAATAATAGTACTTAGAGTTGGGTGGGATTTTAAGAGTGGATTTTAATCTCTTTTTGGTATGTAACTAGTTAAAATCTTAAGGAGGTACGTAAGTACATATAAATATCAAAAGCATTAACATACAGTAATAAACTAAAGGTTCAAGGCCAATAGATTTTTGTCGATTTAACAGTGATGATGTAGTAGTCAAACACTTAAAGTCCATTACCTCACTAAAAACATAAGAAAAAAAATAAAAAAAGCACTCATAAAATTCTATGCATTATTCATGCAATTTTTAATAACAAGTACATATGTGGGTATGTTTGTTGTTTTAATACCGATCGCACATATCATTAACGAATAAGCAAGCGTTCCCTCGCATGCTTCTATAATTAGCCGCAAACCGCAACAACCTCAATGGCACACTTCATCATACAACGAGCAAGCCAAAAGGCCGAACACCTGCCGGCTGGACACTAATTGAATGTAAACTATTTAATGAAATAGCAAAATCTATTAACATCAACATATAACTATAAGGTGTTTACTTGCTTAGATAATTAAGCGACATAAATGGGGATGTTTGTTTTGGGCGAACAAATTTAAATGACTTACATATAATTTCAATGAAAAGAGTTGCTAACGTTTGAGAGCTCAAATGGCGCGTAAGAAGGAATGAGACTAAACAATGACTAATGTGGTCGTAATTTGTGCTATGAGGTCACCAAATGAGAAGTCAAAGTCCGACACCGCTAGCGTTATCAGTACGTCGGTATCGTTAGACTGTGGGAATGTAACCGCAAGCGATAGCAGACGGGCAGGGCAAGTCCATGGCAGTGAATTAGTTTTTGTTAAGCCCAATTTATTTAAATGAAACATTCCAGTGTTGGAGCTATAAAATCGAATAGATAATTGTATGCACGTGTAAATTGAGACCTGTTGATCTAGTGATCTCACTCTTAGTTAAAAAACGGCCATTACTTTTATAGAAATACCATAGATCTATAAAAATATTAAACAAAAATCAAATTACGCTCTCAACTGCGTCAAGGTTTAAAATTCCATTTAGCAATTAAATATTGTATTTTCGAAAAAAAAAAAAAAAAATTTCAAAAAATAAAAAATTAAATGCCACTTCTTGACTTTCATGTTGAATTTAAAATGAAAACGTAATTGCTGCGAGCAAAAACTATTGAAAAATTGGCTTAATCTGTTCTGCTAGAGAGTGCCGCTCCAACGCATCAGGCAATGCAGATGTACTTGAAAGCAAGTTTACTTACATACATAGGTACATGATATATACAAATGTACATTAGAGTGGGTCAAACAAAATTTTAGTAATTTTTTATTTTTTGTTTTTTTAATTATGTTGACTTCTTTTTTGTTTCAAAATGGGGGTAAATATAAGAGGTGTCAGAACTTGACATTGCGTGGGTCTTCATATATATAAAGTTTTAACTTTATTAGTCAGAGAGGTTCCTAAGTCTACAACCTTTAGTGGTGAATTTTACTTTCGGAAAAACATTTTTTTTTTGTTTCAATCTAATGGTCATTGTATATACATGTGTTTAAAAGCGAATTGTTCCAAATTTTTAAAAAGCTAAAATACAATGCATTCGCTTGTGCGGGTAAACCCTACTGCTCCCCAACACAAACAATACATACCATGAATACTTTTGGGAATTTTCAAGTGCTGTCTGGTTGCCTGAATTTTATATTGCTCATCAAGCAGAAAAAAAAAAAAACAAAGAGATGAAAAGCGGTTAAAAACTCAAAACAAAAAATGAAATCACTGGAAAATCGTGCCCAACCGTAAAGGGAGCACCGAAATTGTGTGAGCACCAAAATGAAACGTGATTTTTTAAATTACATCCACTTTTCTGCTTCTTCCTCCTCTTTTTTTTTGCTTCCACTCAATTGGGTGTTTGAGTATTTTGTTTTTTTTTTTCTTTTCTTTTTGTTTCCAAACTGTTATTGCCAACAACTGTGAAGCTATAAAATAAAAAAAAATAAAAAAATAAGAACCAGCTGCTCATCCTGCTCCCAACTGGTTTGTTTATACGCCACTTAAGTAAGCGTTGTTGCTACCAAAATATTGACAAGGTCAACATTAGTTTGAACTATAGAGACTGATTAGCTGTTTTATGTACTTAGTAGAGGTGTAAATATTGTATATTCATAAATATGTACAAACGCAATGTTTCGCTAATTTAAATAAATTTTTGTTTGGAGGCTATTTCGGTGCTTAAATTTATGTGCATTTCGGTGTGGGTAAACAATTGTGCGAACGAGAAATTTTGTTTATACATATGAGAAATTACTTCATATATTGTATCCATGGCGAAAATTAACAATTAACATATGCACATACATCCATACATACAATGTGATTAAATATAGCTAAAGCAAAATAACTAAAGCATATAAGGAAATAATTATTAAAAGAACTCGATGTTTGTTTAAAAATGAAATCGCAAAAATTTTCAAGTTTTTTTTTAACCGACGTTTGGTGGCCAAACCGCATGACCGTTTGCGAGAAGCTGTCATCTTTTTCACTTTAAAAGCATCGTTAGATCAAGCTGAAAGGGTTGCCAGCTTCCACTTTGAATGGAGGGAATTTAACTCATTTATTGGATACGAAAAAGCTTTGAAAAATTCCAAATTTCACTTTCTAAAATCACTATTCCTACCTGAAACATAAATGGAAATTTCTTAGTATCTTCAAAGTAGACTATCTACTAGGAGTTTAGAAGGCTTATAGCTCCTTCTTTACTCGGATGGCAGAGCAGGCTGAGCAAGAGGCTAAAACATGGTCTATGGGCACTTTATGGAACTATAGACAAGTTGCTCTTCACTGAAAATTTTTGAATTTGTGCAGAAAAGGTATGAAGATCTCAGGGCACTAGATTGTTATATGTATAAATTCCCAATTTCCTCTGATATCTATGATCATGTTTTGATACCATGGATTAGCCAATTCTAGATGGCTAAGGAAAATTGGCAAATACTCAAATGGCTCGGCTTAAAGCTCAAGTACAAGAATAATATTTTGTATACGTTTTGTTAACCATTAGGCTATCAGAACGATGGTTTGTTTGCCAACAAAATGCTATTTCTATTAATTTTTCAAATTTTTTTTTTTGTATCTTATTTTGACTTTAACCTATTTATTCTTAGAATCAAAAATTAGTTTTTATGTGTTGTTGTAAATTTAATATAACTACCAATGGAGTCAGTTTGGAATCATTGCCTACTTAAGTCGAACAAATGACCCTCTAATTTGCAGATTTCTGACACCGCTAAGCTACAAAATACATTGCTATATATGTAAATACATATTTATTTACATAAAAAAGTGTGTAATTAAATGCAAATTTATTTCAACATTTTATTATTTACTAAATAATTTGGCGCTTTCAATTTTAAACCGCATCTGTTTGCAAAATCCGAAAATAACACAATAGCCACTAATTGCTAAATAATTTGCAATTTTGAAATAAAACAATAATTTCCACAAAATTAAGTTTTATTATCGTTTTCATACCTTTTAGATACATACGACCGGTGTACATAGCTAAGGCAATAAATTAGGGACAGCAACAAAAGTGCCGGTCAAGTGTTACACATGCTTCCAGTGATCTTATTTAACAGCGCACGGCTTCAAAATGTGTTTAAGCAGAATACAAGCCAAACTCGTCTGTTTATAATGAGTGCAATCGAAAAAGCTCTAAATAAAGCTCATTTTCCTAACAATTCTTAGTAAAAAATTAAAAATAGTCTTACACTTGTCAGAACTTTAATCGCACCAAAATTGTATTATCTTAACAAACTTTCTGAGCTCATACATACGTTTTTCTTGTTCTTTAAATATATAGCGCTCTCTCTCTTTCACCTAAAATATGTTCAGACTTCATCAGAAATTAAGTAGTGTCATATAAATAGCCAAGTTTTATTTTGTGTGTCGCACTCCGAATATAATTGACTCTATTGTCACACAGATTGGGTAAAGAACCGATTTTTTCTCACACCAAATGTATGGTTATCTAATCGAATGGCAGCGCTGCCTGGCATATGCCTCTTGGCGGTAACTTTCAACTATTTGTTCGCAATCTTTTTGTATTTTTGGTTCTCTTTTCATAGATATATATGTACATTCTTTATTCTGTTATATTCGTCCAAAGCCAGGCACAACCTAACCTTTTTTTTAATTTCTTCATCAAACATAAATCAATTTATTCTGTGTAGCTTATGACTGCCCGCCCAGAATGTGTTATTAATGAGTGAGTTTCACTAACATCAAATTATGATCACTTAACGCGATCAGTAGTAGCTGTCAAGCATATTTGTTGCGCTGACCGAACAAGCGTATCTGTCTATTCATTGCTCGCGATCTTCATCAGATACAGCGTACAATATACAGTATTTTATGAATAGTAGGGTGTTACGTAAAAAAATGTTAAGACATTTCTATCGGAAACCAAAAACTCAATATTTTTAAGGGTAACTTCCAAATATTTTGAAAACATATGCAAATTTACCGTTTACCAATTACTGATAACCGTTTTTTATTCGCAAGCGCAGTTGTATATGCGTGTAAAAAAATGCTTATTATCCGTTTGCTTGGTCTGAGCTACAAGAGTACATCTTTCTTTTTAAGTTCCGACGGGAAATTAAATGACCTGCAGTGCGTTATGTAGGAAGTATCTTCACGTCACTCAATGAGATCATTCACAGTGGTTCTTAATGTATCTGAGTGGAAGTGTGAAGTCTTAGTCATGAGTCGTGTATTCTACCATATAAACAAATTAGGTAGTCTAGTTCTTTGTTCATATAATGATTCTTTTTGTTTTTTGTGGTTATATTGGTCCTTTGTGTGATTCAGAACTTAACAAAAAACGGCTAGTCGCTGCATGGAAACATCTAAAGACTATTGACAAAGTCAGAGTCACACGGTTCCAATACTGGTTTTGAAACAACGTAATTAAAGAAAACTGCGCGGACTTTTCCTGACTTTGACTTTGAGCCTTCCATCAGTTTGGCTTTACTTTAAATTTGTACGGGTACAAGTTTAAACTTTTTGTATTAGTTTAGCATCTTTCAAAAAATTTTAAATGTATATGGATATGTTTCCTAATTTGTGTGGAGATTGATTGCTGGGTAAAAATTGCGTGGTTTTAATGGATCGTCTCAATTATTTAGCGTCTTGTGTAAATCTGGTTAATAGTATATTTACCAGTTCTGACGTCACACTAATAAGATCCAACCAGCTTAGTGCGAATGTCATTATCTCATTTTGGGTGATGAGTTTAAAAACAAAAACAAAGCCGGTGGGATTATGTCACCACTCTTCAGTGTCTGTTGAGAAGATGCCGGCAAAAGAGTTTGTTCACACCGATGAGCGGAAACATAATTTTTGTCATGGATATAGATATAGAAAATATTTTCAGACCGATGCACAAATATACACCTCAGACGATATACTACATATGTATGTACTTATGTATAGCTATGTATGTATATGTACATATGTATGTTAGTGAGCAAGCGAATCGTTTTATATACCCTGTAGGCAGCTCTGTAACTAGTGAGGTAAATTTTTGGTACAAAATAAAAACAAAAATTCATCATAAAAAATTACTGACTGCTCATCGAAATGGTAAAGTGAATAGATATAGGAGTTTAGCTAAGAGAAAACCAGCGTTCTGGTTAGCAGAGCATGCCAAAGTTTCTCTGATGACGAAGTCTAGCAGTTTCCGAAATTGATGCATAAGAAAAGCTTTCACTTAAACACTTTTAATAACAATAATTAAATTATTTAAAACATAAAAAAATAATAGTTTTCATAAAAAAAAATGTTATTCGTTCCCTTGATGGATACTTTAAACAAGTTGAATTTTATTTTTAATTTTCATTTTGCGATTGTCCCAATTTCTTTCAACTCACCTTGTGCATCTTCATAGAGTGATTTAGACCTATCGCAATACAGCGTGAAATGGTGTTAGTATCAATATGTGAAATTTGAGTAATATTCGGAGCCAAGAAACTAATCGTGAACTGTTTAATAATTCACTAGTTCTAAATCATAGAACACGTAATGCAGCGTGGACAATTTTGACGCCCTAAAATAACTCAGAACTACAAATGTTCCCTACAGGGTATGTGCTTACATAGATATATAAATATGTATGCAGATACATACCTTTCATGTGACTTCTTTTGCCGAAACCCAATCGAAGACTAAAATTTTTAAATTTTTCACGAAATAATAAAACAAATTTTCAACTTATTTTTATATTTTTGCGAAATTCGCAACTCATACTATATACATACCTATGCCTACTAATACTTTAACAACTTCGCGCCAACTGTTGTTGTTTCAGTCACGTTTCTTTTTTTAAGGTTTTGAGCGTACACAAACAAAAAAAACACACTCAGCACCAGTGTTGCCATTTTAGCTATTTTATAGCTAGATTTAGCTATTTATTTCGACGTTTAGCTATAGAAATTCGGGTTTAGCTATTAGCTATTTTTTTAGCTTTTTTTTAAATCGAGTTAGCTATTTTAGCTAAAACATTTTTGTAATATGCCAAATTATTTTCACAGAACTTTTTAGAATATAAATATCGACCGTGTGCACTCTGCCTTATGGTTATCCAACTGTTCAAAAGTTGATAGTCTGGCATGCCCAATACATTTTTATTACATATACAAATTCTTTGCTTATTACACCTTTTTATTTTAGGAATGCAACAGTTCGTATTTAATTTGCTAATCCTACCGCTTAGTAATGCGGAAATAGAACTAAGTTTTTCTGTAATTAATTTAATAAAAACCAAGCAAATTAATAGAATGCAGATTTTGATGTTAAACCCTTTACTAACTATAAGATACGGCCTTAAAAGACTTGGAAAATGTTGTCATAACTTTGGTATACCTAGTGCTCTCATAAAATCAATGAATTCAGGAAATATATACGATTCAACATGTGAATTAAACGAAGACAATGACTTTGTTTTTGAACTGTGATTTAATTTCATTTTTGAATAAAACTTGGGTTATGTATGTATATCAGCTATTCGTGATTATAATTTATGTTGCTATTATAATTGAATTGATGTACTTAAAAAGTACATATATTTTCAATGACTGAATTATTATTATTTTTATTATCATTATTTTTTGCTTTATAATAATTTAGTAACTACGGACATACATATGTGGTGTAATTTAATGTGAAATAAAAGCTCATTTAGCTATTTTTAAAGAAAAAAATGTTAGCTATTTTTTTTGGCTACGAAATTTTTTTTGTAGCTATTTTTAGCTATTTTTTTGTTTCAATTTAGCTATAAGCTCTAAAAATTTCTGGCAACATTGCTCAGCACTGATCACAAATTCGCGATTGTCAATGCAAACAATCGCACGTTTACAGCTGATGGAACACACTTTCATGCACACATACATATATACAACAAATAGATATAGCTACGGCTAAAATCTTGCTTAATTTCTCGAATGATGGCCAACTAAACTTGCTATATAAGATATATGTGTATATATATACAATTAGCAGGTAAATAGAATCGTATCTATGACTTTTGACCTTTTTGTCTGATTACGATTTATCGCACAACACACCTTTCTATTTCATTCTTACACCGCCTCCACTATTTGCTTTATTTGTATTTCTTTCTTCTTTTTCGTCGTCTGTTAATACATCCGCGCGTTTCGTACGACGTTGTTGGCGCTTTGTGTTGTCGTTTCGCACTGTTCGTCACTTACCCGCCACACGATCACTTCAGCAACAAATTGTTGTTCTCGCAATTTTATGCTTTGGCCATCACTTTTATGGGTGTTGTACTACGGGTATGGTGCGAACGTCTCAGCACCAGCCATTTTTTGGGGCATTTCAGTTCTCTCATTTAGCTGTGAACACCCGCCGACATATGGTCAGAAGCACAACCTGTTTGAGAAGATCGGTAAGAAGAAGACAAGTGTTAATTTTGGTGAGCGGGTTGCCAACTTAATAAGCACTTTGATATGTTAATGCGTGTACAATGACGTTACTTTTGTTTCGGCTAAATCTTATAATCTAGTTTTGGTACATGTCTCTATTTTTTCTGGATACCTATGATATTAGAGAAAGTACACGAGGGTGTGTCGCCTTGTCTTTGTGTTCCTCCTTTGCCACTGGTGGACGTTCTTGCTGTAACAATACTTTGATCTACTTAGAGGTCCAGGATGCGGATTAAACAAAGTTGAAATTTATTTAATGCCCGTAAGTGGACTCGTAGTAGTTTCTATACTGAAACATCTTCATAAGAGATCCCTAAATACTCTTAAGAACTTCTGAATGCAACAAACAAATCCATGCCTTTGTATTAACC
The DNA here is from genome assembly GCA_951509765.1 of Sphenella marginata. NCBI lineage: Eukaryota > Metazoa > Arthropoda > Insecta > Diptera > Tephritidae > Sphenella > Sphenella marginata. The sequence goes on from OX608079.1 coordinate 109,057,872, forward strand.
ATTATGCCGTCCGAGTACCTCTGCCTTCGGATTCCATTGTCCGTTAGTTTATATACCACGATACTTTTTAGAAGGGGTATCAGTACTAATTCTTGCTTAGCTCTTCTCCAAGTCCTTAGTAGAACCATATCGCCTTCCATGGGGGTTTCAAACTTCTTTGTCCGGGTAGCTATCGATCCGATCCCTTTTTCTATAATATTCTCCATCGGTTGGTTGTTCACTTTGGTCAGTTAATGCAAATGAAATTTCTTTGTAGCATTCTGTTACAGATTTGATATATTTTAAAAGAAAATTGTTAAAAACATAACTTCTTATTTCGTCGAACATTGCCCAATTTTATTTCGCTACTATTATACTGAAAGCAACTGTATATTATTACCAAAACTCTTCAATCTTGATTCTCTGTATGATAACAACAAATTCGCCGACTTCAGCAAAAAACTACCGCAAAGAGGGCAAAATCTTGCATGCTGACAACACCGCCCTTTACAATAGCATAAATGTTATTAACAGCGCTCACAGCGCCATCTAGATCTGAGAGTGGTATAAATGTTTAACAGAGAGGTGTTGTCAATCTCAACGCTGTAGATAGCAGCAACTGGCAACAATGTTAGAAACAGTTATATGGTCGAATGTGTAAAACATCCCACAGCGTTTTGCATGTCGCGAGTTCAAGTCCCAGTGGGGTGGACAAAATAAAACTTAGTTTTTTAAAACTCTTTGAATGCGATTTATATTGGCATAATGTACCAACTTAATTTCTCTTGAAATTTATAATGGATGGCTCATTTCCACATAGATCGTAGATTACAGGGTTAACTCACTCTGCTGCTACATTTAGTTCATAAGTGATAGTGTTATGAGAGTTTTCCAACAAAATTTTCTTTTTATTAAATTTTTTTTTTCCACATTCTATAAGTAAGATATTTACATAAAAAAAAACTATATATGAAGCGTTTAGAACCAAATGGATCTAAGTGACTCCGAAATTTATTTGAGATATTCAAGTTTAAAGTTTACTGCCTTTTGAAAATGCTATGTAAAATCTGGGTAGGGTGTTTATTGTATGGGAAATAAATGGCACTACAATGTCCGAAATGACTCTGATCTCTTTGCTAATATATAAACACCATATTTCACTATACAAATATGGGTATAACTCAATTTCAAAAAAAATGTCACTTAGATCCTTTTGGTTCTGAGCCCTTCATATGTATACTCGATTGTGATTGAAAACAATAAACAAATAATGCTAAATTATAGCTTTTATTATATTTCTTTTAGCCACGACAAATTTTGTGGGGAAATTTACGCAAAGTGTACGTCGCATTGTGCAGGATGTCAAGGACGAAGGAGCGCCAAGTAAGTAACAAAACACACTTTGCTAGGTACATACATACACCCAAATTCAATGGTATATCTAAAATCAAACAGTATTCTTCTACACTTATACTTAGGGCGTCATTCGCTATTTCGAAACGGCCGTTCATTTCGCCTTACAGACGAATCGAATGATGCCCTTAGTAAATATCGGGCTGTTAGGGGCGTTAAAGTGTCATGACATTACCCTTAATTTCTCTGACATTTCTTCTTTTCAGGTGGTATGACGCGCGACGAAGTCATCGATACTAATGAAAGGTTAAGAGCTTTACGTCTTAGATTAGAAGAATCATATGACACAGCGAAGAAGGCGCTCATAACTCTCATGAATAAATATGGCGATTCGAAGAGCCAACGTAATGTGTTCCAGCGTTATCCAATGCTTAAATTAATGATAAAAGTGAGTCCTAACCTTCCCCAATGCCAAATATCCCTTGCTTTCCTTATTAACAAAAAATTTCCCCATTTCAGGATGTCATACGTTTAGAAACACAATATTGGACATTGGTTGATATTCCGCGTCAGGAGAAACAAGAAACAGTACCCTCGTATGTGATGCGCGCCTGTGCGATTATGGAGAAGACACAAAAGTCGGGTGAGGGAGTGAAAACTTCAGCTAAGCTAGCGGAGGAAGCTGCAGAAAAGCGTGAACGTTTGGAACGCTTAGAATGTGAGTTCGAGATGACAAATCTCTATCTTCTTATTCGAAATAAAATTTTTTTTTTTTTTTTTCTTCTTTCCAGTCATGACCACAGCACAAATCGAGCTCGAGAATACGCAACTTATAAATGATTTATATCGACTACTGAAAAAATATATGGGATTGCGGCATTTGATAAGAGTTCTGAAGGTGAGTAGGTTTATACATATATACCTTTGGTCTAGCTTTTAAGTAACAATCGGACTCTCAAAACTGTGATCCGTATTCATGAAAGACGTAAGGCCTTCGGGACAGCCGAAGAGCAGTTACTTGGCAAATATGTTTATTGTGGGAGAGTTTCAATCTTTAGCGAGTCTACTTCTCGTATACGTGGATTAGGATAAATAAAATAACGTTCTTTATATTTCCAGGACGAATATGGTAGCTCAAAAATGTATCCGATCTTCCCGCGTTACTCAATGCTCAAGGATATGATTAAGGGCATCATGCATGACCCAGACTACATGGAAGTTTGCCATGAGGTGAATAACTGAGTGGCACAGTTAATTGCACAGAGTATAATGCATAAAGAACGCATGCGATGTGCACAAGTACAGTAGGGGCCTTCATGTAACGTTTAAAAATTATGAAAAAGTAAACAATTTATCAAGATGAAAAATGAACTGTCAAAAGTAAGAAACGGTCATGCAAAGTTAAAAAGTTTTTCCTAACAGTTTTCCAACATAAATGTATATATAAATTCATCCAAAAACAACCCTAAGATAAGCACCCTACAAGATGTCAGTGAATTATCCAGCAAACTGTGAGTTTGAGCACACACTATTTAATTAACCAGCAATGTTCCTGTAGGGTAGCTGAGCGCTGATGAGTTTATATAATTATTTCTATAGATACGACTACGTAAAAAGTCAACTACCTATGTATAGTCTGATAAAGTTAAGCTTTTGATAAGTTTTTCACGTTACATGAAGACCCCTACTAATTTACAGATATTTTTGTATATACTATATACTAGATACCAAACTAGTATATGCAAAGGAAGTCATAGTTACTAAGTAAATAGAACTAAATGGTGTGAATGGCTTCTGCTGGTATCCTAAATTAATAAAAGTAATAGAAAATTTAATTGAATATAACAAGCAGTTAACGTAAGTTCGCAAAATTTCATTTAATTTTAATTAAACTTATTTATTTCAAATTTATTTAGTGAAGGTTTTTTAATTAAATGTTATAAAATAAAATTTTTATATAAAATATAGCTCAGTTAAATTTTGTTGTAGTTTTATACAAATTTAGTTAGTTTTAATTAAGATAAATTAAAAAAATTACTTTATTAGAGCTCTCGATCATAATTTAATCGACTAATCGATTTACAGTCTTTGTTCGGAAAAATAGCCGATTTTTACTAGTCGACTTGTTGTTTGTATTCGACTAGTGGATTTACTAATTTTATTTTGTAACTCTTTCTCTTGCATTCTGAAAATTAGAGACAACTTTAAAATTTTTTTTTTATTATAAAAATTGTTAGCGACAGTTATTCGTAATTAGTCAAAATCGAATATTACTATTTACTATTCGATTTTCAAACAGCTCAATAGTTGCTGTTCGACTAATCGATTAGCCAGATAATCGATTGTAAACAAGAGCACAGAGCATAATTATTTTATGGTTAAATAAAATACAGATGAATATTTGAAATTTTTCGAATGAAGTTAAACAAAACTAGAAGTAAAAAAACTTTAAACAAGAAAAAGGAAGCTTGATTTATTTTAGTCTTAAAAACTTCGTTTTGTGTTCACTAATGTTTGTAAGATGTTTTTCAACTGAAGCTTTTTGACTGAAGTCACAATTAATTTTAGTCTTACAAGTTTATAATTTTATTAATTAATTTTAGTTTAAAAGGAATTTGCTTTTGTTACACTAAATAAATATTTTTTTAAATTAATTTTTTTTACTTCAAGTCAAGCAATTTATTTTAGTCTGAAAGACTTAATTTCTTTACATTAAAGATTTTTAAAATTATGATTTTCGGACAGAAATTTTTTTAATTCAAATCACTTCAGTTTTGTTGCACCACATTAAAATTGTTTTAATTTAATTTCTGCAACTTCAGAGTATATCTAATATTTAAATTAAATAAATTTTGAATAAAACAATTCAAATAAAATAAATTGATTATACCATACAAATTTTATTGAAAACAAAATTGCTGTTTTAAATCGTTTTTTTAAAAAAAGGAAATAACCTGGAGTAAAGTTTATTTATTTCAATTACTTCAATTTTGTTAAACTACTAATGTTGTGATAGTAATTTAATTTAATTAACTAAATTTGAATACGAAGATACAATTTGAATAGAAAAAAAAAATCTTCAATCGAAATAGTTTAAAAAGGCTTAATTTATTTAATTCAAACAATAGCTTTTGGCTTAGAACTTCTTTTCGATTGGAAATTAGTCGTTCAAGGAATATTTCTTAAGGCACCACTCCTAAAAAAAATTTCAGCTCATTAAAAAGAAATAAATACGTTTTTTTTATCACTAAATTTAGTTAACTAAAGTTAAGTTGTTATTTGTATCAATATTATGATTTACCTTATTTAATTTTTTTTTAAATGCGTTCAACAAGCAACAAGTTAATTGATTAATTGCAACGTAGCTTTCCACAATTTCCACTTAATTTAAATATGAAAATTTGGCGATTTTTACGTAATTAAGCTAAGTAAGTTGCATAATCTATTACTTAAGATTGCTTAAAATATTTTTATATTAAATCAAAATAGCTAAAATATTTGTTTGATTGCATTTTAGGAAAATAATCAAACGAAAATAAAGTTTGAATTGCAATATTATGTTAAAATTAAATTAAATGCCACCAAAAACGGTGGTGAAGTTAGTCATAGTAAAAATAAATTAGTTCTGATAAGATTAATTACAATTTCAACCTGCTAAATGATATTAGGTTTCAAGAATTTTAGATGAATTAATTAAATTCAATGGAACTTAGTTTAAACTTAATAAATAACTTTTTTTCTTAATTAAATTAAAATCAAATAATCAAATTGAATTTAATTTATCTGTAAGTTGACTTCAATTAATTAAAACTCAAAATTTGTGTTAAATGATTTTTTTTGAAATTAATGAATTAATAGTACAGTTATGAATTTTAAATTTATTCCATTTTTAGACATACATATGTGCGTTAAATGAATTTTTGAACTTTTATATTATTTATTTAAGCATGTGAAATCAAAATAACGTAAAGGAACTAGAAACATTTAATACATACATACACATATACAAAAAGGCTTTAAAGTAATCGACACTCTAGCCACATCAAAGTATACATAATCGTACATATGTAATTATCAATAAATAAATATACTTAACGAGAATTTAAAATACATATATGTACATATGTAATCACTTGTACCTACTACATACATACATACAAACAACTTACACATAACACATGCATAAATATGTACACCTGTGTATATATAGGATGCTGATGCTTGGTTTTCATTAGGTCAGAGTTAACGTTGAAAGTTTTAATGTCTCTACCGGCAAACCAACTAGTTAAAAATGAGTATGCGCTCCAATTCCCACTACTAAAAATTGTCCATCATACTATATACATATATTATTTTTATGTTATATTATTAAATCGCTTCACTGTAAACTTTATCCTCATCTTTCTCAAAAGTTCAAAAAAGTTTTGAAAATAATTCGAATATTTTTAAAACATTTTATATCGATTGCTGAGTGGGAGGACAACCTATTTCAAACTATTTAAAAAAAAAGCACTTTCTTAGAATTCGTTTGAAGACCGCCCTATCTCAGAATTTTTTTCAATAACACCCTGTTTCGAAATTCGTTTGAAGAACATACATTTTCAGCTGAGATAGGGCGTTTTTGATTTGAATTTTGAAATAGGGCGTTATTTTGCAAGCGATTCTAAGATAGGGCGTTTTTAAAAAGTATTTTGAAACAGGGTAAACTTACACTCATCAGTCGATATATCTAATATAATATAATTTTCTTTTGCAACCCATCAACTACTAATATGAAATGTATAAATATAAAAAAACTTTAAAGTTTTAAAAAAAAATTTTTATTTGCTGTAGTCATATACTTTTTGATATAAATATATGAATATTTTTATTGTATTTTATGAAAAAAGAATTAGTTAAAAAATAAGTCAAAGCTAAGCGAGATTTTTAAAAATTTTTCAACGTGCACATTAGTGCGGTAGATTTAAAAGGTCTACAAAGCTGTATGTCAAATAACTTTCAACTACATTTTTCAGGAGTTTCAAACAAGCACTGCTTTATCAAGTTTATTCCATAATTAATTTTGATCTAATGAAAACCCAACATTATACTCAACAATAAATTCTATACACAAATATGTGCAAACAGCATTTAAAAACCCTACTAAAAACCGTTTATACTAAAACCAACTACTTCGAGTACAAGTTACATGGATGGGAATTATTTACCCAATAAAATTGTACCACCGAGCAAAGAAACCACATTTCCAAAAATAGGGAAAAACAAAACCTGAAAGACCACCAAACTCTTTTGCTACTGACCCATGTTTTGAGATATCATATGTATACAACTACACACATACATACCTAAAATGGAAACAGTCAATATCATTAAACATATAATCTATATTTAAAAATAAATGTGCGCTTAAATTGCTTATTTAAGAATTTACAGCTAATTAAATAATATATGCCTACAACACAAACAACAAACATGAGATTTGTTATATGAAAATATGAAAAAATAAAAGTTAAACTTAATGTTCATATATGTAGAGATATACATACATATGCTATATACCTAAATTATATATCAGTAAACGATTTGTACTTGAAAAATAGTTAAGAATTGCATATATCTTCATGTAAAGTTAGTCTACTTTTAAATATGTATGTATGTATGTATGTATGCTCTTATGAAAAGGGCAAATAGCCATGGGGCAAAGAAGTGCTCTATGGATATTAAACGCACTATATAGCAAAACATATATACATGTATATATATATATATTTACATGAGCATATATGTATATATAAGTTAGTAGCATTTACATAAATATATCATACATCTGTATGTATGTATAACTATAGTTAGACAATATATGGGACAGATTCCAGTAATTAAAAATTTTAAATAAGTTTCATAGCAAACAAAATTAATATAAAAACATTAAATTTAACAAATAAAAAATATATTCAATAACCCATATTACTACATACATAATTAGCTTACTATATAATTAGCGTACTAAATTACATAGTTATGTTAACCAAAAAGAATGGTATTAAAATAAATTTAAATTCAATTACTTCGATTTAAATTTTCGCTAAAAATTCTGCCAACCACATACAAGGGGGAACCAAGCAGTATTTTCTTCGCAATAACATTACTTTGTTTAATTTTTCCAATTTTTACCTAACATTCTTCAATTAGTTTCTATCGACAGCGTTTGCTTTGCTTCTTCTGCGTTAGAAATGCTTTGTTGTTGAAAAAAAAAACACTAATTGTTTTTTATAATCAAAAAAAAAAATATTAATTTTTGTAGATCCCCATTTTCTAAATTGTAGTCGAATAGAATTTCCTTACTTTCGACCAGTTTACGAAATATGTGGTACCAAATTTTCTGCAATCGAGAGGGGGATAAATCAAACCCAAAGGCAATACAGAGTGGTACTCGAACAACTGATGGGTTCGTGTCCAAAATTTTATAAACAATACAAATCACTCGAAAGCAAAAATTTTTTCCTTCCAATAGAACTACAGAGAAAGATTCCAGTTCTGCAAACCAGCAGTGGGCAAACGTGGATAAAATATTGGGTAGTTGTTCGGAACGATTCAGTTTTTTAACTATGCCAAGATTGCTTACCTTCAGCAGCAAAGGCTGCATACTTGGCAGTGCTGTTTTTCTAAAATACCCTAAAAATATTAGCTCGTATTTAAAATAAAAAATTGAGACCGTATACCCTTATTGGTAGGAATGGCTTTGCAAAATCGTGTTTAATTTGTAGCATGAATTTACTCATAGTTTCATAATAACAATACATTACTAAGAAAGATTGGCTGTCTAACGTAGCTCAATCAAAAAAAAAAAACAAAAATATACATATATCAAACAAAAAATACTTATCTACTACATAAGATATACATATTTATCATAAAGTAAAAGTAAAATATACATATGTACATACATATGATGTGTATTAAATTTATACGCTTAGTTGAATGAAACGCAGAGTTTTGATATAACGTGATTTTCCAAAAATAATATAGTAATAGTATTTAAACATTATCTTTAAATAAACAAATGTAGTTAAACTAATTTGAATAACTAGAAAAAATAAAAATAATGGTAGAAGAAAAATATTAAAATAATAAAAATGCCAAAGCTTTCTAAAATATTAAAGATATTAATCTAAAATATTGAAAAATAAATATATTAAAAAAAAAAAAAAAAAAAGAATACATAGAGATGAGTTATATTACATATTAATTATAGCTAAGATAAATTTAGATGATACAAATTTTACATACATACAGTGTTGCATTTGATGGATTGATACACAATAAACGTCGGCTTTCATGGACATTCTCTATTTAGAACAGTACACAGTATTTCTTACAAGTTAGGGAATATTTTCTAGCAGCGTAACTGGGAAAAATGAATTTTATTTTATTTCTTTCTTTTTTACAAATATAATAATAATCTATACTTCTCTAGATAATATAACGCGTTTTTATTACTAATTCTTAAAAAAATATTTTTATATTTCCTACAAAGTTTTATAGAAATTTTAATAATTGTTTTACAATGAATCAATAATCTGCAGTTTCCTTGCTTATTTGTGAATTTTGACTAGAAAACTTTTAAAATTTTGTTTCGATACTCAAAACTAAAAAAACCCACCAATCAAAAAACTCAAAGGCTCAACATACAATAGTTCTATACAAAACAAAATCAAAATTATCTTACAAATATTGAATCAAAATAACTGAAAATGAGGAATAAACATACATACAAAACAAGCTACATACAAATATACTGAACAACCTATGTACTATTAGAAAACAAATACATATATACATATATCCAAGAAACAAATACTGTGGAACTAGCAAATATGAAACTGAAAACTTACTATCACTGATATTTGATAAAGAAAAAATCTTTGTAAGCGTGAAATAAATACCTTTTCCATTTCTATGTGTCTAAATGAATGTGCATATTCGGATGAAACTAATAAAACTTACTAAAAGTGTTTAAAACAAAAGGTATTCATGTGTTTTTTATTTTCAATTTCTTTGTCATTGTCAGCTTGTCAGGATGGTCACCTTATTTAGAACGAAAATCGACATTGATGTATGAAGCCGGCGTCTTTTAAAACCGAAATTGACGAGGCTTGATGAAAATCGTTCCATAATAATTCTATTTCTGCATCAAAATTAAAAAATCAAACCCCTTTTTCGAATTATTGGGTTTATATTGGGATGGTGTAATTTAAAAACAATTTTCTGTACCTTCCTGAGACAGGGCGATTTTCCACGAAGCATCGATTAATCATAAATCCTGGAATTTAATGATATGAGGAGGTAAACGACAATCCTTAAAGCTCAAGAAGGGATGTTGGAAACCGAACTAATTTTTTTGTTCTTGGAACTTGTTTTTCATTATTCAATTTTTAAAAATACTCTTTATAAAATTCACAAAAGACAAAATTAGAAAGTTAGGTTAGGTTGGTTATTGTTAAAAGGAGCAAACACTAGGTAAAGATATGACATTACAAAACTTAAGCATCCCGAATGCTTGACTCTGAGAATGTACTAGGCGCCTTCCATGTGCGAAAAATTTAAAATAAAATAAAAATAAAATATAATTATATAAAATAAAATTACTTCAATGATGAGTTAGCATATTAAATTAGTATTGAACTCCAGTAGTCAGACATTCTAGAAGAACACCATATCATGACATCCTTATAAATATCAACTCTTGGGCGATGCTCTTCATAACATAACAGGACACATTTGTTGCTATAACAGATGTCGAGCTCTACACCCAACAAACGACCATATGAAAATATAATTTAGGTGGATTTGTTATGCGAAAGCAAATTAATCAGTCATGCGCCGTGTGACTCAAGTGTGTTCCTTGAATGGGAGAGCGGTAATTCTACAACAGCGATTCACTTGGGAGAGGACTTACCATGGACCAGTACCCAGTAGCTTTCTCAAGTACTTAATATTAAAAGCTCCACTGAAGCTAGCTTATGAACTTACAACTCTCCCCACCCTCACTTTCTGAGGGTCATATCTTTTGCACAAGCGCCAGCCAATCCAAAGAAAGTTGGAAATTCTTTTGCTTCAAAATATGTTGGTTTGGCTTTCTTTCGCAAGGAAAAAATTTCAAGATAAAACACTTTTGAAACCATATATTACATTTTTTATTACCAGAACAATTTTTGTCTCTACAAAATGCTTCACATCAATCAAATGCAGTCAAATTAAATACTGCCAATTAAATACAATTCACTTAAGACTAAATCAATAATTCAAAAATCGTAACAACTCTATCCAAAATAATTAGCATAGTGGATCCCAAATACACCGAGTATGTTCTACCAGCATTTCACATTCACTTTGAGCGCTTTCCATGGTCGCTACTATGATGCATTTTACTTTCATCCATTGGTATGGAATCCATTGACAAGGTAGAACTCTTTGAACTAGAACGTGAATGCGAACGGGAATGAGAGCTGCGACTACGACTGCGACTCGAATTCTTTGGATATTTAACTGGTCGTGTTGTGCCAGAGCATTGCATAACGAATCGAAACTCTTCGATTAGCTCAGTTTTGAAGGGCACCTGAATTGCAGTCGAAAGAAAAAGTTGCAGAAATAATTAGGTAAGATATAAAGACACATATATGTAGAAGCAAAAAGCGTGGAAGATTGGTTATGTAAGTTTGTTCAGTAAAGTAGTGACTGGTTTAGAGGTTTGAGATAAGAGTGGGCGCCAACGATGCTATAAGGTACATATTTAACAAATTACTCGAACTGAATAAAGAACTCTTGAGAATTAAATAAAATTCCCTTTATTTACGGGACTGGTAATTTCGATATTCTTAAACATTAAAATGGATTTTAATTGTTTTTTTTTTTTTTTTTTTTTTCAAAGTGAACTTTAATTCATTTACGAACACAGCGGCCTTAAACACACAGGCACACAAATACTTCTCTCCTTTAAACGATTTGAAGTTTTTGAGTAAATTTTTCGTTTTGCCAAGGCATATTTCTAATGAAATGAGATAAACTTGGAGAGAGTTTTTTTAGTGAAAATTAGTTTATAGAAAAAAGTTTCTAAGATTTTCGCCCACTAAACCGGCCGAAACTTATGAAATGCGTTTTCGAGTTTCAAATATTTGATGTCCAGATTTTCATGATTGAAAGTAAATTGTAGGTCCCACGCTCATTTCTAATGAATATTGGAATTGCAGTTTGTTTGTATTTACAAATGAGTTGAACTGATAAACCTAAATGCAAAAAAATTTAAACAGATTACATAGCTCTTCTAAATGAATATTTGTCCGAAAACTTAATCTTCAAATATCCTCCTTTACTTTTATGAATTTGGTGGATAGTGTTCACATAAGTGGTCAATTCTCAAACACTTTAGTATGAAAAACATAAAAATTAGAAACGAAATTCTGGCCCTTACTCTGTTCTATTCGAAAGAACATTTTTTCACTTTCGAGTGGTTTTGTACTGTTAGAAATTTTCGAGTGAAACGCATGCATTGTTCGAGTTCCCTATTCAATATTTCAACTAAGATTTATGCGATGTATTTTTGTATTTTGTATTTTGCATTGTAAAATAGTGAAATTAAAATTCGTAAAATAGTAATGTCTAATATTATGGAATAGTTTATAAAATAAATTCCAACGAACTATAGAGTACCTATGTGTATTAGAACTGTCTGCTTTAGAATAGAGCTACAAAGTAAGGGCCCAACGTTCAATATATAGATACATACATACATCATAGCAAACAGAATAAATCTGTCAAAGTTATTAGTACCAGAACTCCATCAACATAAAGCGTAAAAGTATTAAATGCATAGAAAGTAGTGAAATCGGGCAACCCTTCTAATTTGGTCATGCTGTTAAAACTCAATTTTGCATCGGAATAAATCGTTGGTTGCTCTGTATCAGTATTAAATTGTTTATTTATAAAAAGTACGTGATTTAATCAAAAGGATTTTGGTCATTGTGAAAAGAGGAAAGGTTTCGTTACCAAGCGAAATCATACTTTTGCGTTGCCTTACTTTTCAATTAAGTTATTGTTATCACAGAGGAACGAACGAACTAAATTTTGCCACACTGACAATTATTATTATTTTTTTTTTTTTTTTTTTATAAATAGAAGAATATCTCTTCATCCATAAATTTATGCTGTCACAATTTTAGGCGAATAAAGTTAACATGTACTGTTAGCACACACACAAATACACATGCAAGAGAGTTGCTCGAAAACTTTCGAAACTACTATCGTAAGAAGATTCATAGCTTAAGTATTTTTTATATAATACAACTTAGAAAATGCTTGGAATCAGTTTTATATATTATATTATTTCATATGGCGCATGGTTTTATATGCTATATGCCTCTCACGCTTTCTATTCTTCTACCCCTACATGTATCACAGTGGTGGACATAAATGTATGTACATGTAGTTGTTTTCAAAAAATTATCTTAACAAAATTCGTGAGAATTTAAATTACATATTTTTTAAAATTTGAAATTTTTTTCTCAGAACTCTTAGAATTTTTTGGAATGTGCCGTTTTGTAAGCTATTGAATTTATGTATAATATGTGTTGATTTAAATTTCGTAACATTAGGAAAATTGCATTTTTGCATGCATTGCATGGAAGAAAATATGTACTCAACATCCTGGACAAAAAAATTCTCAAAAATTTAGTGAAAATTTTGGGGCACTTCTAATTTACACATCAAAGGAAATAAAACGAGCTATAGAATTGCGTACTCAAAAATATTGAAACATTTTCAAACATTGCTTTACTTTACTCAAAGAAGTATATTTTATGAATAAAACCATTTTAATTTTTGGCTCTATTTTATCGCACATCAGTATAAAAAATCGTAGAACCGTGCGCATCGGAGTCGAGTGTTCAATAAACAGCCTAAATTCCAAAATGTATTGTTATAGACTCGGTGCAAAAGGCGCTGAGAGGCTCCAAGCCAGCAAACAATAAAATTATAACAGTTTTCAAGCAACCCTCATATCAAATGCTGAGTGGAAGATCAGAGTCATAAGAATTGGAGACGTTTAAAAAATTATCAATCGTTTGAACACAGTCAAACAATCGGCATGAATACTGCAGGCTGAAGTTGAAATATCGACACAAACAAAAATTGTTTAAAAAATAACAATTAATTGTGGTTTTCATTTAAAATTGGCCTTCAGCTCAACAAACTTTTACCTTTTTCAATTTTCATAATTTATATCAAAAATGTCTGCGTTTTATATTTTTTGTACCAAATTTTTGGAGATTTGAAACGAAATTCGTGTACTAATCTAGCAACAAACAAATTATGATTTTGAATGTTTTTGATGCTTTGTAAATACGACATTTTTGAACCATCATTCGAACTCTTGCACGATCTTACACTCAGCCACTGATGCAGTTCTTTATTGACACATAATACGAGTACCTGAATATATATGTATGTATGTACATATGTGCATTTGCATATATACCTTGTTGCGACGTGCTGTTCCATAAACATAACAAAACCACTCCAGTAAGCCATAGATACTGGCAAATACGCTGCCTACGAATAAAACAAAATACACTCCACCTAAATTGGCAAAGCCCAACTCTTCGGCACCATCGTTTTCGCCCTCTTGCTGTGTACAAAGCAAACAAAAACAACGAAAAGGTGGAACAAACGATTGGTGGTTGTTTGCGGTTTGGTAGGCCGTTGGGTTGTTTGGTTATTTTGTGACATGGTTGAGTGATAGATGCAGAGATGCATCATGATAATCGGATGACAGTTTTTTTGATTGTTTGGTGGATCGTGGAAGGTGGGAGGTGGCAAGGTGATTTTTGCACATTTTGTGTGGAGAAGTATTTTCCGTGGAAGTGCGCAGAGAAATTTTCGTTGGATATGTTGTAGTTTTTGTTGTTGTAATATAGCATTCCAAATTTGTTGTAGTAAAGATAGTTCGATAGTTTTCATAGATTTTCGTAAGATTTTTCCCAAGATGCAAGGTTTGCCGAAGACAATAAATAATGGAAAAAGTGGAAGAGGAAGAAAATTCAATTAAAGGTTGTTACTTAAGCGTGAAGGTTTTGCGAAAAATTGGAAATCTACTTAATATTTTATAAACATAAATATAAAGAAAAAATAATTGTAGTAAAAAGCCTATTAAAGCGAACTTTTTGTAGGTTTTTTGAGTCTACGCTATATGTACCTAGAATATGAGCTCAAAGTTTATAAAATGGCAGATTATTTTAACAGGGTAGCAGGTTATCGTTAACTCGGCACTTTACTAATTACTGGGTACATATAGTATAACTATATAGCTATTACTTTGAGCCACTAAAAAATATAACTGGTACCGAAAATGTATCTGGTTCCGAGAGAATGACCGGTACCGATAAAATGGCCGATTCCGAAAAGTGCGTGGGTACGAAAAGGTTACAGGTTCCGAACAAGCTACGTTTGGCAAAAACCTATCAAATTTCAGAAAAGTGATCTATTCAAAAAGTATACATTTCCGACTACGAATCCGGTTCCGAAAAAGTAACCAGCTGAAAAAAAAGCAATTCCAAATAAGTATATGTTTCACAAAAATTGCGAGACTCCGAAAAAATAGCCTGCTCCTACTATGTAAGTAACCGGTTCCGAAAAAGTAACCGCTTAACGTATTAAACATTCAGAGTTATAAATATGTAAGAGATAAAAAAAAAACGATTCAATACCCGGTCAGATACCCGTGTAATATACCAGTTAACAATGTAACCAAGTAAAATATTGCTATATATGAAATGATTTCTATCTAATAGTATATATGTACATATGTCAGTGTAAATATAAAAATATGTATTTACATAATGTCCTACATGCAATATATGTATATTTATATATGTATACATGTTGGTATTGTTGTTGGAGTTTTAAGCATTTATGTGCATCTCATAAATATCAAAACATCATTAGTTTCCCATTTGTTCCATTCTACCTTATTGTCATCGGAGCGTTCCTTTACTCCCAATACCATTTCAAGTATTGCCACGAATACACCAAAACAAGAACCTACAATCAATACCAAATAAACGCCACCCAAGTTGCTTAACTCTAAAGCTACTGCACCACCCTCACTGCTGGTATCCTTTGAAATATTATCATTTGATTATATGTAATTATTTTAAAATACAGTGTGTACCATAAAATTCGGTACATTTTTTCTATCCAAATGGCAACATCATACAGATAATTTTTTGTTTATTATGTGTTGGTTTACATTTTTAATACCAAATTACAATTGAAAGATGTTCTAAAATTTGGTAGTCCAATGCTCCTGAGTTTGTGGTTATTTGAACCACAGGTCGCTTTAACACAAACCTCGAAGAGTGTCTTTATAAGTTATCTGTGTGATGTACCTTTTGGAGTTTATTCGATTTTTAATTTTTAGAATACATGATTCATACTCAAACTTGTAACTTACCGAGCATGCTCCACCACCTCTCTTCTCTTTCCACCATTTGGTCTTCATTTTTGTGAGAACACCTTGTTCTTGCAACTCGAGGACCGCTTGACTGAGTATATCACGGTAAGGCCAATCTAAGTAATGGATATATCAATTTGTTTCGTTTTTGTTTTAATAAAATAATTTTCATGCCACCAGAAAATCCAAACCGATAACTGAAGTACTGAAACTTCTTAATTTAATGACTTCTTGAACCGACACTATAATCTCTGACGATAAAAAAGCCCCTGCGGGTTGGGGCTTAGAATATGCTCGCGGTAGGCATACCGGTCGTAAGAGGCGACTAATATGCACAAAAGTAATGATGTGCAACTCGATGGTTGATCTACGGATATGATGCCTCCCACCTCTCATTACCCATCTTCTCTTTCCTTTCGGAAGGAGGGATGACATGACCTAGAAGGTTGCACTGGTCATACCAAATCGCTCCCACGACAGTCGGTCAGTACCGCAAGGGAGTACCGGATCGTACCGGATTCATATCCGGCCAAGGACTGTTATTTCGGCAACCCTCCCCAAAACCTTCGGGGAGTGATTTTGTTGTTAAAACAACAACAACAACAACAACGATAAAAAATACCCACAACCCTCCCAATAGACGAAGTTAGGAAGTCATTATTCCGGCTCAAATAATGAGCCAGGAAAAAAAAACTTTAATCGGCAGTCGAATTTAGCAGAAATGGGAATCTCCACTGAGTTTGAAAAAATTTTAAGGTATTCCGAAAATCTCCTGGGAAGTGCACAAGATTTCGAATCACTAGGTAAATTAATATGAATATTAATATTTCTTTTCTCAGACAAGTAAGTAATCGAAGGATATGTGACAAACAAACCATTGTTCTGATAGCCTAATTGTTAACAGAAAGATTTAAAATGTCTCTTATGAAGAAGTCTAGCAATTCCAACTCCGAAATTTATCAATTAGAAAAACTATAAAGCCATAAAGTGGCCTTGACTCATTAAAAATATTTACTTAAATTTTGTTTCGAAAAAATTTGGCAAATATTTAAGTAAATTTGAAAGATTTTCTTTTTTATCCACTTCGACTCTAGACAGAAATTACTCCGTCTTTTGAAAGGACTCTTTCTGCACCAATCAAGCGAAGTGATTTGGTTTAATCTTACCATCCCTACTACCATACAAAAACTTTCTACAAAAACACATCTTAGTTAATTACGAGTATCCTCATCTCATTTCGTACTTACTCTTACGCATCGCAATGCCATAACCCTTCTCATCAAGTAACGAACCGACTTGCGTCAAACTGCAACGACGTTCCGTTATATATTCGATAGTTGTTGATTCCATTAAGAATGCGTAATTATCATTTTCCACACGATCCACTCCTTCAGCATTCGTTGATGTCATATATTCCGGGTTGTCGCGCATGAATTCATACATTTTCTGATATGTCGGATATTTAGCGTCCTGCATACGAAATGTAAACACACATTGCACTTATGTCGATGTATGTATGTAAGTAAGGATGTAGGTAGGTATGAACAAGTTTGAGTACACTAATGAAAAGTAATAGCTCATCTCTTCCCCTGTCGATACTCATCGCATGTCTGTGTGTGTGGCTGTGTGTGTGTGAATACTCACCTGAAAGAACGTAAATGTGCTGCCACCAACTTTTGCGCCATACTTAACACCCCCCTTGTTGGCTGCTAAATCCTCTGCATTCTCTATGGGACTACTAAGTGATTCAATCGTTAGAAAGGCAGCCAAATTTGCGGTGTACGAGGATACCAAAATCAACGTGAAAAACCACCAAATTGAGGCCACAGTGCGCGTTGAGTAAGCTCTGTAACAAAATTAGATTCTTTAACTGGGCGAAAAGTACATGAAAACGTACGGAGATAAAAGTGAAAACTAAAATTAGATGGTGCCTTAATTTAAGTGGGTTTGTGTGGCTTAGTTGCTTAGTTCGTGGTACCCAGCAGAAAATTATAACCTAATTTAACTCTTAAACATAGAGATGTTATTCAATTTAATAACTTTCTGGAATTAAGTTGAGATTTTTAGTGTATTGATTTACTAGCTCGGCTTGACGTATCTCGCAGAAGAAAGGAGTTTGTGGTGGCAGAAAAGGATCTACCGCCCATTTCTTCTACCCCTCTAAGCCATTCGAAATCAAATAACATTTCATACAAGATGTCCTCCTTTCGTGTGATCTCTATAATCTAAAGCTAGGTGCAATGGTTGTAAGTAGCAGCCCTCCCCACTACTCGAAGTTTTCCGGAAGAGTTTGAGTTCTTACCCATGTTGATATTCCCTAATTCCTTGTCCAGTAGTGCTCCAGTTCTTATTTAAATATGTAAGCTAGTAAGCAGCCCTCATTTTAGCTTCTTATTCTGACATCAAAAACTAGTACCTCTCTTTTTTTCATCACCACAGTCTAAACTATACAGGCAAACTATACAAAACACGAAGCTGTACTATAATGAGACGTATTTGGAATTCGCGTAAATAGTCAAAACCACACATCCACTTAAAAGATGAGACTGTAAAAGCATTTATGTGTATACGAGTATACTCACTTTGGCGCTAATTCAGACCCTTGTTGAAGTAGTGCACCAGTTGAAAACCACAAGCAATTAGGAAAACTAAATTGGTTCTCCAATTCTGTAGGTTCTTCAATGCATGGATAAGGATTATCCCATTCCGTTGGTGAAATGCGTCCCAAAATGAAGAGCGTAAGTGAGACGCTCATGTATGCGATGCCCAACCACATCCAAACAGTACCCGAAAATGGTGACATGAATGAAAATAGTTTGGGTGGCTCCTTCATTGGTTTACGAAATAGGATGGCAATACCTTTTTAGAAAGGAAACAAAAACAAACCAAAAAAAAAAAAATGGAAATGTGTTTTAGAGAGATAGACAGCAGATAGATAATCAAGAACGAAATGGGTTTGGTTTAAAGGATGCCAATATATGTACAAGTACATAAGTTCGTAGTGGAATTTTTGTCAACCAGCACTTCAACCCAATGTTCATACTTTATTAAAGGCATCAGTTTGTGAGTATGTTGATGAATGAGCATAAGTTGGATTAACTTTTTGCAGCAAGAATAGTTGAAGGGTGTTCCAAAAGTTGAACTTGAAAGTTTTTACTTTTTTTTTCTGCCATAAGTTTTCCAGAACAATTTTGATCAGTAGCAGAGCCAATCCTCTTATTCGAAAATATATTGTAAAAATATATTACTTTATTAAGAATCCGCTTTCATATTATCTTATAGAAACACCCTTCAACTATTTCAGACTCAACGCAAAGCAATCCAATGCAGCCATATACTTGGAAACATATAAGTCAGTAAACACATATACATATATTTCCAATTTAATCTGAGCTGCTTATGTATATTATTAAGTTTTTATATAATGAGTCTATGAAGCTGGCTTTATGCGTTTTTTATATTTCTTTAAATATTTAGCCAAATAAATTACCTAAATTCATGAATGGTATAGTAAAATCCACGCCTTCCTCACGTGTAGACGTCATCGTCAAGTCTGTAATGCCCATATCTGCACGCTATGTGAATAAATAAAATAAAATATAATAATTATGTTGATTAAAAAACAAATATAGTGCATTTCATAAATATAGCGCAACCAGAAATTTCACACATTTTATGGATCTATAAGAAAAAACATTGCTGGAGCAACTTGAAGAATGACTATTCTTAAAAAATATTTTTCAATTAGGTGAAATGTAGCTTTTCCGTCGATATAATAGAATGCTTTTTCCAAGGTCTGAATAATCGTATAGTTTGGTAAGTTCCCGCTTGAACAGATTTTGTTGGTATATAAGGCGTCATATCCTCCCTGTCTCGATCAAAACAGACATATTGAGCAATAGATATTCTATATGGTTCCTGTATGTTATACTTGTAAATAAAGTTAAAGAAGCTTCTGCTAATGTTACCTTTTTTAAATTAGTGTATGTAGTTTGCAAATATCTTTAATAAAGTAAAAAAAGTAAAATTATGTTTAATATTCAACTTCTGACCTTGCTTGTGCCTTGCATTTCATTTATGTGAACTTATCTCTTTATCTTTATTACTCAATACTTGACTACACACCAGCCTTGAAGGCTTTAAGTAATATACACTGCAGCTCAACTGTGTAGCTACAACGATGTTCTTACTTTCGAATTGGCATTGAGTCTACTCGACTGAACGCCATTGTAAGGTAAATGTCCATAATTTCGTGGTACTAAGGAATTTTCTGACTTTCTACCTCTCTTGCGTAAAAACGGATGAAGGAAAACTAAAAAAGTAAATTTTTCCCATTGAGTTGATCTATTAAGATAGCTTTCCATTTAATTTCAAACAAAACTAACAAATGTTTTATTTTATATAAATAAAAATGTGTGAGTACCTCAAATGTCCCTAATTTCGTGGCAAAAATTTTCTGATGTACCTAACTTCGTGGTAAAGTGTCCCTAATTTCGTGGTATTTGGTTAAACTCTAATTTTATGGAAAATGAAAGTTATTTTAAACGAAAATTCCTAAAATTTATTAATTAAAATTTATGTTCAAAAATTTCAAATTTTAAATAATTTTTTTATTGTTATTGTATTTATGAAAAGAAAGCGTTTTAAGACCAAGTAAGTATTAATTTGTTTAGTACTTAGTAATCAATTGATTAGACGGATTTTTTAATTGTTAATGATTACTTCAATTGGTTTTTGAGAAAAGGCAATTAGTAATTGATTGCGATTGAAAAAATCAAAAAAAAACCAATAAAAAAAAATTTATTTAACTGATGTAATTTGTTACTTTTCTCAAAATTTCTTTTATTTATTATTACTAAAAATGTTTTTTTTTTTATTTTTGTGTTTTTTTGGTCTTTTAAGTTTTTTTATTTTTAAACAAAATAAATAATTAAAAAAAAATAGTTTTAAAACAAAAATAAACAATAAAAAAAATTAGTTCAATAATTGATGTAGCTTATTATTTTTTATTATTTCAAAAAATGTTTTTTTTTTTAATTTTTTTGGTATATGTTATTTGTATTTTTTTAATTTTTATTTTTTTTAAATTTAATTTGGTTTTTTATTCTTTTTTTTTAATTTTTTGGTTTCTTGTTAACAATGTAAAATGCCACGAAATTAGGGGCATGCGATAAAATTGATGTAGGTAATTTCGTGGTATCGCTTTAAGCGGTAATATGAGTTTTATATTTAAATTTTTTTTGTTTATTATCGCTATTCATTCATAACAAAAGCAAAAAAGTATAAATCTTGACATATTTTTTTAAATTAAATCAAAATTTATTGAATAAACAAAAGTTCTATAATGCCATTATTTCGTTAAAATGTTGTGCTTCGCAGAGCTTTTCGATTAAAATATTGACGAATGGGTTAATAAAAGTGTACCACGAAATTACGTCAAAATCTTCCTCAGGGGTCTATTTAATAATTAAAATACTTAAAATAATAGGGTATCCTATGAAATGTGAAAGAAAATAAGGAAAACATAAAGTATTATATTCCCCTAATTTCGTGGGTACCACGAAATTAGGTACATCACAAAAAACATGTGTCCCTAAATTCGTGGTATTTAAATATTAAATAAAATGTAAATGAAAAGTTATTGAAATAAGTTTTGCAGTACTAAAAACGTTTAAGAAATGTTAAATAAAACCAAAAAAATTATCATCAAAAAAAATAATTTAAAGATACAATTTTTACAGGCTTAACAAAATCTACTGGTCTCCTTAACAGTTTCCTTAAGAGGCCTCCCTACAAAAGGCTCATTTTATGAGCTTCCAACTTTATAATGCTTGTTATTTAATAGGTTTAATTTTGAAAAATTTGCAAAATATCCATTATTACACCCGAAAAGTTAATCTTTATTATGAAATTTTCAGTTTAAAAAAAAACTCGCCAAATTCCTTGTTTGAAAGAAAATATCGAAATACCACGAAATAACGTACTACCACGAAATTATGGACATTTACCTTAGTTATGTAAAACTTAATTCATTCTATTATTTATACACAACGACCTTTTCATCTTGTGTTCTCCTCAAATGGACTTAACAAGAAGCGGCTTTGCATTGTTTGCAAAACCCCTTAGCTTTAGGATGACCTCTTCTATGTCTTCATAATGTATGAAATTGTCGGTTGACAATTAGTCTTTTGAATTATTTCTAATTTGCAGCAAACCACGACATTTCCATATATGGCAAAATGTACAATGTTGACATAGACAATATTGGGAATAAATAAATAAATTTGAATGTAAATAATTCAAGAGTAAATAAAGCTCAATAGTAGAGAGAACACCGAGGATTCGAAAATTTTGAAATATGTATGTAGAGTGGTACGAGTAAAGTATGTATATACGAAAGTAATAAGGTGGGTAGGTTTTCTTGGGTGCGGCATAAGGTATACTTTATTAAAAGTATAGCAAGAGTCTTAAGTTATTGATTTGAATGAATGACGCTAAAAATATTAGGCGTGGAACAAGCGGGGCGATTAGGTTTCGGTATCCCACAATTATTTGAAATTTCAAAAGGCGCCAGAAGATTTATAATATTTTTATATTTGGATAATGGATTCGCCTCTGGCAGATTGCTTTTTACTAAGGCCTTTATTTTTTTATTTTTTCTACCGCAAAGGAAGTTTAGATTCAACGTTGACACACTCCTCTCCAAGCATTCCACCTCAATGAAATAATCAAAGACGCGGAAATGGGCCCTTACAAATTGACCCACCCTAATCCATACGTATGTATGTATGTGTAAATATAAATATATTTTTGGTCTTAGCTTAAAGCGTATTTACGAAGGTAATGTTATGTAATCGAAAGCAAGGACAATTCGTTTGCAGTTTGAATAATTTATTTGATTTAAATATGTGCACACATTATTACGAATTTATAAAAACATGCTTGCGAAGATGTCAATGCGGTGAACTCCGAAAATAACTGATGGCTTGAACCGCTATCAAAATCTTTGCAATAAGACAGAGGAAACAGGATAGTAGCATACAAAACAATAAGTTTTGCACGAAGTGTACAGTGGCCTGAATTACACTATGTAACACGATTTTATGTAAGTGCTTCCTTTTTGTGAAAAAACACGTGAGAACTTTCTCCAAAGGATCGTCTGAGCTAAATTCAATTTCAGCTCAAACAACGGCTTAACTTTGCTATACAAACAAAAAATTATCAATTATTTTGAAAAATCGATTAATACCTTGCATTTACAGGAAAAAGGTAAAAAAATAAAATATCACAAACAATTTCCAATTATTTCTTTATACAGAAAAAGTGTCAGACTAATCTCGTGTGGCGGGATATAAAGCATTGGAATGTTTCACAACATAAAAAATGTTCTTTCAAAAAGTGCTAAAACTATTCTACGAATCTAGAATCCTGAAATCATTTGTGCTGCTATTATAAATCTTTCTAACTTGTTCTGAGTAGTTCAAAGAAAAAAAGTGCTCATCAAAACCAAATAAATCATTTAAATTAGTGCAATTTGCGCACAAATTTCATTTATGAAAATGTTATAGCAGCCAGGAAAATATTTATTTAACTCATCAAAGCGAGATGATTTGCACAGAACAACCAAACTAAAAAAGAATGAAAAAAATTGTAGTTTGCCTACTCATACGTTTACTTACTTATGTACATATATGTAGATATCTAAAGCAAGAAATAAACCGAGAAGTAAAACAGAAAAACCATACTAGATTAATGTGCGACCATAAAGAACTTACCCCCTCAATTATTTCCAACATCATGCCATCAAATTTGCCAGTCTTTGGATTGAATGAACCATATTTGTTATCCTCTTGCAAACGAAAGGTATAGGAGAAACCTAATTTTTTACCAAGCTCTTCGATTAACTCAATGCCAAAGCCTTCGAATTGATCATTGCCTTCCAATTTAGCAGCTGTCTCTTTCAGCATACCATACGGTTCGCTCTATGTGTAAAAAAAGAAGAAATAAGTTTATTAAGGCATACGCAAAATCTATAAAAACTTTAGGCAAACATTTCAAGCAAAAGGCAACACTCACTACGAAGCAAGTTAAGCTGCAATTCAATAAATACCCAACAAACATTTCTGTAAATGATTTTAAAAACAATTTAAAGTTAGCAGGCATTACTAAGTGTTTGAAGTACTCTAGTCTAAACTTTTTTTATGAGCACCAGATCAAAACTGTCAAAAAAGCAAAAGTTCAAAGAAGAAGTTATTTCTGCAACTTTCTTTTATTCGGGCATAAATAACCTGTAAATCGGTTTTTTTTTTATAGTTTTGTTCAAACATTAAAAGTTATCTTTGGCGAGTTATTTTTTGAGGACAAAATAAAAGTGCTCCAAATGACTATTTTAAAAAATTTATTTAAATTAGTTTACCGGTTTATTAGCTATTGAAAATAACTTGTATTCCCTCCCAAAAAAGTATTTTACAGAAAAAAATGTGTATTGCTGGCGAGAAGAAATAAACTCAGCTTTTATCAGACCTTTTTCAAAAAAGTCAGAAAAATGTTTGCGATTCCTAAAAGTCCTAAGATGACAGACAAGTTGATAACTACCTGCTAAAAATCTAATTTGACAGATAGCATATCACACTTCTTTCGATGCACTGTGCTACCAGCTTCCGAAATGGCATAATTAAAAATTGAAAGAAAAAAAATTTTACCTATAAAAATATTCATAAAAATTCGACTTGAGCTCCATTATAGACATGAATATTTTTTATAATATCGTTTATATTAAATAGCCAAACGGTTGTTATACCAATGTTCTGTTAATATTGTACATTTTTTCTAAAATCAACTAGCAACATTTTTTGTTGGGTTTGTTGGGTTTATTGTGTGTTTGTATGTTTTTCTATTCACATTGGATACTCACTATTGCCGTAATAACTACGAAACTTTTATTCACCAACGACCTCTGGTCTTGCTCAACAACCTTTGGTGGTGGCCGATTCGCACTAAAGCCATCTTCCGTTTTCCATTCGCCAATTTTCTGCATACCCGACATAGTCAACTCAACCACATCCAACTGAAAATCTGTGCGTAAACCTTCATAGTCGAATTTTACCTCACCGGTAAGTCCATTTAAGCTAAGCTAAAGGTGAAGAGAATAAAAGTCATAGCGTTAAAGGGTCTATGAGTTGAGGAATATTGGTATATATGTATGTATATTTAGTATTTTTGTAAGCTGGGGCAGACAATATTTCGATTATATGGTTTTATTCTTCAGAACTCCTGAATTGTTTTTTGTAGGTCTATAATTGCTAGTTCCGAAATTTTAGAATTTATATCATTTCTCGTTTAAAATTGCTCAGTCATTCTGGCAAGTAAATGCAAGAGATGGAGATCATCGAAATTAAATTTTCATCAGGCCATCCAGGATCTTGGGTAAGGAAAGGTTTAACACAATAGTGGATGTAACGAAAAATCACAAAAATACCTATTTAATTTCTAACCCACCCATTAAACATACACTTCATTCAAAAATCTTACAGAAATCTGTCATTAAATGAGAAAATCCCTAAGCTCATAGCATAATGTTGCACATCTTGTAAGCCATTTGTGGATTACTTGCAGACTTCTTTTACATTTGTGCGTTTGTATGTATGTATGTGTAACGTAGTTATCACATCATCATTAACTTACCGATTTCATATAGTTGACCAGCGTATAACCTTTATCCCATGAGCTGTCATCATTGCAGTTTAATGCCACCGCACGGAACATAACATGTTTGAATGTTTCAGCGAGCAGTTGAACCCCATCGTAGACCAGAGCCATGCTGGTAGTTAGCGGACATGATACTAAATATGAAAGCAAAAATATTTTCTTATACATACAAGTAAGAATGAGTATAGGGGGAGAAGCTATCAATTTAAACACCAAGTAAAGGGGCAGTGAGGGTGGGTAGAAAAGAAATTCGTTTAGCATGAAATTTGTACTTTATAAACAAAAAAAAAAAAAAGACAGCGTTTTCCTTACTTGTTGCTGTTAAAAAATCAAATCCTGAAAATTATTGGATTTTTCTAGTCCATATATGTAATACTCCTATATTGCTGGAAAGCACATAGTACATTCCCCCATATCAGAGTGCAGAAATATAAAAAATAGAAAGAGAGATCCGATAATGGAATGTACCTAAAATGACAACTTCACTTTAAAAAATACATGGGCGGATCAAGCCTTCATAGAAAAATCGTTTATATTTACATGTTGAAGAAATTATTTAAAAATTTTTAAAAGCAAAAAATATTTATAAACCAAAGTATATGATGGTGAGGCTATGCTTTGTGTGCAAAAAAAATACAGATAAAGAAGAACATCTTCATGCGTAAGTACATATGTATATTCCAATTTTTTTTAAAAAGCTAATAAACACATTTTCCAAACCAGATTACCCAAACATGCAGAGCTTCTCAAATGTTCTCATAGGCCACTTTCATTTAGTTTGCTGTTTTCTTGGCCCCTTTTGTACTTGAACCGCCCCTGTAATTATTTGAATTTTCAGTCGATTTGACAATTACAAGTTTACATTTATATTACCACAAGCTCAAAAATTTATGTAGTCTGTCTCGTTTTGATTTCGTTTTCAAAACACATTACGAGCCTATCCCACCCGCAATATAGAAGTATTACATATATGTTCTAGTCTAAAAAAATTGGCAACCCTACTACATACGCTCAATAGGCCCATGACTGCACTAACTGACCCACGAACATAACGAGACGAAGACGAAAATGTACCGAAATAATTGTCGGCCAAGGACGAATTAATTAATCATAAATAATATGCATTGCTGCATTTTCCTTTGGATTTCCGTATGAATTTGTCATGTGTCTTAATCTACATCATTACACTAGGAATTTGGATGTAAGTATGAATAAATTACAATTTATGACTTTCCAACACAACAACGATGGCGGACACTGTCTAATTGAGCATGCATTTCCTGCAAGGCAATCAATCAACTGGTCAGTGACAGCGTCGTCAGTAAAAGTTTGTTGTGATGACAATGTGATACAAATATTACCATACAAAAATCATTACAGTAAAAAAAATTCCAATTAGCCTAATAAAATCGAAGCAATACCAGCTCCGGAGGAAACTAAAAGTCTCAATATACATATCCAGTAATATATACACAGAAAAATATGCTTCTATGTTCGCTCACCATTCTGAAAAGGTTCATCTGTAGCGTATAAAGCTTTTGCCACCTCCTGTACAATTTCGATATCGGGCGAAACTAAACGTATGCCAGTAATATTGGTATCGCTATGCTGATAAGGTTCCAAGTCCATAGTTTGAAAATCCAAATTACCGACTATATAACGATAATCGTTTGTAATAAGACCAACTTGTTGTGCCTGAAAACAATAAGGAAAACTGAAATTATAATGACGCTTCAATTAAAATAAACTTCCAAATCGCTTACTTGCTTAAAGAATTCTGGCAACGTTTCCATTGAACCCACCACAACAAATGAATAATCACCAGAATTTTTGATGCGACGCAAAACATTTCGATAGTCACCATTTAAATCCAACTCATAGCGGCGTACGGTAATTGTAGGTCCAGTGGTGCCATACATTTGTAATATCTCATTTACCATGGGTAGAAATTCACCTAGTGGAGAGAATTTAAAAATTTACCTTTTTGTTGTTGTTTTTATTTTCTACTTTCCTCTTTTCATACCTGTTTCATAGATAATCGTAAATGTATCCGTCCACTCTAAGGCTATCACCAAATCCTTTAATACCAATGCCAGCTGTGACGCATGTGGATATAAATTGACAGTTGGCATTTGTACACCGAAATCCCAACGTGTATCGATGAATGGCAACTCTTTGGCATCACAAATGCTCATCGCATGTTTGGCGGCCATATTGGTAGTGGGTCCAAAGACTGCCACCAAATTTTGCTGTAGAATGGTGTTTATGATTTTAGCGTTATATATTTTTATTTTTTACAGTGTATGAAAATATTTCTTATTTGAACTCAAGTTTATTCAAAAACTCTTAATTTTCTTTATCTCAATTTTTTTCAAAATAGTGTGCCAAAAACATGGAGGGCAAATTTGGGACTATAGTTTTTCACCATGATAAAATGTATTGAATTTTAATTTTACCCTTTTAAACTGGAGATTTTAAATCACATTAAGGTCAACTTCATTCACTTTTAAATTAAAAAAAAAGAGCCTCTTTACTCTCATAACTACTATACATCACTTTTTATTTTATATTCGTATCGCTTTTCTCACAGTGTATTTAATCTATTGCGCTTACCTTCAACATTTTACAAAGCTTTTTTGATGTTTCGAAAGCATTGCCCGGTTCAATTGACACCGCCATGCCATGCAATTGTAACGCACCATCGCTATCTTCGTTTGCCTTAGTGATAGCCATTTGAAAGATCTTCTCCATATCAGGATTGGTGGTTTCGTATATTAAACCTTAAAGAAAAAAATATTCAGAAAATTACTAACATGAGCGAAATGTATTTCAGGTAACAAATAATAAGGGTGAGACACTCTTGACAGACGACTAGGTATATCAAATTCCACAGCAGATCCGAGTATTTTAAGAGTCCCGGTCTCAAATTTGACATGGAAAAATTTCTTCGGGTGAGGCAAAAACGATGACGATGAAGAAAAAATAGAAGAATTATACAAAAAGTAATTTGAAAAAAGTGAGAACGATTGAAAAGTATAGGAAAAGTCTGAGGTGGATGAAGAAGAAAGAGGAGAGTTTAAGAGCTAATTTTTTAAATATTATAAAAGCTTCTTCTATTCTTTCAGGCCAAACATCTATCAGCCTTTAAGATATTTTACCACCTTCTAGAAAAATATACTAAAATTTCACAAGTTCGTATATAAATAATTGACAGTGGACAGTGTCAAAGAGGGGTTGGACCTTCTTAAGTAATTTTATTAATTTAAAAAGTTTTGAGCTGCAAAGCATTTTAAGGCTAGTAAACATATAAAGAGCTTATTTGACATCTAGACTTTGAGTAAGTCAAAGCAGCGCGATTCTCTCTTTCACATTTTGTTTATTTCTTTACTAATTCATTTTCTTTTTAATATTGAAATGTTGTTTACTTGCTTTTATTTTTCTTATTTTATCTATTTGGGACAATAAGTAGTAACAAGAAAACGCATCATGAACTCGTACGTATTTTTTCTTATACATAACCACCAACAAAAATGTTGCAAGTTTCATGGAGTTCAGTGGAATTGGTCAAGAGGCTAATAACATAAGGGCAATTTTGTCATTCAGTCTTCGTTTAAAGGTCACTATAAATTTATCGGTCACTTTATATATAAACATATAATTTAATACTTAGTAATTCTCATTCTATTTTCTTCCTTAATGCAAAGACAAGTCACTTTAAATTTTGCTACAACTACACCGACTCGCTTTTAACATTTCTTTGATACCTACTTCAAAACCATACATAGTTTTCTTATACTGACATACCTTGACATTTTCTCTGTAGTTTTATTCGAAAGAAAATTTCTTCGCTTTCGAATGATTCGCACTCTGTAACTCGATTCAATTATCCTTTCTATTGTAGAAAATTTGGTACTCACCATTTCAAAAACATATTTCAATAATCTTTGGATTAGACTTCGTTTTTTTCGCTTCGGTATCTTTAATCATTTGCTCATCTACCAATGTGTACACATGTTTTTTTTTTGTGTATTTATTCATGTTTCTTTTGGCCCACATATTGCACTATACAAATGTAAACAGCTGTCATGCACTGCACATTGCAAATAAATAACAAAATAAGAGATAAATACGTGCGTACTCATTTATGTGCGATTTTGAGATGCACCAACTAAGTGGAACACTTGGGGCAGAATTCATAATGTGGCACTGGGGTATTTGGGGGTGACGTAGTGCATTGAGTATTCATCAAAGTTTTACGTAATCAAATTTTGCACGTGGAGTTGAATAAACAAAACGAAACGCACGGAAAATTTTCTAAAAAAAAAACTTACCAACATTTGTTTTTTGTGCTTCTACAATTTGCATCAAACTAAATGCAATCAGAAGAACTATTGCAAAACGAATGCAATAAGTTGTTGACACAAAATGGGGCAAATGATGTCGACACTGCTGCCACTGCGGAGCCATCTGTGCAACGTCCCTCAGGTCTTTTCGCATGAAAAATATGAAAAGTTGAGTTGACGGCACGCAACGACTTGGAAAATAAACTTAATCGTGGCGCAGAGCGATTTCCTTTTTTTTTTGTTTGCAAATTTAAGTTTTAGCAATAGAAATTTAAATTTGTCAACGAAAATTTCACATTTCACTCTTACGACGGTGACTGCTGAACGAACAGAACTAAACTGATCGTGAATATGCAAAAAAGTTTGGCAACACAAAAGATGAAGACGGAAAACAAAAAAAGTACAGGGCGTGTTAGATTATTTAGTATACAAATTTTCTGAGATATATTTTTCTAAAAAAACCTTTTTGTGATATTGGCCCATAAGCATTGTTGTTGCTTATCAAGCGTTTTAATTAAAATCTTTACTTAACTAAAAATGGCATTTCAAATGTTGCTTAATCATAGTCAAATTAATCAAAGCTTAAAGTTAAATTTAAAAGTAGCAGGGTCCTCTTGTGGTATACAGAAAGGTTTTATGTTTTGAATGGTCACCCTGTGTCGACTATTTTAATCCGTTGAGATAGCATTTAATGCTGCAAATTTAATTTTTAACACAGAATCAATAACCGCCAATTAACTGCACTAAAAGAGAGCAAAAAATTGTACCGTTATAAACGGTAAAAAAAATATAGTCATATTTATGCCTAGCTGTATAATGCTTCCTTCACCACTTCCCATTTGTCCGGCATCTGATGAGATAGGAGCTAAAGAAACAGTCACCATAAAACAGAAACTTCTGTAATCTTCCATTGTTGAGTCATCAGAACTTTTGCATTTAAAAAGCGCTTTTGTTTAAATTTCTCTCATTGTTAAAAATAGAAAGCTGTCAATACCAAGTACACTTGATATCACTCAGCTCCTTTAAAGTCCTCTTTAAGTTCATTAATTTAATATTGACTCAATTATTATATTCACCAGCTGAAAGCATCAAGCGCGAGTTTCTCATATTTTACAGGTATTGCAACCGCATGCTCCTCACACCGATATGATAACTAATTGCTAGTTTAATTTTATCAAGAATGTTATTGACAGCGCTTCAAATACATTAAGCATAAAACAACTACAACATAGACACACACAGTTACACATGTACATACATACATTTGGAGCTGAAGCTGGAGTGCTCTCAAGTTTTCTTTGATAGCGAATGTTGATAGCAATAATTACGAAAGAAACAACAAAACTGCTTCGATATTGCAGCTACTGTTTATGCAGTGAGCAAGTAATAGGTATGGGAGTCCCGAATTTTTTCGTACAATTTCGGGATTGTAAGCATGTTAATTAAAGCCAAATATGTGCGTTTTAGTTATATGAAAACTAACTAAATTATTTTAGGTTAATATGCAATATTTTTTCGGTATTTAAATTTTTTTTGATTGTTTGAGCTTTTAAGCGTAACTTTAGCCTATCTAGCAACGAACAAGAAACTAAAGAAAAGTTTGCGTTTATTTATTAATTATTCCATATTTTTATGTAAACAGCAGCTAAGTTTTCTATAATAAAAACTGAGTTAGCATTTAAATTTTAAAAAAGTTTCGTTTTCTGATGTAAATTTTTAATTTACTATTGTGACAAACACACATTTATTTAAAAAAAATCGTAAGCCAAAAAAAAAATTGTGTTCTTCTGGTTCAAAAATTTAATAACAAATAAAACATCCTTTGAGTATAAATAAGATTTGGTTCAAAGCTTTTTGATGTATAAAGTAACTTATGTAGAAAAAAAAAATATTTTAAAGACAAATAACTTTAACTATTGTATAATATAAACATCTCTGAATAATCTTGAGCGCGTAAATTCCGATCCCGAAAATCTAGATATTGTAAAAATTCTAAATATTGTCATCACTATGGAGTGATTTAGTCTTAACTGTAATGGAAGCCATTAAGAATTGTTCCATTTAGTAAAAGCTGAATACCCACAACTCAACAAAAGATATTTCCAACTGCCAAGCAAGAACCATTTGTATGCCATCAGTGAGGCGTATAACTTGACAGCTTTGCTTAGTTTAAGCTGTAATTGCTGCTCGTGGCAATATGGAAATAACAATATGTGTCGTTCTTTAATCACAAAGCATATATGTATACATATGTATGTACGTATGTATGTTTGTAAATATGTAAATATACTTATGTATGTATTCGTATGCATATAACGTAGAGCGGAAGTAAAAGTTGATGCATTTGCAGATGCTCGTTCAATAGGAAAATATACTCTCTGTATAGTAATTTCTAACTTCAAAGCTTTAAATCTTTGAAATGCTCTTAACTGGAGATTTGCAGCTTTAAATAAAGACTGTCTGATTGTTATAATTGATTGAATGTCTAGAAAATGATAACGTCATTTTGACAGCTTTCGTAATTGCTTCTTGGGTAGGACATGCTAATGAATCAAAATAGAAACTTAAATCGGATGAATTCTAAGTACTTTTTGGCTGTTAGAAATGTTGTAATGATTAAATAAAAAACTGATTTAAAAGTGCATAATGCAGTGGTACTTAATCGGCGCGCCATTACTGGGAGCCATTTTAAATACCAACATTTTCTTACTCCATCGTGAAACTTGACTAGATTAGTATTAAAAAGAAAACAACACAAACACTCATTTTCCAACATTTTTCCAAAGTCCTTAATATAATGGTAAAGTCAATAGAAGTAAGAAATTTTAATCTATTAGCTATTTGTATCAATGAATTAATGCATTTTTTGAGCTAGGGCTGCCACTAAGATTTTTTTTACTTTTTTTTTTCTCTAATTTTGACATTAGTCTCACTACTTACTGCGATTTTGACATTAAAGATATGAATTATAAAATCAAAACACCATGAAAATGTATGTGTATGTATGTTTGTCGAGCTTCTACGAGCTCGTTGTTGGATCATGGTTACCACCTAATCGCATTATATTTACCCTTTGGCATTATATCGAAACTGACTAAGCTGGTGTTGATGAACTTCTAAGCATAGGTAAAGTAAAAATTCAAGCTTTTACAGTTTTTGGCAGGGTTGCCACCTATTTTATTTATTTTGGAAATATTAGGGTTACCCTCTATGTTTCCAAATTGTGTTATATTTATTTTTTCCGCGTATCCCGTTTTATGCCAATATTTCTCTCCTACACAAGCGGTGCCACTACAGAAGGTTTCATCGAGTATCAAACCTATTTGAGATGATTAAAAATTAATTTGGGTGTCAAACGATAAATATCATTAATTTGCAAACGAAATGTACTTTTATATTTGTATGAACCATAATTATTCCTTACGAAAATAAGTGCCCACGTGCTTAAGTATACATACATATATGTATGTATATGCAGACGTCAGGATATTTAAAAACACTTCAGCGACATCACAGTGCAACACAAGAAAAATAAGAACAAAATAACAAGAGAAAGTAACAAGGTGAATGGAATGCATTGCGACGTGTGGACAAGATTGTCACTGTTGTCACTGACTTCGTCGTTGTGCTGTCGAAACAAGTACGAGCAAATAACACTTTGAATTTATTTGAGAGCTCACGGCAACGTTTACATGCATCAACGTGTCCCTTTGGCCTTCTGTCGTCACTTAAAGCAATGAGCTTGCTGTGCTTCAGCAGCTTACAGAGAAATATATGTATAAGCTATCTCTCTAAGTACGATAAGTTTGGTGCAAATTAAATTTCATTGAAAAAGATGGGAAGCATTGAGATGAAAGATATGAGAATTGCGAGGGAGTAAAAGCTTTTACTGTAAGTGTGGGGGAATTTGAAGGACTTTTTGCCAAAAAATTTCATTTTTAATTTAAGTTAATTTAATTTAATATCTTTATTTTATTTTATTTTATTTTATTTTATTTTATTTTATTTTATTTTATTTTATTTTATTTTATTTTATTTTATTTTATTTTATTTTATTTTATTTTATTTTATTTTATTTTATTTTATTTTATTTTATTTTATTTTATTTTATTTTATTTTATTTTATTTTATTTTATTTTATTTTATTTTATTTTATTTTATTTTATTTTATTTTATTTTATTTTATTTTATTTTACTTTATTTTGTTTTTATTTTAGTTGATTTTATTTTATTTTATTTTATTTTATTTTATTTTATTTTATTTTATTTTATTTTATTTTATTTTATTTTATTTTATTTTATTTTATTTTATTTTATTTTATTTTATTTTATTTTATTTTATTTTATTTTATTTTATTTTATTTTATTTTATTTTATTTTATTTTATTTTATTTCATTTTATTTTATTTTATTTTATTTTATTTTATTTTATTTTATTTTATTTTATTTTATCCATCAAAGCACTAATCCATTAATAGTAAGAAACGTGCTGCTTGTCATTTCATAAATTCGTATTTATAATATTTCTCAATACGTTCTTGCCTCATTTTTACAAATTGTTTTTCTTCATAAATTGATTCACACAACTCTTGTCGTTTTGGCTCACTACTCTACAAATATTTGTTGTTTGTCTTACGCCTTTTATTTTTTTATTTTTCTACATCCTATAGACATTTATTTACTGGAGGCATATTGCTCTTCTAAAACCGCGAGTGCCATCCAATTTGTATATTTGTATAATTTGTATAAACTCACATTCATACATATATTCTGGAACAAATCAACATTGACACACACAAGTGTACATGGAACAGCTGTGGACATATAGTGACGATGATGGTGATTGCAAACTGGAGTCTGTCAGTCGCTGTTTGCACCCCCGTTGGTATGGAGAATTGCAGAAATTTACAAACCGTAGCATATTTCAAGGCGGCTTGGCGGACTATTTGTTTTACGCTTGACACACCATGAAAAATGGCTACAGCCGGATGAGTAAAAAGAGTGAAATATGAGAACAACCGTAAACAAAATATAAAACGGACAAAACAGTGGTATCGGTTGAGCGAGGAAGGAGAGGAGTGGGGTGATTGGAAGTATTATATTTGCTGCCTTTTCAACTAAAACTATTGTATTTTGTTTTTGTTTTCATTTAACTCACGCAGTGTACTCGCTGCTTGTTCGTAGTAAATATTCAGCATTTTTTGCGTTTTGTTTTAGAGTTGTATACCCAGCTGAATAAAATTTGAATGAGGATTTGTTTTCCGCTTATATTTGGTTCCAGATTTCGCTTTAATTCTCTCGTTTAAGATCGGCTGTGGTTTCACTGTGTTGTTAAAACTCGAGAGTTTTTAGTATAATTTGTGAGAATCTTATTACTTTCCGGTACGAGCCCAAAATATTCGACAAACGGTTCATATCACCACTTCGAACCCTTTATAGCTTGTACCACATGCCAACTTCCCCAACCTTAATCTCCCCTACGGCATGCATATCTACCTCTGATAAATTAAAAATTTGGTTGCGATTCTTCTTTCAGCTCACAATTCGGGATCTATAGTATATTCTAAATCCACAGCTGGGTATATAGTGTAAAGAGCTTGCTTTTTGCTCAACTTCAGCTTCTCATTTGTTTTTTCTTCTGCCTGCTTGTGCTGCTGTTGCTTTTAGGAAGGATATGCGACAATGCAATTAGAGTTGGAAAGGCATGAAAGTCATAAGTTAAATACACATTTCCTCGTTGTTTCTCGCGTTGCATGAAGGACACTACCTCGAAGCTAAACATTTCTCACCAGGAAAGCGCAATATTTTATGAACTCAACAAAATTTAATGCAACCTGAATTTTTATCAGAAAGTCTTGACAATTAAATGTCTCCAGCTTAAAATGCAAGGCTTCATAAAAATCTTGTCTTTATCTGTGACACGAAGCTGTGACAGTTGGGCTTGGTCTTGGCGCAAAAGAAGCAGAAGATGATGGAATTAAATGATAATAAAAAGATTTGCAAGCAACCTTCAACAGCACGACAGAAGCTTCATGCTTACATAAATATACATATTTATATGTTTGTGAACAGCTCACATATGTACATACATATCTAAATATTTAGCTGTTAGTATGTAAGTTTGTATTTGTAAGCAAAGAGCGTGTATTGAATACAAAAAGCGCAACAGTGTGTCCCGTTATGACATGTCCTTCAAAATTTGTCTCTCCCTCACTCGTTGTACTCATTTTTAACATTCTATCTCTAACTGTATTTTATCTTCTCTCCCTTACTATGGGGTTTTATACGTATGTACATATAAAATTATAAAAATCTATAGCATTGCCAGCTCAAATTGGTTTTGTTAATTTTTTGAATGTAACAACAAGAATGGGACGCTCTGATATGAGAGCTTAAAGAAGGCATATGAGTGCTCTCCCTCTTACTCGTTATTGAAAAAGTTGTTGATGACTTAGGCGACCATTTCGCCTCTACATAGATTTCTGTTATAGAGTTAGTAGAGTTTTGAGTAAGACTACCAGCTGTACCACTACTTTTCCTAGGGGGTGTTTGAAACTCGATTGAAGCCAATGGATGGTGTTTGAGATCTATTAAATTTGCTGTTAGGGAATAAAGGTCTGGGAACGAAATCACATAAAACACTATCTTTTAGATGTGTAAAAATCTTTGAGCTCGGTATGGGCTGTCCTGTTAAGCGTTCTTTTTTTTATAAAAGCTATTGATTCTTGCTTTACGCTGATGATTGAGACATTGTGAAAGACATACCGCTTTGATAACAAGTTAATGCATCCAGAACCATTTTCATTGTATTTCTGTTTCTTTCAAATCTCCAAACGAATATATTCCTCAATCTTTAAATGAAAAAACCTGCAAGCTGGCAACGCCATCACCGATGACAATAAAATTCTGTGCATTTGCTTTTATAGAAATTTATCTCTGAGACAGCAAAGACGTATAGCATTGTTTGTACTCCAGATTCACATTTGAGTTGCTGAATTTGCTGAGAGATAAATGTTATGCTTTGAAGAGAAAAATGCAGCGAAGTTGTTCGGAGTGGCGCAGCAGCGGAAGTAACCTACTGCTCCAGATATCCTGTTTCCTATAAATTTTAAAATCACATCTTTCATTGCCTTTAGCTGAACCAACTGCACTGAATTCAGTTGTGAAAAAAGCGCAAAAGTGACGAAATTTTTGAAAAATATTTAAAGCGTTTGATAAAGCATTTTTTTATGTAGTATTAGTAATAGCTTTCAGTATGAATTTTGGAGAAAGCTTAGAGTAAACTTTTTTTAAACTTCTAGAACGAGCTTTTCAAATTCATTTCAATTTAAAAGTGAAATCCAATCTTTAAAAAAAATTTCTTTTCAATCTCAATTATCTTAAATTCTTTTCGTGAAAGTCTTAATATCAGAATAGTCCTTCGAATGACTTTTTAAACACACATTTATATAAAAAGCTTGCTTTAAAATTATTTAAAGGCTTAGATTAATAAGCCTTTAATCAATGTGCCATTTTGATGATATGGCACGCGATTTCCAATGTTTTGTAAACGGCAAAGCATCATAAGAAACTATCTATATATGTTCATAAAATAGAATTGGGATATAAAGCTTTTTAAAGCTTTTTTTATTTTAAAATCATAAAAAGCTTTCAGGAATAAATATTATCTCCCGTATTTATAAAAATAAAATTTGTAAATAAAGCTTTTGAAAGCTTTTTTATTATTTGTGAATATAGGCGACTTGGTTTATTTCTGTAAATTCACTTTAAATCAAAGTTGGATGACTTGGTATAAAACTTTATTCAAAATAAAAATTTATTTTTATAAATTATTAAAAAAAATTATGGAATTAACACTGGAAAGTAAGAGTTTGATAGAAATAGATTTGTTCACTTAAACGAGTTTTAAACAACAACTTCATTTCATTACGTCCCCGTTTACTCGCTTTCATTGCTAGACGTCAAAGCTGCAAAATGTTCATTTAAAGTAGCTAAGCACCACATTCAGCTATAAAAACTTGTTAGATTATTCATAACATTGCATCCGGTTCTTGCATTTGTGCCGTGTGTACTGTGGGGGGCAGTGGAAAGCGTTCATACAAACATAAAACTACACTAGACAGCAATCAACAGTTATGGCTTTTGAGTTGAATAATTGTCAGTACCTCGTATGATTATAATGTTTATATGTTTTCAAAAGTCATGTTATTTAAGTGTCGCAAATGTGTAATACTTGAGTTATTACTGAAGCTGATAAATAAATTAGTATGTATGTAATAATATTTGGACCGTATCCAACTAACTCAAATAATTTCTAAAACGGCGGTATGATCATTGTTGTGATATCGATGTGTTTAGGAGCTTGACACGGAGACATAATAAGAAAAGATCTATCTTGCAACTAAAATAAAGAATAATTTATTTTTATTTTATTTAGTGTCTGACAACATACAACAGTAACTAAAACTTGACTATATTGAAGGCCTGTAAAATTATTTAAATTGAAAGCGATATTTGCTACATTTTACCAAATTTCACCATAGAGTCGCTTTGAAGTCGCGGAAAAGTTATGACTACCACGAATTAAATATTTAAAGTTTAAACAGTAGAAAAAATTTAATTTTAATGATTAGTGGATTTTGTCATCATCCTAAATTATTAAATTGAAGGCTGAAGTGAACAGCACCCTATTTCAAAATATTTTTTAAAGGCATTCTAAATCAAAATTTGTTTAAATAGCCATCTGTTTCAAAATTTCCGGGGGTAGTTTTTAACTTTCTATTTAGAGCATTGCAGAAAAGTTAAATTAAAATAAAAGAGAGCCCTCATAAACGTAAAACTTGCAGCTTAATAAATTAAAACTGAATGGGCTTCTAAAACTGCTCACTTACATTTTTTTTTATATTATACCGAAAATATTTTTTTATGAATTATTTTTTTATTTAAATTTTTTTGTGAACTATTTTGGCATACTTGCATTTTTTTAAATTTGTTTTGCGACATACTATTTTTTAACAGCCAATCAGCTATACGCAGCTCCATTTGTTTACTTAAAAAGATTGGCAGCTAAATATAATATCTACACCTTTAAAATCAATATTTGGCAGTATATTTTTTTCTCCATTGAAAAACGTAATAATAAAAGCTATTATCAATTAGATTATAAATACAAAAAAATACATGTAGCACAGTTCACTTGGTAGAAGAAAACTTCTTACGTTTTCAAAACCACTTCGAAACTTTTTTACGCGAATTTTTTCGGGGCCATCTCTGAATAGTTTATTGGGATAATTTCGGGACTTTTTCGAGACCATTCAACGTTAAAAAAAAAATGCAAAAATACGCCGAAAATATAATCTCGAATCGAACCCGAAAAATACCCAAACGAAATGATCCCGAAAAAATGAAGAAATTATCCTGAAAGAGTAGTAAAAATAATTTCAAAAGAACACGAAAAGAGAATCCCGCATACGGAGTGGTCCCGAAAAATACAGAAATAATCACGAAAGAGTAGCAAAAACCATTTCAAACGACTCCGATCCGAAAATGTCGTCCAAAAAGTTCCGAGTTAGTCCCGAAAACAATCCCGAAACCATTCAGGAAGGTTACTAAAAATATCTCAAAAATACTCTTAAAAAGTACCGAAACCTATTTCACATTGCTCAGATAAAATGATGTTTTTGATTAATTCTATATTATCTACTTGAATTTTACAGAACAACTTTGCTACAATTTTTTTATTTCCATTACAACAGTAAAAAATGTCGATCTACTCCATAATTCACTCTCAAAAAACACTTTGCATAGCCGAGTAAGAAGTCACAAAAAGGTAAAATCCTACTTTAGTCAGTAAAATGCAACTTCTGAGACGAATGTTTCCAGCTACAATTTTTATAACTAACAAACAATAAAAAATAAAAACATTTACACCTAAAAGTTTGAGTTTTGCTACAGCGTACACTAGTAATTTGAGTTAGTGATAAGAATTAAATTTATAACAAAATGCAAAAATTACATTTACAGCCGAAAAAATGAGCAAAATTACGAAATCAGAATCAAATTTCGCATTTTGTATCAAAACTAAATCTCTGCCAAATATTGCGACTTCAATCGGAACATTCTAACTAAACATATCAGTATGCGCACTTGTATGTAATGTTTATAAAAACACTGAACACATCTGTTTTGAGTGGTTACTTTGTAAGAGCCACTAAGCGTTCCATGGCATAACCAGTCACCAAAGTGCAATCTGTCACAAAAATGCAGAATCCTTGACTTTGCAGTTGAACACATGGCCACTTGTTAACCAAGCAGGAAGGGAGCAGCATTAAAGGAAATGTGAGAAAAAACCACATATTTGATACCAATTGAAGTAAGAGAGCACACTAAGAGAGTGCAGTTACATATTTATTTGCTCTTTGATGCTACGCAAATTCAGCAATGATTGAGAGTACTGGCACTTCGCTTGATGTTACGTATACGCACTGTCTAACGCTAAACGGCGGAGGAGACGCATTTTATCAAAGGACGGTTTAACTCAGTTTACGTGCGTGTATTTTAGCTGAGAGTGTGTACAAATTCATACATTTCTTGTTTGTGTAATCTCACTCGCAAAATCAGCGCAACAATTCGACGATTGTAATTTAGTTCAACACGAATGCTCCAGGATTGTAGACGTTCAAACGTGCTACACGCGACGTCAATAAAAATCTAAGAAAACAACTACATACATACATATTTTCAATGGAACATCAATGAAAATCACATTGATTTTTGAAAGGTGAAAAACATAAAGACAAAAAGTGTTTCAAATACATTTAATAAAAAATAATTCAATATTAAACAAATATTTTATAAATGAAGATAGCACAGTGCTGCCGAAAGAGTTGAAACGAAAAGCTTATTCAGTGTAAAAATTTTGTCAATACTAATGGCCAAAGTGTAGATACACAAGCGTAGCAGTAAGCAATGAACGGTGAATGGTTGCAGGTGTTGCATGAATGACGGATTGTTGTATCAATGTGAATATATATACAGTGCATTTACTTACATACATATATACATATACATGGGTATGCATATGTGTGTGAATAAATACGATTGTTTCAAGCGCGCAGCTAAATAAACATAAAAGTGTTTTATTTGCAAAAGGCAAGCAACGTTAAAACTTTTTATTGCTTTAAGTACATGGAAGTGAAGTGAGTGCAATAACTCACGGTCAAATTGTTGCAGGCTGTAAATAGTTTTTAAAATCTGATGAAAAATTAATAAAACTTTTAGAGTGTTTTTACTTATGTATTGCATGTGGCTGCATTATAATCTAGTGCCATAGCACATAAGATGAAAGATTTAGAAACATTTAAATCTGGCCTTTTGAATTTCAATGACACATAAAAAATCACTAAGAAGTTTATTAAAAAATTAAATATTTCTATAAATAAAATAAATAAATTATAGTTTTTTAAAATTTAAATGAGATCAAAAAATTGGAGAGAAAAATTGTTTCCTATAAAATATTTGAAATTTCTTTTTTTAAATAAAATTATTAAAAAAAATTTTTAATAATGATTTTAAATATTTATTTCTACAAAAATATTTCAAATTTATTTCATAAATAAAATAAATAGAGACTGTTAGAAATGTATGTGCCATGCAAAATTTGTATAATGGAGATTACAATTTTTTTTGCTATGATAATATATTAAATTTTTATAAATGAAATTTTTTTTTTTAATTTATATGAACTCAAAAATTTGGAGATAAATTTTTTTTCGAAAAAATATTTTAAACTTTTTTTTTTCAAAAGTTAAATTAATAGAAAACTTTTGAAATATATGAGATAATGGAGACTAAAATTTTTTTATACAAAAATATTTCAAATTCACAAATAAAATAAGTAAATTTTTTTACAAATTTATGAGAATATAAAACGACGTCAATAAAAATCTAAGAAAACAACTACATACATACATATTTTCAATGGAACATCAATGAAAATCACATTGATTTTTGAAAGGTGAAAAACATAAAGACAAAAAGTGTTTCAAATACATTTAATAAAAAATAATTCAATATTAAACAAATATTTTATAAATGAAGATAGCACAGTGCTGCCGAAAGAGTTGAAACGAAAAGCTTATTCAGTGTAAAAATTTTGTCAATACTAATGGCCAAAGTGTAGATACACAAGCGTAGCAGTAAGCAATGAACGGTGAATGGTTGCAGGTGTTGCATGAATGACGGATTGTTGTATCAATGTGAATATATATACAGTGCATTTACTTACATACATATATACATATACATGGGTATGCATATGTGTGTGAATAAATACGATTGTTTCAAGCGCGCAGCTAAATAAACATAAAAGTGTTTTATTTGCAAAAGGCAAGCAACGTTAAAACTTTTTATTGCTTTAAGTACATGGAAGTGAAGTGAGTGCAATAACTCACGGTCAAATTGTTGCAGGCTGTAAATAGTTTTTAAAATCTGATGAAAAATTAATAAAACTTTTAGAGTGTTTTTACTTATGTATTGCATGTGGCTGCATTATAATCTAGTGCCATAGCACATAAGATGAAAGATTTAGAAACATTTAAATCTGGCCTTTTGAATTTCAATGACACATAAAAAATCACTAAGAAGTTTATTAAAAAATTAAATATTTCTATAAATAAAATAAATAAATTATAGTTTTTTAAAATTTAAATGAGATCAAAAAATTGGAGAGAAAAATTGTTTCCTATAAAATATTTGAAATTTCTTTTTTTAAATAA
Source organism: Sphenella marginata (assembly GCA_951509765.1). Lineage (NCBI taxonomy): Eukaryota > Metazoa > Arthropoda > Insecta > Diptera > Tephritidae > Sphenella > Sphenella marginata. Next base: position 109,100,537 of record OX608079.1, read on the forward strand.
AATTATTAAAAAAAATTTTTAATAATGATTTTAAATATTTATTTCTACAAAAATATTTCAAATTTATTTCATAAATAAAATAAATAGAGACTGTTAGAAATGTATGTGCCATGCAAAATTTGTATAATGGAGATTACAATTTTTTTTGCTATGATAATATATTAAATTTTTATAAATGAAATTTTTTTTTTTAATTTATATGAACTCAAAAATTTGGAGATAAATTTTTTTTCGAAAAAATATTTTAAACTTTTTTTTTTCAAAAGTTAAATTAATAGAAAACTTTTGAAATATATGAGATAATGGAGACTAAAATTTTTTTATACAAAAATATTTCAAATTCACAAATAAAATAAGTAAATTTTTTTACAAATTTATGAGAATATAAAAATTATTAAGAATTGTATAATGGAAACTAATTTTTTTTTTACCATTAAGCATTTCAAATGTTTTTCATAAATGAAATAAAAAAATATTTTTTCATAAGTAAACTAAATTTAAATAAATGTATGAGAATAATGGAGATTCACATAGTTTTCTACAAAAAATATTTAAAAATTGGTGTTTATAAACAAAATAATGAACTTTTTAAGAACTTGCGTGAACTCAGGATGTTAAGTTTTCAATAATTTGTATATGGATATTAATTTTTTTTTTCGAAATGTGTCAAATTTTTTTTTTTTTTTTTTATAAATTGTTGCATTTTTTTTTTCTTTGCGGTATTTATAAAGTATAAGCTTTTTTATGAACAGTTTTAGAAAGTTTTCCCAGCAAATAATAATAAAATTTTGAAATAATATACAACTATGTTGATACAGTGCCATTTTGACCGTGAGCGACTGTACAAAAAAATATTTTCAGAGTAAAAAAAGTGATTGTGTAGTAAAATTACACGTGCATTGAACAATTATTAATACAAAAATATTTTAAAATCACATTACCCCAAAAAAAACCGATGTGAAAACTAAGTGAGATTAACAAAAATATTCAAATTACTTCCACCAAACACAAAACGGCGCTTCCTTAGCAAAATAGCTGAAATCACAGCTCTAAAATCACAATTCTTCAACTTACAAAACAAAACAAAAAAACAACATGACCGAAGTGGTTGAATTAAATGTTGGTGGCGTTCACTATACCACCGTACTAGATACATTACTCCAGGAGAAATCTTCACATCTACACGAACTCTTTAGCAATACAGATGGGCTCGCCAAAGATAACAAAGGCCGCTATTTCCTCGATCGTGATGGTGTACTCTTCCGTTATATATTAGATTATTTGCGTGATAAGCAAATTAGCCTGCCAGAGGGTTTTCGTGAAAAACAACGTCTACAACGTGAAGCGGAATATTTCAAATTAAGCGGCATGTTACAATGTTTACGCAGTGGCGGCGATTTACGTCCGCCGGGTTGCATTACAATTGGCTATCGTGGCAGTTTTCAATTTGGCAAAGATGGTTTGGCTGATGTGAAATTTCGTAAATTATCACGCATTCTGGTATGTGGACGTGTGGCGTTATGTCGTGAGATATTTGCTGATACGTTAAATGAATCACGTGATCCCGATCATGGTGGACCCGATCGTTATACATCGCGTTTCTTTCTTAAACATTGTTTTATTGAGCAAGCCTTTGATATGTTACATGAACATGGCTTCCGTTTGGCTGCTAGTTGTGGGTCGGGTACAGCGGGTTCGGTGGCGGATCCCAAGCCAGGCGTGGATACAGAAGAGAATCGATGGAATCATTACAATGAATTTGTATTTGTGAGGGAATAAGAAAACGAATGTATAAATATACCTACTATCTATGTAAGTATTGAAGATATCAACAGAGGTGTGCCAGTGCGTATGAGCAACAGTCGTTTTTGGTTTTTTTTTTTTGCATGTTAACCCTTGACTAGTGATGTGGCGTTTTGCGACCATACAGAAAAAATTTTAAATTTTTAGATTTTACAAAGTAAACATATCTCAAAACAAATCGAAGAAATAGTATTTTGTGCGCTTACGCTTTTGCTTAATTCAAAGTGAAATATGTAAGTATGTGTATGTAAACACATCGCCTTACAAAAATTTCCATTTCTTTTCTCATTACCAACACCAACAAGCTGTGTAAAAAGTATTGGTGTCAAATATCATTTAGTTTGTGTCTACTGCTAACCTATCCTTGATAAATCTTCGCTGTCTTGAGAAGGTCAAAGTCGTATATATGTATGTATGTATGTATACATACGCGCATCATGAAATGGACATTTGAAGCAACATGAGAAAATGATGAGAATGAAATGTATTTCATGCACACTTAAATAGTTAGCCAAGCATGAGGTGTTATTGCTTTAGTTCGTTTGTGCACAGAAATGTGCGAAATGTGAATAAAGGAATGCATACGCGTATTCATACTTAGTAAATAGAAAGTATGTTAGGAAAATACATACATACATATGAACAATATTAGACTGGGTCGATGCTTTGTTTTTTAGAATATTTTTGGCAAAACGCTTAGTCTTGCAAATGGCTCATTCACAATGAAAACCCCAATATGAGTCAAATGTTTCAGGTGGCCACTATCGTTTGTTGTAATTCTATCCAGCCCTACAATTAATAATTGAAGCAACAAAAAGTGAGGGGAAAAACTACATATCTTTTAAAAATCATTTAAAAAATATTAAATAACTACAAACTTTATTAAATCTATACGAATAATAAGAAAATTTAAGGCTTAAAAAAACTTGCTTTAGTTATTGTGATTTTCCGATTATTTTATAAGCTTTGTTTGTTTTAGATATTTGATTATTTTTATTTACTAGAATATTCGCACATATTTGAGATTTGCTAATTGTATGATTCCTTAAGAGCTTTAACTTTTAGTTATATTAATGTTTCATGCTTTTTGCTTAATTTTAATTATCAGACAATTTTTATTTATTTAACTAATTACTTTGTTTTAATTTAATCATTTCTTGTATTTTAATATTTTTAATTTTCTGTTACATTTAGTAAATTGATTATTTTCGAACTATTTTATTATAATTACTATACCATTATTCAATTATTTTTAACTGCTAGAGTATTTCGATTATCTAATTGCTATTAATCAATTTATTGCTTTAAAGTATGTGGCGATTAATAATTATTTGATGTTGTACTTCTTTTTATAGGTTAGTATTTTATTATAATTATTAATTATATAATTATTTTTTAGTACACTTAACATGTTTTATTATATTACTTTTTATTATATGATTACTGTAAATTATTTGATTACTTTTAATTATTTGATTGCATTAATTTATGATACAATTTTGAACACATTTTTAGACCAGTAATTCTTCTTGATTATTTCATTATAATCACTTTTACTTTATTTTTTTTTTTGGTAATGATTTATCATACAATTATTTTTATGTAATCATTACATTTTAAAATTACAATATTGTTTACGATTTGATTACTTTTTATTGGTATTATTTACAATTATGTGATTACTTCAAATTGTTTGATTTTATTTATTTATTTGATTACTTTGTTTAAATTAAGCACGTAATATTTATTTGTGTAAGTATTTGTTTATATTATCCAACAAACAAAAAAAAAATTGTTTCATCATTATTTTTGAAATCGTAATATTTTAAATACTTCGGTTACTTAAAAAATTCGATTCCATGAATTACATGTGAATTTTTAACTACTCATTAATTTTTCTGTATTTCTTCTTATTTGATTATTTTCAATATCGTAATTGTTTTTAGTTATTTAAATTTTTTTTAATTTTTGCATACTTTTAATTACTAATTAACTTATAAATTTTTTAAATTAGATTTTTTCTAGACGTACAAAACTAGATTATAAAAAGTAAAAACAATCTGGAATAGCATCGGAATTCAAATTTGAACTTCTAGTTTAAGTCCATTGGAATTTTTTAAAATTACGATTTTTGATTTTAGTTTTTCTTTCCCATAATTTCTTGCACCCTATAAATATATAAATAAACCTACAATTATAAGCATGTTTCTCATTCTTATGCCCGCGCCAATTAAAATTAAAAAATAAGAAATGTTTTGTGCCAGCATGAAAGCAGCTTAGCAAGTACTTATCTACTTGAACGCTTGCGCTGGTAATTAACTGACAAACTGTCCAAAGGACTAAACGCTTAATGTGAAAAGTGGCCACTTGTGTAGAGCATTGCTTTTCATCTAAAATTTAAACAAAGCTCAAAGCAGGGTACTACACAAAAGTAAAGAAACTTGTTTAAGGTTAAGTAACAGCACAAGGTAGGTTAATAAGTTCACCAATTAAAAAATATTTAGTTTTGTTGTAAAAGAAGTTTCAAACAATCCATGCTGCACCTGCGGTGGAAATAATTTTTTCAACAGGTATCCTCAAAAGTGACTATTTATTAGTTTAAGTTTTAACCCCTTATTAAGCTACCCATTTCCAGCAAGGTATTTATGTATTTTAGGGAAATTATAGTGACTGTTTGCAATACTGCGTGAATGATATCTACAATTGAAAATGTATTAAATATACATATGTGACTCATTGGGAGCTAAAATCGGCTTTAAAAACTTCGAAACCCGCTACGAAATTTATGAAGTGGATCTGATTGTGCGTTCGATTTTGTCAGTTTTAAATCGGAATCTTATTCACTTGTTCCATACACTCAACCAACTATTAGTCGTTGTGGTATATTGAAGCGATTCTTTTAAGCGGAACAAGGCACTGGTGGAAACCAGAAAGTGATTCCTATCTCGGCTCTGATTCCGATAAAGCAAATTTGAAAAAAAAAGAAAACGCTTGAGATTATGGTTCCGTGAAACTCGCTTTCGTAACAACCCTAAGCTAAATTTATATGAACAAAAATAAACACAAACAACTACAAAAGTATGAATACATATAGATAAGCATATATGTATTCTGTTGAGATATTAGAATAAATAAATAAAAGTATTATAAACTATTATTAGTACGGGTCTTAGCATTTAACAATAAAAAAAGAAGAAATATTAAGAATTTAAACATTCAAAAACAACAACAAAAAATAATTTAGGTAAAATGATTTTAAATCGATTTCAAACTGAGATAAATTTATGGGATGAAAAGCACACAAAAACTCTGTAAAACAAAGCTTTGTGAACATAAAATTTGCAACTGTTACTATTTGGAAGACAATTTAGAGTAAAAAAAAAAACGAAAAGAAAGTAGAATAAATTTCATGTAAACAAAACAACATAAATACAATAACAAGATTGAAATTCAGCTATAAATTAAAAGCCTATACAAATATAAAAGTTAATTGATTAATAAATAACAAAAACTATCAGAAAGAAACTACTATTTATTCAGATAATAATTACAAAAAAAAAAAAAAAAGAAAGAAAAAAAACAAGAAAAATCTCCACCAAACAGAATACAAACAAACAAAACGATATTTAGATGGCAAATACTATTTGTGAAAATTAATGTACAATGATTAATATAAATGTTTTGTTTTACTAGAATAATTGAAAATAATAATAACAATAACAGTTGCAGCGCCAACAAGAGCTACATACAACAACACATAACAACAATAATAAAACAAAGTAGCAAAAACAAAAAAACAGCCAACCATTTGCTAATAAATGAGCAAATAAATAACTGAACGTACATACATACATATATGGGTACAAAGAGTGTTAGCGGTGAAGGTGCAAAATGGCGTAACTTTAAATAACAAAATTCGGAACAAAACTAAAGATTTGTTTGAAAGAGTACATATTTAAAGAGATCAACTTGTTGGGAACTTAAACCATAAAAAAAGATTTGTAGTTGTAAAAATGTCTTACGCGGTTTGTAGAAGTGTGATGTTACTTTTTGCACCTTCACCGTCGTAACTTGCATGAGTACAATAAATACATGTGTTTATGTGTATGATATATATATGGCTTTGTAAACAAAATAATTAAAATTCACGCTTAATGTACACAAATAATAGCAAATGATAACGAGCGAAAAGCAGTCGCTTTGAAGATGGCAATAAGAAACTGGAAGGCAATTCGGAAATTAGAGTGACGTGCCATTGGTTTGGTTATTTGCATAGAAATTTAAATTAAAATAAAGTGGGTGTACACAAAAATATCGATGCTCGCCATACTCGCTATTAACGGGAAACCATAACGATTTGGTTGGATTTTTTTTTTTTATTTTAACAAATTTTTCGAGATCTTATTTTACAATCCGGAAATATTTTTAAATGTTATTATCCTACAGTTTAAGTTGAAAAAATTTTGAATTTTTTAATATTTTTTTTTTTAATTTAAAAAGACGATTTAAAATATACAAAACTGTTATTCATCAACAAGAAGTAAATGCTTAATTAGCTCAAAAGAAAACACGAAGTTGATTTCTAACTTTTTCGAGATTGTTTTCGGCAATGTTTTTAGACCATGTCAAGATTTTTTTTCGAAAATTCCCGGAATAATTTCAGGTTTATTTTAGGATTGTTTTCCGGATAGTTTTAGTAGTATTTCATCCATTGTGTTTGAAACCCTTTCAAGCTATTGTTTTGGAAACAATTTAAAATTTTTCTAAATATATTACGAATTGATCCCAAAACAGTCCCAATGTGATCTTGAAACTGACCTGGAAAAATACTGATAAAGTGCCAAAAAAATCGCGAAAGCAAACCTGAATGCTGCTGTAATGATTCGGAAAATGTGTCCCGAAAACAATTCCAAAATTAACTTTAATAGGTGCCGAAATGTGATCTTGAAATGATCCTAGATAAATCCTGTTAAAACCACTAAAAAATCCCGAAAAAAACACTAGAATGATACCGAAAAAGTTCCAGAATGGTCTAAAATAAGTCCTGAAATCAATTTCAAACTGATTCTGATAAAGTGCCGAAATGATTACTATCAAGGAAAGAGAACAATCCCGAATTGCTGCCGGAAAAGTTATGAAATAATCTAAAAAAAATTTCCAAAGTGGTCACGAAAAAGTTGTAATATAATCCCTAAGACGTCCCGAAAACTATTCCGGAATGATCCGAACTCTGTCTTATGCTGATATAATGAGCCTTTTCCTATGTTACCCAAATTCCACAAATATTTAGTTTTGATCAAATCGCGGCAGTAATGAAATTGAAAAGAAGAAATCCCGAAATTTGATGAATGATGCAGTTGCTATTACATAATGCTTACTATCAAACGTTTTGTAAACTAAAAATAAGCCTTTTGTAAGCCTAAAATTTGCTTGGGTAAACTTTTCAAAAATTTACTTCACTTTTATATTATGTACTCCATTTCGTTACACGTTCACAAATGAATTTGCTGCCACATTCACAATCCGACCGCATGAATGCAGTAAATTGCCATCTGTCACAACAAAATTTGTTTTTGCATTTGTTGGTAGATAATTCATTGTGGCTGTCAGTGCTCTTAGTGCGTCAACAAACAACAACTATGATAACCGAATTACCGCTTTTAGAGTTTGCTCTTTAATTTCACTTTCTATTTTATCAACTACTTACATATATTTATTGCATGAAGTTTGTGTGTAGGATAAGTTTCCTAGAAAAAAGATTTAAATGTCAGTTTGCTCAAAGCCTAACTAATACACATCCATGCTATATAACAATAACAAACAAACGTAAAGCAATCCATCTTTAAAGCCATGATTTAGTATTTAATGTAGAAAGTTTTCCCATTTATTAAATAGCTACAAAGCATATAAGAGAAATGTCAGTGCAGATTACCTAACTAAAATAATACCCAAAGCTCGCATTACGAGTTAGAACAACAAAAACAACATATTCTTCAAGCGTCAGTTGCTGTCGAATTGTAGATTTGGGCTTCAAATGATTATCCACACATAACTTCCGTTCATGCTCTCTATCGGTTAATAAAAATAGAAATTCAAAGAAAAAGCAACCAACCTGACAGCCTGCCATTTTTAGATCTATGAATGTAGTCACAAATGTGGGCGTACCCATCAATCATTGTATTCCGCTTGCTTTGCTCATCAATGCCCACCCATTGGATGGTTTGTCACTCTAAGCCTTTGTGAGTGACAATTTTTTAGTTTCCAATTGAATGCGCATTAATTGGAGAATTCCATGTGTGAACAAAAGCAATAAAAGGAGATTGTGACGCATTTTAATCCACTTCAAAACGCTTAACGCGTGCAGAGCTAATGTTCGACAATTTCAAAAATGAGTGTATGGCGATTTCTGCGTGAAGTTTTAGACTTGAATAATCGCGGATATTACTCTTATTAGTGCATTTTTAAGTGAAATTTTTGCCATAGAAAAATGTTGCCTCAGAAGCTGACAAAAAGTTAAGTACTGAGAAATTATTTTGTTCTAGGAAATACTTTCGAAATATCGATATCGAAAGGTGTCGAAACATCGTAAGTAATTTTCCACTAGCAATCCTAGATATTTCTTAATATTTATTAAATGTTGTAGAAATATAAACCAGTCACGTTAAAATATCGATTTTAATACCAGATGCGCCGAGTATTCTGTTTTTTTGAACGTGTTTCGATTATTTTCTTTTGATATCGTGCATTTTACCCCATTTATATAAGCCAAAAAAAAGGTTTTAAAACTTGAAATTTTGCAGTTTATTGTACTTTATTGTTTAGATACCTCACAAAATTACGAATTAAAAATACTTAATAAAAGCCTGCCTAAAAAGTAGAGATGTGAGCTCTTGTCGGAATATCGATTAATCATCAAACGATTTTTGTCTTTACAGAAACTAATAAATTTGGGTATTGTTTGTTATTCGAAATCGATGTTTACATTGTACAATTAATTTAAAAATCGATAATTTAAACATATTAATCGATTTTTTCTAAAATATTGACATCACTAGAAAACATATTTATAAGCAGATTTTTATTTCAAAAATTTGGTTTAAGTTTTCTACAAGTTTATTCAATTATGAACAATACTTTAAATACCAATTATTAAAAAAGAATAAAAGAAAGTTATATAATTTACTTGCGCTATATCGAATTTTTTTCGTTTTAATATCGAAAATATCGAGTATGGTGAATATCAATACCTTTGTAGCTCTATGACATACTGTTCGTAATTTCGCTCACAAAAAAAAAAAAAATTATTGCCTCCCTCAGTAATTTTTTAAATTTCATTTATTTAATTGCTCGGGATTTGTGTTCGCAAACGAACAAACTCTCCCATAACGTTGCTTAAAGATAGAACTTATGACTTGCAAAGCACTTTCTGCTTATAAACTGAGGATTTGCGATAATTAAACTGAATTGCTTTCCCTAAACTGGCGCGCTTCTAATAAATCAAATTCATCTCAACTCGACTTTGGCTGTTATTGCTTATTGTTGTTATTATTGCCACAGATGCTACACTTAATTTCACATTATATTGACAAAATAAAAATAAAACGACAGAATATTGTTTCATTGCAAAAATTTCCAACAAACAACGACTTATAACCAGAAATCTATAAAATTTATGAGCTGAGATTGAGCGCATTTATTGCAAAACGAAATTTCAAACCACCTAATACAGGCAATCATTTGAAAAACAATATATGCCAAAAAATTTTTTGTTAAATATTAAATTATTAGAATGCAGACAAATCAACTAAAAGAAACAAACAAAATGAAGAGTAGCCAATGAATAGCAAAATAAAAAATGTATAAAATAGATGATGGAATAATTAAAATATGAAAATTTCTTTTTAGCAAGTCAAAATATCTACTATACAAATGTATAAAAGTTAGATGAAATGAAAAAATAAAAATTTAATTATTTATAGATATTTTACAGTATGAAACAGCGGACAGTTTAGCTTTTATTTGCAAACAAACTACGTCTGCGGTGATATGCATGAACATTTTAAAGAAATTTTACGGTTTATTAAATTCTTTTGCTTATTTACTGAAAAGTTAAAAGTGCAGAGTAAGCAAGAAATATTCGCATTTTGCCACATAAGGCCAAAAATTGTGTATTAAATTTGGGTTTGCTTCTCTTTGTAATAAAAAAGAAAAAAAAACTACCCTGCTGGGAAAATTTCTAGTGCTGAACTGGTGTGCTTGCGGAATCCACATTGGTGCGTATATTTCAAACGTTCGGATTAAAAGTGTAGAGTTGGATATAATTTAATATCGAAAACTGAGTGTGTGGCTAAAATGTCCTAATAATTAAAGTTTTGAAGAGCTGTCTTTTTCAGCACTTGTGAAATATATTCTTTGCCTGCATCATTTTCAAAAACACAGCATTCTAGAATTCGGAACCTGCATCAGTATTCGGTTAAAGTACGCTATATATGATAATTGTTTGCAAGAAACGCCTACCCTAACCTAGGTTTTCATCTTACCCAAGTTTTCATTTGCGTAGAGTATTTTAACTAAATTCTAAGGAGGGATAAAATTTTGAGATAGTGTGTTCTGGAAAAAGATTCTGAAATATGTGATGTTTGAAAATAATCTGAGATATGGAGTTTCTTATATCATTTGAAATAATATATGTATATCCTACAGCAATGCTTTCCCTGCAGGGTAACCACATGCATATAAAGATATTTCCAACTTATAAAATTGGTACAATTCGAAACAAGTAATACATAAACACACACATAGCAATATCTAAAATTCCAGATAAAATAGCTACAAAATAAATAAACAAACAACTGAAAAAGTAGAAACTTGATTGTTATCGTAAGAGAAAAGGAAAATTGAAAATTTTTGTGACTATACAAATAGTAATGTTTGATTTCATGGAAGTAATAGAAAAATGCAATTGTTGTTGTTAAAGGACCACCTAAATAAAAACTTATTCAGAGAAAAACATTTACTAAAAAAATTATTTATGTTGACTGTAACTATAAAGTATAATTGTAAAATGAAAACCAGCTGTCACAAAATGTAAAATAATAAAACTAGAAAAACAAAAATTCTATAAATAAATCATAAACATAAATACATATTTAAAAAAAATAGAATGAAGGAATGAGTGTGTTGTTTGATTTTGTGTGGAAATGAAAGACGTAAGTATGGAGCGGCAACTCAACATGAATAACGACAGCAACTCTTAGTCTTAGGAAAATCCGATACAGAAGACCATTGTTAGGAGAGATATGTATGTTCTTAAAGTTTATTTATTCGAAAAATATTTTCGGGTATACTGATATTATTACTAAATTGGTCATCTAGCCTTTAATTTCAAAGGTAAGTCTAAATTAAGGATATAAACTCGAATAGTAATAATCGATTACTTGATAAGTAATTGTTTCGGTTTGTTAAAGCAAATATGTTTGAGAAGACCTAGAAAAGACATCGAAGATGCCTGCCCCTTTTTTTTTGGTTAAAAACAACAACAACAAAAAACTGACAGAAATATTGAAGAAAATTCTGCCATAGAGTACAAAACAGTCAATGAACCCACTGACTAAGTATAATACGCAAACCAAGGGCATAACAGGTAAGATAGACGCCAAGTCCCACAATGTACGTCGAGAAGATTCCTCTACAACACATTTCACTATCGATTCTCTTTTTGATTGCATCTAAGGGACGTGAAGAAATGACTTTACGGGCTCACCTTCGTTTCCAAAACCAGTGGCGGGTCTTTCGGGGCCACCAAATGCAGCCTCCTCCTTTTATTTCTCACTACATAGCTGTATATTTTTCTTCTTCCTGCTGACTAACGCTAGTGCATAGATCTTTAGAAATTATTTTGTTATTCCGAGAAAATATTTCTTGCGCAAAGTTCACACAAAAAAATAACAAAATCTTATACAACTTTATCTTGCTTTTTGGTTCTGACTTTTATCAACAAAAAAAATATTTAAAAAGTGACTGAATTTACTTAGAACGAGCATGGAACCGTCTAAAGGTCAAATGTTTCAAAGATTCCTGAAAGCGTCTTAAAAAATCAAATTATCCCACTGAAACCATTGAAATGTTTTGCTTTCAGCTTGATTATCTTTCACCGTTTAAATTTTTTATGGTACATGCAAGCTACTACTCACTTCCCCCCCCCCCTAAATCTTTCTATAAGCATCTCTTTACTTAACAGGCTGAATGCCGCTGCAAAAAGCTAACAACATTAAAAATGCATTAAAAGGGAATTTGAGTTGCAAAGGGAATCTTATTAAACAGAGTAAAGTATGTAAACAATTGCAGCCACGAAGATTGCTGAGAAAAGACGGGAGCTGCAACGCCAAACAATGCCGCACCAACTCAATGAGTTTCATGCAGCCGTTGACATTGTTGAAAACAAAAAATATACACATAACCTTCGTAAATAAAAGCACGTACACTTTACTTCCTTATGCCACGACCTGCGACAACGACTTTTCGCCACATAACTCATTACAAATACACAGACATATTATGGGAGTGGCGCTGTGAGCTATGCAGCTGGCTGGGAAAGGGACGTAACGCATGTGAGCAGTAGCCTAAAGGGGCGTATATCTATAGCGAATATAAAATGGTGATGTGGTAATGGACTACCTCTGCCTTAAATGAACTCTATATTCTAGCCAATGGGTTTCTCAAACGCATTCTCAGCGAAGAGTCTTTATAGCGGGCGAGTTAAGTTACCTGATCCACTGCTACAGATAAATCATTCCCCCAACCCTTCCTTAAGAGAATAATGATGGGTCAAGTAGCTGTCTGTTTGTCTGGGACGAAGTCAACGTTATTGGATATAGTAACTTTTGGCAGCTACTGGTAGAACATTTTTCAAATTGATTCAGCGTCCAGAAAGACACAGACACGGAGTTTCACAGAAATTATACTATTTTACCACACCAAAATATACTTGGTCTACACCCCGAAAAGTAGCGCAGCAAGCAAAATGAAGAAACAAAAGCAAAACGACAAATGCAACAGAATTTAAAAAATGTAACAAAAAAGCAACAATAATGAAGTAAACAAATAAAATATACAAAGTACTATGAGTAAATAGCACAAATAAATTAAAATATAATAAAAATGGAGGCACCTCTCACAATTCAAGCCAGCAACAGATGCAAATTCATGCAGTCTCACATTCATGACAGAGTGCACAACGCGTGAAACTTGAAAAATGTTCGCAGGTCCCAAATGTCGTGCTGTTGAGGCTGGCGAAATATACATACATACACATTGTAAATCAACACACATACACATAAACAAGTATTTCAGAGATTTTTGCATGCAATTTATAAAGCCGACACTTGAAATGTTTTGTACTCGTACCCAGTAACTGCGGTCACGTTTAACGTAGGGTTGACAGCGGGTGTACCTCTCGGAATAATAATTTTGTAGCTATCAAATATGCTTACAAAAAAAGATATTGGTGCCTAGTCTTCGTCATGTCTCTTTCTCTCCTGTCTAAATAAGGTGTCGATAGCTTCTTGGTGGGACCTTCTTTTTTCATTCACCTAGCTGGGTTATCTGCATTAGGTTCCACGACTTAATTCTTTTTCACAAAGTAAGCATCGAAGGAAAGACCATAACTCACCTCAAGAAAATGTCTCTGTAATGCTGCAAAGACCTATCTGCATTGAGATTTATGGAGCCTATACTTCTCCACCAACTTCTTGTTGACAGCAGTGATTCTTATACATTCAAATTTGTATTTCCCAACAGTGCGATGGATGCCAACAATGAAGTATTTCAGCTCTTCATTAGAGACCATATTAGGAAGGCGAAAACAGCTCTCAAAATCTTGAAGCAGACAATGCTTCGTTTAAAGTAAGTAAAGTACCTTGAAAGTCGTAGATAAGGTTTTCTTGTTCGAAATTTGTAAAAGAGAGAGAGTTTCCTGCACAACAAGTAATTTCAGAACAACGGACCAGACTTCAGGGCAGCTCATTTATTTTTAATTCAATTGAAATTATTGCACTGGAATGAATGAGAAATGGCTTAATGCGTTTCATAATTTTTAATTGCGCGACAACAAATTAGCCACTCTCTTGAGGTTTCTTTAAAAAGCCTTTTTTTTTAATTTTTTTTTAAACTTTTTTATTTTGTGAAAAGACATAATAAAACAACATAAAAAACATAATAGCATAATGTGACTAACAACAAGTTTAAAACGAGGACGACGACAAATAACGAAGCAATTTATGTAAATACAAAACAAACAGAAAGAACAAACAAAAGAGCAATCTTCACAATCACACCCACGCATGTTTATACAAAAACGCATGCCGTCATACAATTACGCAAGCCAGCACAATTAAAACAGAGAAAAAGTGCATGTAGTTGCATTTTATTGTTTAAAACAATCAGTGCTGCTAATGAACAAACAAATGTATACAAATTTACCTATATACGAGTGTGTAAAGAACGGGGCAAAAATGAAAAATAAAAACAATATAATTTTCGAAAGAAAAAAAATCCGTTTGGCCCAGTCCAATATGTATTCAATGATATATTTTGAAATTAAATTTAAATAAACTACCCAATTTTTAAACGAAACACAGGTTTATTCGGTTAAAATCAAACATAATATAATGAGTGATTGCATCCTCTTCCTCTGCTGTCCAAATATTTGTAGAATGGGTCCACCAACTGGGTTCATATCTGCCTAAAACTCGTGTAGCTCGACATTAAATAACCGAACCTACATACCGCTAGCACCACGAGGCCACAAATCTTTCTGCTAACTTAGCTTCGTTCGATGCAACCTACGCAAATTAGAAAGGAGGGGTCGAAAGTTAAAATGAATGGATGAGGAAAGAATGAAGTTTGAATGAAGTGTTTGAAGGCGCAAAAAAACAGATGTTGAAGAATTACTCTTGCGCTAACTATGTTGAGTTTACTGATTGCTGAGGGCTGAGGGCATTAATGCCTTCATGACCAGGGCACTTACTTTATAATTCTATTTAAAAAAAATGTCTTCGCTTTCAAGTGATTCCTACGCTATGAGAAAATTGCGAGTAGAACACATTCGTTGTTCGATTTCCGTCCTATTTCCATCGAATGTATTCCCTAATTCGAGAGCATATCCCAAAATAGTCAAACGTTAGAAAATTCGATTCGATAACAATTAAACAAACAGAAATCCCCCACAAGTACAATGAAGAAATTAAAAAAAAAAAAAAATCATTTTTATACCAGCAAGAGTTAAGCAAACATTGTTGACAACAAATAAATGAAATTCGAACGAAATACAGAACACCGGTGTGTATTAGAATTGACTTTTGCTTTCGGGTGAAACAACTTTTCGAATAGAAGTAACGTTTTCTTCCAAGAATGGCACCTGTGCTAGTCTTTAACGCGAGCACCTTAATATGCGAGCCGTCACCGTAGTTCGAACCCTTTTGCCTTTCCTTGAGAGCACCGAAACATTTTCTTTCTTTTCGTTCTTTTTAAATATGCCTTATACACAAATATATGTATATGTATGTACATTTCCATTCGCTTCATAATGTAATAAATTTTGTGAGGGCGCGCGAAAATCATGCCTTCATTAATAAACGCTATTAAATTACACCCATACATCAAGAAAATACATTAATGTGCATAAATATGTTGCTATTAGGCGTTTCAGCAAATTAACATGAAATAAGCATATCGTTTGGTGTGTAGCCTCGTTGTAGACATATTCGTACACACATACATATAAAATTACTTTATACTTTGTGTTGTTGACTATGCAAATTATTATTATGATATACATCTACCTGTATAAGTAACCCTACAGGAAAGGCCACTGTGTGTGTTCGAAATTTAAATTGAAAAGAAAGTTGCTCGATAGAATATCTGTAGCTGCTCTAAAATTGATGATTGCGTAATTATAAAAAGAGAAAAAGTTTGTGAAGTGCGCCATCTAAAATTTTTTCAAAGGTCACGAGTTGTTTTCTATGCTTTTTTCTGTAAACATAAATATTTTCGAAGTTCAAAAATTTTTGTTTTATTTCTCTCTCTCTCTTTTACCAGTCCGATTTCGCTCTTTTTTTAAACATTTATACAACATGGCATTCGCTTCCTAACTGCTTTTCTTGCTTTGACACAATAATTTTTTTTTTTTTGCAAAATTATTCGAAATTTTTCCTACAGGGAATGCACTTAATATTACACCGTAGCTCACAAAAACGTAAATTCAAATGACAAACACATATAATCAAGTACAAAATTATTATACTTCAGCTTGCCATTTTATAGCCATCATACACCAATCACCTCAGTTTTCCCCATTCGACTGTCAGCCAAATGAATGTCATTTAAATAGCTGTTAACTGAATGAAGCCTGACATTTCGCACCACACAGCCAGGCGCACACACCGACAGAAAAAATGCCATTGTTGTTGGCTGCTCCATTTTTGTTAAATTATCTATATCTATATTTTACTCGATGTGGACACAGTCGCACTTCCTTCACTTTTACATATTAAATTCGTATGACATTAGTAGGTATGAATATTAAAATGTGTCAAAAGCGAACAAAGTTGACGGTACACCTGACAGCAGTGGCGTAGTTAGGATTACGTGGAAGAGGCGAGCAGTTTTTGATGATTTTGCCAAACCAAATTCAATTAAGCAATAAATAGGATAAACCTGAGAATATATGGATTCCTTCCATTTTTCCCTCCTAGGATCTTTCCACATTTGGTTGACTGGGATATAACTATTTATAGAAATGTACCGTTTTGTCCCATAACACCCGTTAGCTTTGATGTTACGTTCTCGCACATTTTTGAAGATTTATATTTAAATACATTTGAGGGGCTTAGATTTGTGCATATATATAAGAGAACGTACATATTTGAGTAATATACATATATACACGAGTATAAGTACATAAACATGCTCAGTTACATAGTATTATAATTTTTATCTTATAAGTATTGGTTGTAACAGCATGTTTAGGTCGAAATACTGTTAAACTTTCATACATACAAATTATTATTATTAAAATGCATTTTATGTGAAAATATGTTAGTGATTACATACGCTTGTATACCCATCTGCAACTAATTTTATACCCATCTGCACTAAGTAACACTTCCGCTTAAAACCAATTGGGCCTTGTGATGCCATATAGGATTTGAATTAGATAAAACGTTCTATATATCAGAGAGCTTATATTGAATAAAGAAATTGGTTTAGCCATGCCCATCTTTCCCACACTCCGTTAGCCCATCTGTGCACACGATTAGACCTCATTTCTTTGTTTTTGCAGTTGTATTTCTTATTTGTGCGTAATGACAAACAAGTACAGCTACTTCACTGGGGATGGAAATTTTTTGTTTTTAATAAATGTGAGCATTTTCGTTATATACCTTTACGAATTTTTCATTAGTATCGGTATTCGAAATTTCACTATATTCCAATAGTTTAAGTGGAAAAAATAAGGAAAATGCTTGGGCATCTATCTGACTTTAAAGTATGTAACAAATAATTGGATTTTTTTAAAATTATTTTGTTTTAAAATGTACTTTAATTATAGCCTGCATATATTTGTTGCTCTCAATTTTTCTTTAAAATCAAAAACAAAAAAAAAAGAAAATAATAACAACTCACACATATTTCATTTTTACCTATTTACAGTCCCGAAAATTCTTAGAAAATCTGCGATACCGGGATTAGCTTGCCTACTAACTATGCACTCGTAGTTCAATTTAGAATGAGTACTATTTACTCATACGCCATGTCGTACTTCAGAATTATTGCACTTTGAAATATTATCTTATCTTTTTATATCCATGAAACTGTTTGATAATAAATTTCGAGCATAACAGCTTAGATAAGAGTAAAACTATCATGACAAATACTAAATTGCACACACGCGTTTTGATGGCACGAGTAGAAAAGCTTTAAAACAAAATTTAAGAAAACGAGTCGGTACCATTAAAATTAAAATAAAAATAAAAATAAAGAGAAAAATGAAAGAAAAAAAGGAAATAAAAATAAAAATAGAAATTGAAATAAGCACAAAAATAGAAATAAACACATGTGCATATAAGAATGCATTGCAAAGCAGCTGTTCATGTTTATATGTACGTATATAGATTTATATCTCAGGTACGGCTCTAGAAATAGTTCAATACTTGTCGTTTCGTTTGTCTGACAGGTGAGAAATAAGAAATACATAGCCCCTACAGGCACTCTTGTTGGTGATCAAAAAAAAAAAAAAAAAAAAATTGGAGCACGTACAATGTTTTCATGGCAAAGCGTTGAAAACCCCAATGCATAAAAAATAAGCAGATTATTTCTCAAATGATATTTCCCAAAGCAATATTTTTTGATGGGACGGCATAAATTTAAATTAAATATTTTTCAAATACATCGAGTTGAGAGGTTTACAAAAGTTGCAACATGTTAAATAAACTTTTTAAAATTGTTAATTAACTAAGGAAAAAAAGAATTAAATTTGTATTCATGACTCAGAAAATTTTAATAAACATTCGACATTTCTAAGATCGTGTACTTTTTCGAGACCGGTTTCAGTATTATATCGAGACCTCTGCCTAATCAATACGAGATCGGAAACGTTTTGTCAACAACGCCAAAATTGATCTAAAATAATTTCGAAATCGCCTTGAAATTATTTCGAATCGACCTCAAAAGGTACTCTATAAAAGCAAATAGTCCAGCCAAAAGCCCTATGTTATCCAACAATGATCGTATAGTAAGCCTTGAAAACTTGAGTCAAGTCAACTCATGCCAAAATAAATCAGAAAAATGCACTTTAAATACATATATCGATTTCACTTATGCGTATTTATTTTTTATTTTTAAGTGATTGAATAAAATTTTATTTTTTTTATTCAAAGTGACGCAACCATGATACATAGAAAAAGTAAATTTTTAAAAAGCTTACTAAGCTTATAAAAAAGCTCACTTTACAATTATAAAAAAGTTTACTTTAGATTAATTTTAGAAATATTTACACAAATGCCTGTAGCGTATAAGCATGTGTTTTTTGATAGTCGCAAATTATTTTAAATCAGATATAAAGTAAAGATATTCTAATTAAAGTCATTTAAAGTCAGATTGGCAGTAAAACTTTGGCGTTAATTAAAATCTTTTTTTGTGGTTTTGCAAGAATTTTATGTCAAGAACTAAATACAATATTCCATAAAATTTGTGATGAGAATAATGAGAGAAGCAATGCTGCCTTCTTGATGTCATACAAATTGTTGTGAGCATAATAATAAGGCTAGGCTATGCCAGGCATAAGTATAGCATATTTTTTTGATGATAATAATCTTATGCAAAGCTACGTTTGACCTGATTTAACAGTACAGTTGATTTTGGCACTTGAAGCAGAGTTGTTCTCTAGGTTGAAGAAGCACACTCTCACAACACTGCACTTTAAGAACAATGGAACAATAGTGTGGACCTGCTTGTTTCCGTTTGAGATCTATTGTTTTTGTTGTTGTAGCAAATTGCACGCTGGTCATTAAAAATGTTATTCAGAAATGATTATAGAGATTTTTTCCAGTTTTATCCAATGTTTAGTATTAGCCATGGTGAGGGATGGCCACTCTGTAATAAATACTTATAAGTAAATGAGAGTAGTATTGTGTAATATTATTGATAAAAATATATTTTTATTTTTCGAGTTACAAATTTTTGTTGCAAATCGCAATCGATTCAAAAGCAAATTATGCGTACTATTTTATATTCTTTACCTTTTTTTATTTGTCTAATAAAATGCGCTAAGCATACATATGTATGTTATTGTAAACAGAAATAGTGAATACATTTCGTGCATATACTTGTTCATGCATGCTTTTCTGTGTGGCAACATAGAATCCGATTTTATTTGCTGTTTCCACATTCTCTTTGCACTTGATTTATTACTCCCCACGCGCATACTAAAATGGAAATAAAAGAGTGGCAAGCAGAAACTGTCAACTGTCATTTGTTAACAATGCTGTAAATTTGATTTTCACAGCAGCATCGCAAATCTCCATTCAACATTTGTACATTTTTACATTATTTTGGCGTTTAATGTTAGTTGTTCTGATTGTTCAAGCTGCCAGCAAAGCTATAGTTTAGCTGTCAGCACTAAAGCTAAAAGAAATTTAAATCGATGATACAATTTAATAAGCGAGAAATACATAGTATTATTCGGAAAATAGAGTAGGTTGATTTCATATAAATTTATTGTATTGCTAGCGTCTTTTAATAGGACTTTAAGTTTTCAATTAAATTCGGTGTAAATTGACAACGATTCAAGGAACTCGGAATTCCGATGCAGCGATTTATAGACGCAAAGTATCACCGTGAAAACATTTTCAACAGGAGCCAATTCGCATGACGTGAGAGAGAGATCTAAATCGAGTAGTTGTTAGTATAAGAACTCGAGAGATTATCCACAGATGAAAGGGTAAACGTAAACAACTAAAGATGATCGGCCGCCAAGCAAAAACTCAGATCCAGTTTAGAATAAAGAGAGATATGGGCTCCTAAATGGAGCTGAAATGTTACAGACTGATGAAATAAAAAAAAAACGTAAAAAATTCGCTCCCAAAATTTGCCTAACGGGTGGTGGCCAATTCTGTTAGTGCATTCGGATACAAACTAGCAACAAATATAAACACAAATGTGTTGTTAACACATAGAACGGCTATCAGTTCGGTGTTCGGAAAATATTAAAAAAAAGTTAAATGGGGGTAAGTATTTTTAGAATTTTTGTCAGTATGTTTGTGTGTTTCATCGTTCTTTAATCGAAAATCAGAAAACTACTGCTACTAGCAGAAATTAAATATATATATCACTTACATCAAAAGCAGGACTTATACATATTTTTTTACGCAGAAAGGTCAGTTGTAAACAAAACCGAAAATCATACACAGCTAAAATTGAAATGATAGAGCTCTAAAAATCACTACTAGATAAGGTCTAATGCTTTTACAGCACGTTTTTAACCAATCTGAAAACTAGTATCAATATAATTTTTGAAAATAAAAATAAATACTTTTTTCAAGTCCAGTCTAATACACATATTTTGTATACAAATATGCAGTATTTAATAAAAACTTTGCCTACATTTCTGATGATCTGCTGTTGATATGGTTCGTTTGCAAAAACAGTGACGAGCGTTGCTGTTGATATCCGTCATTTTTTGTATGCATATTCACATATCTACATAAATACATAATTTCTTTTCGATGGATTTTATGGCCCAATGCTATTGGCTTGATGATTTCTGAGGAATCACAGTTGTATGTACATGGGTGTTAATTCAGTTTGGTGTTACGCAAGCAAATTCGTTTGAATGCAGCAATTGATTTAATGTTTTTATGTTTGTTACATTGTAGCCATGTTATTAATTGAATGTGACAACCTGGTAAACAATCACGCCATGAGCTACAAATATACATTTTACACACAATAATATTTGCTACAAGGCCACACAAGAATTGTTGCATACTTTCCAATTTAGTAAATAATATTTCTGAAGTATTTTTATTTGTTTTCTCTTTTTTTTCGACAATTTGTATTTGCCTTATCACAATTTAACCCAAAATTTTGTAATACACACCCCTCTACGCCCTAACATTTGTACAATTCAGTTCAGCAGCCGTCCAGCTAATGTCTTTTTAGTGTCGTACACCGCCTTTATTTACTTGTCGCCGCTCATTAACCATCAACTGACATGAACCGTGACTGGCGATTGGCTCAGCTTTTCCGACTTTGTCCGACTGTGGCTAGTTGCCTTTGGTGTGTTTTTCAATTTTTTTTTTCTTCCTTTGTACATTGAAATTATACGCTTCTTTGGCATTTGGTTTGTGTGGCTTTTCTTTTGACATTATGGTTTTTTATTTAACTAAAATTTCCAACAACAACTCAAAGAATCATAAATGGAAAAAATGTTTTAGAAATTTAACATAACAACGAGTCGTATGTGAGCTACAAACTTGCTGCAATATATACACATGAGTCACATATGAGTCATTACGCATGGAAGATGTTAATAATTTTATCTAAACACTTGTAAATAGAAAGTTTTACTAAGGTAGATGAAAACAAATTTTTGGCGATTTGGATGATATGAAGTCAAAATTGCAACTACTATTATACAATTCATCACAGAAAAATGTAGTGTGAATTCATAAAAAAAATTTTTTTTCGAAATTTAGCACAACAATGAGTCTTACGTGAGCCTAGATAAAATAAGCAGTTGTATTTTTTTTCCGCAAAATATTCCGTATACAAAAGTGGGCATGGCTGTCACCTGACGTCGTTGTTGGCTGCTATAGCACTTTCAGTGGGAAGTCTATAAATTAGCTTAAAGTCAACAATAATAATATTAGTTATTGTTTTTTTTTCTTCTTTTTTTGTTTTCGACATCTAATACAAATCTTCTATGTACAGTTTTCAAAACTAGTCAAAACTTCAATATGTACATATGTACGTACGCATGTATCACACTGGCACTGCCTATTTATTTTCTATAGAATTTCTTTATTTTCCAATTATTTTTTTTTTTTTTGTTTTGTATCAAAATATCTATCAAATTAATTACTTCTTGTTATGCCCTAATTGCCTGTAGGCTTCTAGTCTTTCTTCCTGATAATATGAGTTGGTCTGCCATTGTTGAAATGGAAGTGTGTAATGGAGCATGCGAGTGTTCCTACTATTTCTCAGCGCCATGCAATTAGCTTCTTTTATTTTTATTGTAAATACCAAAAGTGATTTCTTTGCGTTTCGGGCATGTGGCTTACATAGCCATAAAAAGACCCCCAAACAAGAAGCACTCCATCCATGTTTTCTTGCAATTTTCAGATTATTTTCTTTTGTATTTATTTTTGTTAGGAAATTTCTTTTGTTTACTTTTCGAAGCTTATTTACATTTGAATTCATTTCGTTCATTTGTTGCGCCATTAGTTTCTCTTTAAATAATATTTACATTTTCATCTTACTTAATTACTTACTCCAAGCATAGCCATTTATCCATTCCTAATTATATTTATTTCTTTAAGTGAGAGGAATTTTTTTTCGTTAATTAATCTTAAGGTAATTAAATTAGATTACAATTTTGCGCCTTAAATCTTTTAATGGCCTATGGCTTTTAATATTAGCAAGATTTGGGCCATTAGTGTCCGCAAAGTAATTGCTGATGAACTTTTCTAGTAGGAGTAATAGATTAAGTAGGCTAAAGCTGCTAGATTAACAGTACAATGCAGTCATGCGGACTAAGAAGATCAAAAAGTACTGTCACTACAGCAACAATTTTAAATTGCGCTAGGTCCTAAAAACCAGTGGAGATTATCATTGATTTTGGACCATAGTTCAGCGACGAAAGTGGTTTGGCCTCTTGCTTTTACCGCCGAGTCGTGTGCTTGGAGAATGAGTGAAAGTGCTGGTGAAAGTAGTTTATTTAGCCATGCCCGTCTGTCTTTTTGAAGGGAAACTAGTCCCTCAGTTTTAGAGATATTTCGATGAAATTTCGCTGAGGTTTTAAATATTAATCATTTGTCGGGATCAACAATCGATGGGATTTGTGCTATAAATTTGTAAATCAAGATTGGATCAGTACATCATAAAATCCTCTTACAACATATGTACATTTATTTCCGTATAAACAGCCGAAGACAGCCCTTTGTTTACTTAATTTCATTGAAAATTGTTCGTATGCAGGACCCCTCCAATGACCGCACCATTGCTTCCAGCTACATGATCTATCGTATAATTTTATAACAAATTTTACGACCATATCATCGACTTTTTAATACAAAAAGGTCACGCTCTCATACAATAACACATATACCAACAAACGAGCAGTAAATATTTTATTTATTACGCACAACAAAAGAGAATTAAAAATGTAACGGAAATCTGTGTGAAGCCAGGAAGCGCACAACAAAGACGCACAGGAAACGAGGGTTCACCGAACATGATATCACGATTGCTCAACAGTCGCTAAACGCCAGAAAGTCATATTTTTAAGAGGCAATCATATTAAATATAAAATTTAATAGATTTATTCCAACAATTTCTCGTTTTCTAGTGGCATACGACCTGCGGAAGATGGCAGCCAGGTGGTTGAGTTATGGTGTATGCGTTGTGATTGTTTACGATGAAGGTCATATTCAACTGCAGTGAAGCAACAAAGTGGTCAGAAAAGTTTATGGCAAGATCTGGACTATTCCAAAAAATTTCAAATACTCCTATGTGGCAAAAATAAAAAATGTCTAAGGTGTGCTGAACACAGAAGTGCCAAGAGCTCAAAAGTCAGTTAAACATATTTTTTTTTATTTGTTTGGAGCACCCAGTACTTACACGTAGGAATTTGAAATTCCACTGAATAATTACTTGAAAAGGTGACGTGTCATAATGTAAATGGAATTAATATAGCTGAAATTAAATCCAATTTTTTAAATGCGAATTAATGTGAGTGATATTAATTCCATGGACATTATGACACATCACCTCTTAAAAATACCACTCGCTTACATAGAAAAACAGGTTAGCTGACAGGTTGCGCGTGGTATTCATACTAGTTTCGAAGTAGTTCCCCACTAGTTAGTTTTACTGCAGTGTAGTTAAAGGTACTTTTCCATGTGGGAGTATGTGTGTGTGTTATGTTTATATGCTTGGTTACGTTATCAACATTGTTCTAACGCATAAATGTTTTACTAAGCCGAATTAAGATATTGAAAGAATATGTAGCTGAGTAGGTAGTAGGGTTGCTAAATTTTTGTACATAAAAAACAGTTCGATGTAGATAAGATTGAGCCAATAGAATATTTACGAAACATATGCTTTTAGAATTTTTGAATGTCTGGCAGTTTCGGTACGCATCACTGAAAAACTACTGAATGGATTTGAATGGCTTAAAATATATGGCATCCCTTCTTTCAATAACAATACCAGTTTGGGATTCATCGGCCAATATGTGAACCAGGCTAACTGGTCCCCTGAATATAAAAGTTGATGTAAGCAAGCAAAACGCAAGAAATACATCCAATGAGAGCCTTTTAAGCTTTCTCTCATACAGGTAGTGCAAAAGCTCGCCATGCTACAAAGCAATAACCACACAAAGGGATGATGACATCGTCTTGAATTCGGAAATCCGGCTTTTCCAGAGGGCGAATTAACATACTTAAATTTTATTAAAGAAAAATAAAATCTTATTTGGTAATGTAATCGCTTTGAGAATTCGATAATATATCTCGAATTGCCAATGATCCGAAAAAGTAAAAGTTCTCGAATCGCTAACTGCGCGAAACTTGTAAGGTCATGTAAGTGTAAGCTACATAGCTGAAATGTGATGTAAATACATGGTTATGCATCCGCTTTGCGCCAACCAACTACCTGCTTACCTTGGCTTCCCAAAGGCGCAACATTTTTACCAATAATAAACTGCTCATTATTCAGCTGATTATTGCTGCCTCTTCATTACACAATTTCTTTGCTTAAGAACTGCAGGTGCCTTTGGTAAAGAAAAAATTCTATCAATATTGCTCTGAGTAAATATCACGCCAAGTGTCCTTTATGTTAGTGATGTGCATTTTGGAATGTTTCTAAATCCGGTTGAACATTATCTAATGGCAAGGAGAAAATTGGAACAAAACCGGTTCTGGTAAGTACTCATTCATACACTCATTTATTTTTACCCGTTTAAGCAATTCATAACAAACTTTCTGTTCGAAAGCTCTGACGCTATTTTGTGGAACGAAAGTCGTAACCTCTCTAGTTTTTCAAATGCGGTGTTATTTTACTGTTTTTTAAACTACTACAGAAAAACAAGCTAAGCGATTAATTTTTGTGGAAAAAAGAACTTCAATAGAAAACTCAGCAAACGCTACTAAGAAGGAAACCATATCTGTAACGTCTACCAAAGCTTTTCTTTCACACAGAGGACCAATTCATTAAAAGTGTCCACGCTTATAATTCACTTCCTCGATACTACGCATCACTAATTTCTTGCAAAAAAATGTAAAGATAATAACCATAACAGAACAAAAGCCAAAACAAAAGACTAGTAAGGCAGAAAGAGGTTAAAGGGTAAAATCAGTAAGACTACTGATAGTTAAAGCCATTCTAACTAATGCCAACGTAAGAATAATAGAAATAAAGTCGGAAAATAATTGCAAGCGTTGTAAAGTTCAGCAAAGTAAAGCGTGCTATATTTTTCGTATTTGCACAGAATCTCAGACTTTGCAGCAGCTGGAAGAGAGTGTACCGTTAGTCGTAATATAAGCAAGGAAAAAGGCAATGAAAAACTCTTTATAAAAGAAAGAGAGCAATTGTGGAGCAACAGGCCACATGCTAAAGACGCCAGGCGATACTTTAAATATACACAAACACAAACATACGCACACGCACACACAAATATGAAAACATGCTACTAACCACTTTAAGATTAAGAGCAGCTACGTTTATTGTTAAGACAGCATTCATAAACTTCTTGTCTTGCTAACCCCAGGCCAGCTGCTCGTACGAGGAGCATTTGACAATTCGGATAAAATCGTTTTTTCGACAAAAACAAATTCTAAACTTCCTTCAGCTACACACATTCAGTCGCTTTTAAAGTTTTCCAAAACTGTGGCTCCAATTTTGTGTTGCTAAGGGTCTTGCTGTGTTATGTGTACTGTCAGTTGGTATTCCCGTGGCCTCAGTTTCTTTCGCCTAGTTTCATACTCCCATCGTCCAATGTTATTTTTTAGATTTAACCGATGAAAAAAGGTAGTCGACATGAGCAGTCTTGAATTTAAAATTCCTGTTAGACAAATTCCCAAAGTTACAAACTTATCAAACAACCCTCGTATTTTCAACTGTGCTGCCCAGCTCACTGGAAAACTTTTATTATGAAAATATGAAGCTACAAAATGTGGCTAGAAATTTGAATTGTTATTGTAAAGGGTAAGCTGCTTGCCTTCGACCAGAATTGGTTTCAGTGTTGGAGTTTCATCTTGTAATTGTTAGTAAGATCTCTTTAAATATGACCCAAAGCTCGTATAGGAAATTGACTGAACGTCTTTTTGAAAGTACTGAAGAAAAAGCAGTCAGGTATCGGTTGGTGACGAGCTACCCCCGAAGATTGGATTAGTCAAAGTGTGCAATGGAAGGCGCCCCGGTGTAAAGCCTTCATGAACTGTTCTCTTGACGTCGACAACTGACTAGAATGATCTCGACACATGGCAAGTGGTAATTTCGCCAATGCCATCCAAGGCTATGTCACCGCGGCCTCTTCCTTTGGTATTGTCAAAAGCTTATTTTAACCTGGCGAAGAAGTGGTGTAGGTCGATACCTGCAAATAACCTTCAACGCTTTGATGTTAAGTTCATAAACTGCTTTAAGCTTCGACTCTCATTAAAAGCAGAATCTATAATTATCCTATGCAAGGCAGTTGTTTTTGTCTAGCAAATGCAAATACATATCTTCCAATAATTATTTGCATATGCATATCAAGTTTGTATACACTTAAAAGTTTTTTTTTTGTACCACGTACACATATAGAAGCCGCCAACACATTTATAACCAGCGCCAGTTGATACTTAAGAAGAGGTTTGAAGTATCGGATATCGATTACCACGCATTTATAAACAGAACTAAACCCAAACTAGCCCTAATAGGACCGGTTGAGTACTATCAAAAGCTAGTTTAATGTTTTGTGTGGTCTTTTCACATGCAAGCCGTCATGCAAAAACTCTCTCAAAACTCAAGCCTTTTTGATTTTCTTCAAGCTGCAATTTTCACAATTGACGTCAACAACAACAACAACTAACGGAAACTAATATGACTGTTATTCGATAGGAAACATTTGTATGTGTGCCTTTGTGATGCTAATCCCGAGAAGTGAAGATCACGTGAAAGAAGTTCAATTTTAACTTTTTCGATATCAATTTAAGATACTCTTTTTTTTAAATAATTCCTAGACTTTTTTTTTGAGTATCGCTTAGTATCCCAAAAGGAGCACGTAAACAATTAATAAATGTTCCTAATTTCATTACGATACCCAAGCATTCCGGCAATACCCAATCATTCCAAAGAATTCGCCAAAGATATCCAGAAAAAGTCCCGATATTATTCTGTGATGATTACAAAATGATACCGACAATTTTCAAAATATCCCAAAAAATTTTCCGAAAATAAGAATAAAGAGTTCCAAAATAAAGACAATATGCATCGATAATTACCTAGAAAAAGTCCCAAAAGTTCAGGTTATGAAAATCAAAATTTGTTTCTTATTTATCTTTATTCATAAGTCGCTAAGTGTTTAAGTAAAACAAATTGGCTATTTTAAGTTTAGTTGGTTTCTCGAAAATTTTTTTTTAATTTTTCCAACCTTAAACTGTTGAATCTTCCCCATACAGAGACTAGTACCGTGCTCTCTGGCTTACAAAATCAGATGTCGAAAATTTCGGGATTGTAATAATACGAGTACAAAAGTTTTGCGTCCATATTGTGCATGTGACAGCAAAATGCATTGGAAATCAGTCTCTGCGTGAACGCACAGAAGTATGCTTTCATTAATTAACGAATGAATGTGAACAGTGAACGGGCTGACGTTTTGCATGGGAAATGATTTGACAAATATCAAAAGTGTTGTGGAGCATTCAATTATCATTATTTACTTACGTTACGAGTACGGTGTTACAGAAACGAGTAAGGAGAATTAAGTTGTGCAGCAGAATTTCTCGCTATTTGAATTTTTCTAGAGCAGAGGGCGATCGAATTACACAGGTTACACATGAAAAGGCTATTCGCACCAACACTTAAAAAATTTTGTATAGAGCAGTTCTCATTCCACTTCTATCAAAATTGCTTATCCGTTTATTATTTAAAGTAATTATTTAATAATAAAACAATATTACTTTCCTAATTAAAATGTAAAATTCATTACTTAAAAGACCGCCTAATACTTTTGGCCAAGGCTGTAGATTTAAATGAATTATCAAAATGCATAAAATACCAAAATCTCATACATTTACACGTTATGTACTTATAGACATTGATTTTAATAATTTTGACTATGGCAAAGTTTCATGGTAGAAATATCTGTACGTGAATATGAATTCGCATTTACACGAAAATCGATTTGGTGCGGTTAACACTTGTGGGTCACCACAAAACATTACTAAGCTTATTGTATTTGCACAAGAATTTCATTGAGGCAATCCAATTGATTTCAGTAGGTAGTCAAATTTTATTAATAAATACTTAATAAATTATTATACGTTTATTTTCGAATCATTTTGTTGATGCAAGCAACATACTCAAATGGTTTTGGTTGATGTTACCGCTGTAATTTGCTTGAGTCGTAGGAAACACGTCTATTTATTCGCCCGACTCTAGAGGTAGGTCTCAATTTGAGCAAGGCCAAAAGGAAATTAAGGAGGGGATGTGAGGGGAGTATGAAAAAACCCAATGCCATGCTACCCTTTGAATTCAACTTTACTCCCACACTAGTTGTCTACGCCTACTTCTCCACATTCGTGTGACTATTCACACACACCACTACGAGTTACTATCTCGAGCAACATAAACTTTTTATTGAAAGCACTTCAACAAATTTGCCCCATTATGGATTTCGGACATGTACTCAACTTGTGCAAAGTTGTCGTTTGCCATATACGCCAAAGGGCGACATTTAATGAGTACTCTTTCTTACGCACAAGCAATGGCTGATGTATTGTCAAATAATCTTCCTCGTCTTGTAAATCTTGCTCGTTCGGTACAGTGACAAGTGTGTATTTCCTCTGACGCACATACGGCAGCACATATCCTCAAGTGACATGTATCGACTCGCTTATGCTTCAATGAACTCGTGTTTAACATATCCAAAAGTACATATCTGCTAAAGATTCAACATCTTCCTACTTCGAATGTTTGAAGTTTTTGTAGTCAGCCTTTGGCAGTTAAACTTAGTTTCTTTGTGAACTGAGTTGAGTACAACGAATGCAGACAATAATTCAATGAATCGCTTAAGGTGACCTTGTCTGACAGCAACATACTCTGTAATATACCAACAACAACAATAAAAATTAATGTTGAAGATCTGCTACGAATTTTAAGTAGAAAAGTTTTAATGGTTTTAGCTCTTTTTTTTCATACGAACGGAACGCGTTACCCATGGACTTTGGTTTCTTAATCAGCGTTATTGTCACAACACCCGCAGAATAATGGGAATTGTTGTTAAACTGTTGCCTTAGCATAAAATTACTGTAAGAGACTTTTTAATATGATCATCATTCTTGCTAAATAAATTATAACTCCATATTTAGATACTTAAATAGAAGAGCTGTGGGTGTACAGTGGGTCACTTAAAGATGGAAAGGTGTGTATTGAAAAAGAGACATTTGATCGGGAGGTCACTTTGTGCTTCAAGTGAGCCGGGCTTGAGATATTGTCTAATACAAATAATAAAACCAATTAAATTTGATAAAGGTTAATATCGATAATTTAACCAAAGCGAAAACTATCGATTTAAGTCGTTAAAGTTTGAAAAAGTTTAAGAAACATCTTTAAAAATGATTACAAGACAGCAAAACATATTCAGAAGGCATTGCTCGCTAAAAGCGTTTAAGATTGAATGTATTTAAAAAAATTTATTCAATTTTTAAAATTTATAAAACAAAACTCTATCAAAGCGATAAAAAAAATATACTACAAATGTCACTCAAAATCGAAGCCGACAATCGGTAAGGGTCGATAAAATTCTTTATACAAATTGAATCGATTAATTTACCTTCCACGAACAAAATCTTCAGAACATTAGACCACTGACAACTCCTTTAAAATTAGGTAACTATGAAAAGCACGTATTGAAGTTGATTAAAATAAATCAAGATTGAGTGCATGACATATCGCCAAAACTAATTAATATTATTAAAAAGGAATATCATTACAAAGGAGTACCAATCGCTAAAATTCGAAAATGCTTCACAATGCAAACCGATAAATGTTGAAAAATGTTTGCAAACTACCAGCTCAATCACATTTGCCCTTCTAGCGGTGCGCGCAATTTTCGGTGATGAATTAATGACTGGAAAAAAGAAAAGAAATAAGATTACAAGACTTTAAATTCAATTTGAAATTTTTACGAAAAGCAATCAAGTGATAATAACTTACGCAGCCAAGCTTAAAGCCAACATCTGCGGAGACTTAAGTACTTGCTTGCATACATATCTCCTATTACTGTGCCAAATGTATCGTAAAACATCATTGACGTCAATGATTGGGTGCAAAATTTGTAATTAAATGGATTTTACGATTGAAAAAATGGAATGAATAACGATAAAAAGTAAGAAATGCTGGTAAGTTGCAACTGAGTCACCCTCATGCCGAAGACTTAATCTACTTAGCCTCACTCCACTTTATTTGTATGTACATACGAGAACAAGTAGGCCTCCTCCAACATCACTTTCACTTTCACTATCACTATCACTATCACTATCACTATCACTATCACTATCACTATCACTATCACTATCACTATCACTATTACTATCACTATCACTATCACTATCACTATCACTATCACTATCACTATCACTATCACTATCACTATCACTATCACTATCACTATCACTATCACTACCACTATCACTATCACTATCACTATCACTATCACTATCACTATCACTTTCACTATCACTATCACTATCACTATCACTATCACTATCACTATCACTATCACTATCACTATCACTATCACTATCACTATCACTATCACTACCACTATCACTATCACTATCACTATAACTATCACTATCACTATCACTATCACTATCACTTTCACTATCACTATCACTATCACTATCACTATCACTATCACTATCACTATCACTATCACTATCACTATCACTATCACTATTACTATCACTATCACTATCACTATCACTATCACTATCACTATCACTATCACTATCACTATCACTATCACTATCACTATCACTATCACTATCACTATCACTATCACTATCACTATCACTATCACTATCACTATCACTATCACTATCACTATCACTATCACTATCACTACCACTATCACTATCACTATCACTATCACTATAACTATCACTATCACTATCACTATCACTATCACTATCACTTTCACTATCACTATCACTATCACTATCACTATCACTATCACTATCACTATCACTATCACTATCACTATCACTATTACTATCACTATCACTATCACTATCACTATCACTATCACTATCACTATCACTATCACTATCACTATCACTATCACTATCACTATCACTATCACTATCACTATCACTATCACTATCACTATCACTATCACTATCACTATCACTATCACTATCACTGTCACTGTCACTATCACTATCACTATCACTTTAACTATCACAATCGCGCTAACATCAATACCCTACCTTATCCTAAATCCCTACCCTAATCCTAAAACCACCTTCTAGGGTCCACATTTTGGCCGAGTTTAACTGCCATAGAGATCCAGATTTTTAAGAGACCATGGGCTGCAACGCCGTCAGCTTCGCTCAAAACATTATCTTTCCATTACAACAACACTATCAGTAAAATCTGGAGCGCACCGGGTTCATATCCTGTCACTTTCGGCAATACTCTTCGAACCCTTTGTGGAATGTTTTTGTTGTTAAAAACAGCAACAAAAACAAGCTGTGATGATCCATTTTTTTGTATCTTTAAAGGGCGATTTTTGGCGTTCCATCCAGCTATGTGGCCACCCAAACTTCCGTATTAAATGTCCCACACTTACATAGTAAGTAGAACAAAATTGGTGGCAGTACTTCAATACATCCCCGTATGTAAGTGTAAGATTGTCGTAAATCTCATATGACGTTGGCGGCCAAATTCAAAACTCGCTTTTCACATGGGGGGAGTGCTTGAGCTGATGAGCTAATCTCTAATCATCTTTTTGTGCTGGTGAATGAAAACAAACTTCTTAACGTGTAATGCTGTTTGGGGGCAAGGATACATTAATGAATTAAGCAGGTGTTTTTAAGAAGGAATTAAATATATGTTTGGGTGTGTTGAAAGAGAAGTTAAAATACATTTATATATATGCGCAAAATTATATTAGAATCAGCATGAGACTTGCATACGTAATGACTCAAGATTAAGAAAACATGCATGCTTGCTTAGCGTTTAATTAACTCCCACAGACTCGAACCATTATCCTCCTCCAGAGCTGCAAAACTGCTTTACTACAACAATGTGAATGAGTAGATTATTTTTAGAACTATTGAATAAAATCCAAGTGTTGGATGATATATATGTATATAAAACTGTATCACGCTAGGAGTATGTTTCAAGTCATGCTGGGAAGGGCTGCTGAACAGCTGACAACACGGTCTTTGATTCCTGACTACCGAAGCGAGCTACTGTGGCTTAACTGTAGAAGGAAGCTACTTGGTATTAAGACTGCTTTTTCCCTCTACATCTCCGTCTTATTTTCTACTTTTACAACTAATACCACCTGATCTTTCCCCATCCCTCTCTCTCTGTATCGACGTCAAATGAGCCAAACTACACTAAGAAATTGTATGATAACTCGACAACAATTTAAAAATAAGTTATAGAAGATCTCATTGACACCTTCCTCGCCACAATGGTCTACATGTAGATTAATATCTTCGTACCCTAGTCTTCCACGCGAATATAAAAACGCGCTGTTCTTCCATGACACCAGCTATGTATAACTTTTAAACACGATGAAAAAAGGTCAGCATCAGCAAACATTTTACTCTGTCACTTATTTGGAGATTTTAGCGGGATTCTCCTAATTCCATGGTAATTGCTTTCTGCTGCACGAGCGCGCAATTATGCTCTGTCCGCAAAATAACTTGGAGAAGAAAATGAAGTGACAGTTCTAAAATATAAATCTCACTGAAAAAATTTTCGACGTTCAGCTGCGTCTAAATAATTACGCAACAGAGTAGATTGAGGCTCATTTATGAATTCCAATTGTTGGGCGCGTTAACTCCAAACATCGACTTGCTGTTGGGTATTTCGTTGCTGCCAAGCTGCGAGGCATTACTTGCTCGTTGTCAAGCACTTGTTGTACCGATGTGGTAGTTCTTCGTCTATACCAGTGGTGGCCAGAATTAAAATATCAATGCACGCGTGCATAGGCTACCTTTTGCTGCCGACGTCGATGCCATCACACGCATAGTATCAATGAAGTCGTGTGGCTAAGTTCGAGAGAGTGGCCGATCAATCTTGCTTACTTTTATCCAGTAAGCATTGCACTGAGCTCTCTCTGGCACACATACAACCATAATTGCGCATGTGGTCGTTTGGCCACCACTGGTCTATACTCACTAGTGAATGTGTAACACCTGAAATATCTCTCCCCAACCTTGTCGTTTCAAGGGGTAGCGCAATCACTGTGCAACAATTCAAAATAACTTTAACATGTTTTTATCCCGAGGAAAGGGGAAATCAAAATTTAATTATCTAACTTAGTATTGCTGCTGTTTTGCCAAGATGGAACCCATGGAGAAGTTAGGTGCAACTAAAGACAACAGCCAGTAGGAAAAGCGAACAAAACCATACCTTGTTCTGCTCTTCTATACCTGCACAGCTGTACTCTTTTCGTCCTCAAATCTCGCTGACTTTTTGTCTCACCTTCCATGCCATTTTCCTTTTATTCTTGTTCCCCTTGGTTCTTCCTTTGTTCTCCCAGCGACGCCTTTTACCTCGCACTACCAACGAGCCTCAAACACCTTTTGGGAAACAGATAACTAAGGTGGATGGTTCTGAAGATTCCAACGTTAAAACTATCCCCTGGAAGTTGGCTAGTGTTAGCAAGCGTGTTGCTTTATAAATATGATATTATCAATTTACAAAGCGGAGTTAAACAGAGGTGCTGGGTTTGGAGACTTTATCGGTAATAGGACAGCAATCTCCTGTGACAGCCAAGCATATCTTGAGGCTCTTAAGTGAAGAACAACAGAGAACGTACCATGAACCTGGCAATTCGACATCTCATTTCTTTATTATGGGTTACAGGACATCGTAGTATATAGACAAACGAGAGGGTTAATGAGCTGACCCGCGTTGGTGGGCTCTTGATGTCTCAGAGCCGAAGGAGGTCCTTGCACTCCTGCCACGTATCAGGTGCCATGTTTCTCAGCACTGTCTCAGCTAGGCTAGTAATAAAGCGATGTCTCGACAATGCTCCAGATTATGACAGCAAATATGAGCACAAGAGTCGAAAAAAGGCAGCTGATGGATTAATCAGTCATCTTTCGCAGCTGATTGACCAGTGGAAGGAATTAAGACACTATGAAAAATGTCCGAATATTTTAAAAGAAAATTTTTTGGATGACAAAAGCTTTCAAGATGAACTCATAAAAACTTGAATAATAAAGCCACGTCACAACACCTCACAGCATACCATTCTCTTTGCTCTTTTCTTGTTCAATGCATTCCGCACTTTTTCTACTGGGTATTTAAGCACATAAGTCATTTACGATTACTTATGGACTTGCGCCATGTCGTCGCCATTCCCACAGAATTGAGAAACTTTTAATTAAAAATTATGAATTTTCTTTTACACTCTTACTGCGAATTAAAATTACCAACATATGAGAGAAGATTTGTAAAAATGTGTTCACAAGACAATTCGCATCATACATACATACAGACATATGTAAATACCAGCAGAAATGACAACGAGCTTAACTTTTTCCGTCGACTGATTAAATGTTAATTAGCAAAATGTGCTGAAAGGTGTGGTGGATGTAGAACGCAAATGGAGTGGCATGAGTCTACGTGTCTGCAGTGAGACGTTTTCATACATAATATGCTTACTTTGCTTATGCTGGGTGTCGGATCCCACGACAGCTCATGGAAATTTGACGCCTATTGTTAGACTAGGGTGCGTTCCGGGCCGGAGCATCTTCTTCCATTCGCATTACAGGGCCAAGCCAACGCAGCGGATGAGTTTGAATTCGTTGGACAATGTCGAGGGCTTTGTAGAGCTGATACAACTCTCGGAGTATTTCAGAGAAAATTTCCATTCTAGATTTAGATGACTTTATACGCCTTGATACTTTAAAATTGAGTGTCTAACGCTGAGAAGAGATGTTCGGCAAAATAATGAAAAACATGTCCCAACCAGTTCATCCTCACAAACGGAATACACACGAATTTACTTTTAGGTTTTCGCGTACTTCAACAAATCCATTGAGGAGCATGGTGGAAAACTCGAGTGTCAAGAGATATCCTAAGAAAACATATTACTGAGAATGAACACTTTGTGTTTATTACAGACATGAGCCGATCCTAGCTTATCAACAATAATAGACCCAAAAACAGTTTATCATTGTGTTATCTTTAATAACATGTTCAAAAATTTATAACATACATAAGTATGCGATAGATAATATTATAAATGATATACAAAATGACATGACAATAACAAAAACAATTACTAACGGCTTGTGACATGAACCGTAATAAACGTAACTACAAACAAAAACAAAATGTATGAGATGTGCTATGCATAAGAAAATACAATAACAACAAACATAAAATATACATATTTAGATATTTTTTATAAAGAATGTATGACAATCCCTTCCACATTCTTGCCTGTTACTGAGCTGCCAGTGCCAAATGTATGCACGCTTTATAAAGACAGCAACGCCATGAGAGCACGCCAGCTAAAACCCACCAAATTGTCGCTAATGTCTTTTTATATCCTTTCACGTGACAAGCTGTGAATACGAAGTGAAATTGAATTTGACATTTTAAAGGGCTGAAAATACTTATTTGTTTGCATTTGTAAATACTCATAGAGGCATATGTGGCGCAGAATATAGAAATGGAAAAATTTATATATGCAAAAAAGGGACAACAAATTAATGTATTTTAGATGGGAGTGGAACCGTCACGTGATATTTATATCTATTTTAAATGTGCACATTACTTTTAGTATCATATGAAATAGTATTAGGGTGCAAAGTGTACTCAATGGGACTGACAGTTTTGGTTGTTCTTTTCAAATTACTTTTTATGTCAACACTAGCACTAAAAACAGAGTGAATTAGTTAAAGCTCAGACGAAATGCTCCAGAAATTTATTCTAATCCATTCTTAGGTTCCTAACTTAAGTTAAGAAAAGTTAATTTTTGTAAGG
Organism: Sphenella marginata; assembly: GCA_951509765.1. Taxonomy (NCBI): domain Eukaryota; kingdom Metazoa; phylum Arthropoda; class Insecta; order Diptera; family Tephritidae; genus Sphenella; species Sphenella marginata. Next base: position 109,137,560 of record OX608079.1, read on the forward strand.
GAGGATACTCGCCCCCTTTTCCAATAACTCCCACTTTTTCGCGTGAGTATGCCATTGAAATCAAATATCTTCATACCAACTTTCAAATCCCTAAAATGAGCACTTTTGGCGAAAGTACACTTGTAAAATCAGGATGGTGCCACGCCTCCTTAAAATTTTTGTCAAAAGGAAGTATTCAATTTGGTTCAGTTGGTTTCCAGCTTTAGCCTGACGAACAAACAACGATTCGTTTAGGGTTTTAGGAGTAAAATTTACCTGAGGTACTTGGTATGCCTGTCATAATAGGCGATCTATCTCCACATTAGCCCCGGTTCCGGTTTCAACGAAACCATCCCGCCGTAAACAGACTAGTACAACAAGGCTAGTGCCAGAATCGTATCTGGTAAGGTTTGTCAATATCAATATGCGGTCCGTCACGTTCCATTCAATATATGGATGCTAGGTATTTATTAGTCTTCTCAATCCGAATGTACTCTTCTTTTCTTGTTAAATCAGATGTGGTCTAAAAGATAATGTCATCTTACATAGATTTGCGGCGCATTTTTGTATATCATAATAAATTCATTTTAAACTCTTGGTTTCAGTTTTAATTTCGGCTTATATACCGTCTTCGAAATCGTATGCGGTTCCTGTTTTGGTTGCGATTCGGATCTCTTTTCGGATACATTTTTACATCTAATTTCGATTACTTTTCAGCTTTGGATACCGGTTTTATTTTCTGTTTCGATTTTGGTAGCGTTTCTGTTCCATTTTCTGGTTAGTTTGTGTTTCCACTTCCACGACCTTTCTTGTTGCGATTTTGAATACTGCAATGTAGATTCTGTACTCGGTTCCGAATACTTTTAGTTTCTCTTTCCGGTTTTCTGTGTAAATGCAAATTGCCCACAAAATTTATTACGAAATTTTTTTTTAGTTTTTGTGCTTTTCGTAAACAATCTTCTATACACTAAGCCAAAGTATTGAAATTCGGTACAGCTGCACCCAAAGTCAGAATATATTGAAATGGAAAATTCCATACAAACTAAAATTCTTCTATCCCATTTGTTTCTTGTTTCCTAAGCTGATTTACAAAATTTTTTGAAAAGTGGGCCTTTCTGCAAATTGATTGCGGCATCCGCCAAGCTTACCCTAATTTTCATATCGCATATCTACAAAACAATACCAGCATAAATTCCATGGAGACTTATTATTAGTTGAATTATCGAATCTATTTTCTATGACCCAAAATCATCAATCATAAAATTCGATATCCCTAACTAATTGTTTATTAAAGAAGTAAGTGTAAGTGAAAAGGAAATAAGTGTCAAAGGACCCATTATCAGCTCATCAAAATAGCCTTGAGGGTCTTTTGGCGTATCGTTTAAAGCGAATTTTATTTTCTCATTTTTTTTTTCTTTCTTTTATGCTGCTATTTTAGCGTTAATTGTGTGTGACTGTGCATTAGACGGGTACAAAAAGAAATAATTTTCAAATCAGATCATCATCTTCGTTTCGCCTTAAAAAAATAAGATCCCTTTAACCAAGTTTTATACGCTCCAACTGCGAGAATCTCTCGTCGGTTAAGTTAGAAACATACAACTAAACGCGTGGATCCTTCTTCACAGCATCGTGCCATTTATTTAATTCTCGTTACATTGAAGGCAATTTGATTACCTCCTTTGAAATTATACTTGAAACAAAACTTTATCAATGTACCTTGAAGCGCTTGACAATTTCTTTTATCTTTTTCATTTTTACATTTATCTATCATTCAGGTGAGCATACTTTATTTACGATAGCTAGACAAAAGTTTTGAACACCTGCAAACTTGTAGCTACCCAGCAGGAAATGTGATTGTGGACTTTGTTATTATTTATTCACATTTTAAAATTTTTGGATATATAATAAACTCTGGATAGAAAATGATTTCTAGGAACTTTTGATTACTTTGATTGCCTTCAACTTTTAGATTTTCTTGTTGGTCACACAATTTCAGTGTCAAATTTAGCTATGGTAGACCTCTTAAATCGAGCATAGTTCAAACGCTGATGCTGATAAAAGAGTTAAGACAGGTAAAAGTTCCTCGAAAACTCATAGTAAAGTGGACTTATTTTCAATATAGATCGGGTTATTTAGAAGTTTATTTGTTTCTGTATTTCGAATTTCTTCTCTGCAGGGTGCTGTTTCCACGCCACGATGCAGATTTTTGTTGTTAGCGGAACTTATTTAAAAAACAATTCCTTTCATTTCCATCGCGTGCATATTTTCCACTTAAAACTTCTATTTTAGTTCTTCACTTATTTTACTAGTTTGTGCAGCTTTTTTTAAGCTTTTTTGCTTCTGTTGTCGATTAAAGTTTGTTTTTAGTTATTTTTTGCATCCAATGTATTTTATGATTCGTCTCGCTTTTTCTGTTATTTCAATATTTCGCCATTAGTTTATGTTTTTTTATAGAGCATACTAGAAGGACCCGGCAGACGTTGTTCCGCCCAAATTTAGGGAAAAAATCGCAAGATAAATAAAAAAGTTTGGAATATTTCGGTCCCTGATCCAATTCCCGGAAAAAAAGAAACCCCGAATTTTAACAAAAGTAGAGTGGTACCTTTGTACCAAATTTGAAGAAAATCGCACCATAAATAAAAAAGTTTGGAATATTTCGGTCCCTGGTCCGCTTCCCGGAAAAAAAGAAATCCTGAATTTTAACAAATGTAGAGTGGTACCTTTGTACCATATTTGAAGAAAATCGCACCATAAATAAAAAAGTTTGGCAAATTTCGGTCCCTGGTCCGCTTCCCGGAAAAAAAGAAAGCCCGAATTTTAACAAAAGTAGAGTGGTACCTTTGTACCAAATTTAAAGGAAATCGCACCATAAATAAAAAAGTTTGGAAAATTTCGGTCCCTGGTCCGCTTCCCGGAAAAAAAGAAAGCCCGAATTTTAACACAAGTAGAGTGGTACCTTTGTACCAAATTTGAAGGAAATCGCATCATAAACAGAAAAGTTTGGAATATTTCGGTCCCTGGTCCACTTCCCAGAATAATGAAAAATAGATGTTGGTCGATTCTCAGACCTACTCAATATGCTCACAAAATTTCATGAGAATCGGTCAAGCCGTTTCGGAGGAGTATGGTTTCAAAAACTGTGACACGAGAATTTTATATATAAGATTAGTAAAATTATTTCAGCAGTATTCCTCTGATTGAGCTCTTTAATTAATCATTTTTCATCGTGCATTGTATGGTAAAAACCACTCAACACCCTTCACGAAAAAAATTCTCAAAACTCAGGGGAAATTTTTAGGTACTTCTAACTTGCACAATGTTAAACTAAAATTGTTTGCTCTACAAAACTGCATACTCAAATATTTTATAGGAACTCGGGCAAAAAATTTGAATATTTTGATGAACAACTTTTTAAGTTTAATTAACTTTCCTGAACTTTGAAATTTCTTTTTATGTGGTTTCTGTTATGGAATGTGCGATATTTTAAATGAAAATTATTAACAATAAAGCTTCTCCTTATTTCGTCAAATGAAATCGCATTTAATTTCTCTGCTATTATATCGAACACAAGTGTACGTATGCCTATACATACATACTTATAAATTCATTCATTCACGATATAACTTTGTATATTTCACTTTGGTCATTTCCTGTTAATTTCACTCTAATTGATGTGCAATTGAACATAACATAGCTATTAAAACATATTTCAGTTATCATCTGCTTATGACATTAGGCATCAACCGGTTGTAGTGATCCTAAGCCAAAACAAAATTTACCTGGAAATGTAACGACAACGATTTGAGTTTTACATATCCTATTCTAATATATTTGTGTTTTTTTTTTTTAATATTTGCATGCCCTTAGTCTCTGATATCTACTTCTTAATTCTACTAATAATCGAGAGTGTTCCAGTATGAATTGAACGTGAGCCGCAGGTCGCACTACCACCGTATGACGCCCATTGTTTCATTTTGCTATTATACTGCAGAACCTCACGAATTGCCATCCATTTGTGGTTATGTCAATTGCAATCAAACTTTTGTTGTTGGTTGTTGGTTATATTTTATGGCGATGTGCTTTTCTTAGCCAACAATTATTTTTATCAAATCTGTGAGTATTGAATTATGGCTTTAAAAAGGTGGAAATATTTCTTTAAATATTTCCCAAAGCACATACATGTGTACTTGCTTCAAAAGCTCTCCGTCTGCTGGCATGCGAGTATGTCATCTTGATTTAAAGCACGAAAAGCTAGTATAATTTAAATTCACTGCCAACATCAAAATATAACAACTCGTGCTACGTCGTGCTATCCAAAGTAGCTGTTTCCATATAATCTATATGTACTACGTTGTATTTGTGCTTACATACATATATACACACTAGGAATGACAATCTTGGGATACCGGGATTGAGTTAGTTGTTCCCGGGGATCCCAAATATATTATTAAAAAAATAAAAATAGTGACCTTGAGCTGATTCGTAGTCATGACAATTAAAAATAAATATTATCTTCATTTTTGATTGGTGCACAATGTTTTTAAATATTTTAATTTTCTTCATGGGTTATTGGTTATTGGAGCTTTCAAAGCAACTAACAAGAAACTATGGGTATTCGTTATTAATTTTTTTTTTATTTAATAAGCTGCAAGAAAAAATTTGAAATTTTTGATTTTAAACAATGCAAAAGTCCCATTTTGTCATGTCAAATTTAAAATTATTGGACCGATATAATAATATATCGTGGCGCTTTTACCAGTAGGATGAATTACGATTCAAGACCCATGAGTTCAAAGTGGATTTTTTCTATCCATAGTTTAATCTTCGCATTCCGGGAAAAATTTAGATCCCTAGTACAGATGTAAAAGTGTGACATTATAAGTTCAATTACTTGAGTAGCATTCCAAATGATACTAACGCTAGATGGCGCTGTACTCAATTTTATTTTCAGCTGCCAATTCTGCTCACAAATTGTATAAAAGCGCTTATCTCATACCCACAAAATCACAGCATAGCAACAATGTTTACTTAAAAAGTTATTCAAATCGGGTAGACAAGGATACATATCCCTACTTACACATACATACATACATACATTTGCATATACTGCAATATCAACCCATACAAAGAAATGGGAAATCAGATATTACCTTGTAAATATTTCACACAGTTACACCCACCCACACACATAAAGAGAAACGTTTGGAATAATAAACTCCCTGAAGCCAAATAAAACTTGAATCTAAACAAACTAGCGATTCAGTCAGAGCTGTCGAAATTGTACCCAATGGACTAATGTCCCATACGTGGCAACAACAAAAATACTTCGATTCCCAAACGACTTAATCACTGAGTGGTAAATAGAGTTTTTGTTGAGATTTTAGTTACTTAAATAAAATTATATTTTCGTTTCCTCAACTATTAGTTTTGCTTATTTGTATCAGAGGACGTATATTATAGAAAAAGTCATGTTTTAGAATTTTTTCAAAAAGATTCTATTTCAAAATTCTTTTAAATAGCAGCCTATGTATCTCAAAATGAGTTTCAAAAACGCCTTATCTGAACGCAAATTGCATAAATTTTTAGCTGAAGTAGTGATTTTTTGAATATAATTTTTTAAAGATTTTGCTGTAGGCTTTTCTTAAAATATATTTTGCAACAGAGTGATCTTCAAGTGCTCGTCTCGTAACATACCACACCAATTGTCACTGCCTAATCATAGCTGCCTGCGTTTGGGGTCCATGTCATCCTGCTTTTTAAAATCAAAAAAAGGTTAATTTGTTAGAAATTTATTTAAATCCAACTAAGTACGGGCGTTTCCTTCTTTACTTTTTTCTATTATAACACTATTTCCGGTCCCCGTCCATCTCTCTGTCTCTGTCTTTTAAAATGAAATTTCCATATCAACACAAAGTTCAGGAAATGAAATAGACTTAAAAAATTACCTTCAAAGTTTGTAAATTTTTTTTTTGCAGAATTTTTCAGTACCAATCAATTTTCAAGTCATTTTGAGTTGTATGGATGAAGCTACTCAAAATATTCGAACAAAAAAATTTCTGAAAACTTAGTGAACACTTTCTAACTTTTTTCCTCTTTTTCCAATCATGATCCAATAATCATCAAGTTTCCTATGTAAAAATGCTATCCAACATTTTCAACCTATATAAATATCCAAAAGGACTACCAAACCTCTATAAAGTTGTCCTTTGAGCGCACTTTTCTATTCAATAAGATTCCTAGCGCATTCAGGAAAGTACTACGCAAATCATATGCAACCAATATACTACTTAGCATGCATGTCATAAATACCTACAAACGAGTACATATATGTATGTATGTATGTCAATAGCTGGTAAAAAGCACACTAACAACAACACATATCATACATTAGTGTTACGCCTTTTCCACTACTAAGTGCGTATAGCATTTCAAATGAATTTTCCGATTGGATTGTTATAAAAAGGCCACTTAAGCAACATTTTTCAACTCATAATTTCATTTAATCCTGCAATAAAATAGAAGCACTCAACAGTTGCAATACTTAGAATGGTGCAACATTTCACATTCCATCTGTATAAAGTTTCTGCGTTGGATTGCCTGCAGGTGTTGGACTAATTAATTTTACACTACAACACATGCATGTTGACAGCTGACAGCTAACGCGCTGAAAGTCAAAGCATTTTGAAGAGTAAGTATAGAATACGCTTGAGCATATTGAATGTGTGTGTATGTGTGTAAATATGTTTGACTCAATGCTAGTTTGTAATCGTAAGTATGCAATCATAGCGAAATGGAGTGGGTAATCACTAGTGACAGGTAATTTTATTCATTGAAATAGTGAATGATTAAGCGATTTTGTAATTGAGCAGTGTTTTTGTGCCAGTGTGTGTTAAGATTAATCGCTTTTAATCATTATGGACTGTACACTTAGTACAGCAAGACTGCATATTCACTTGCAAGTATGCTACGCAAATTTAATTATGAAATATTATTTATGAAATATCGAGGATAACTTCCCTTTTTCTTCTTCCACAGTTTCTCAAAAATAGAATATTTTTGATTCCAAAGGGAGGGGGAAGGCTTGGACCCGAAACCCCGAAACACTCCCGTGGATCCTACATACATATTTACATAAATAATAAAAACACTCAATAAAGACTACAGCTTGATTAATTTTTTTTTTTTTTTTTTTTTATGTAAATTTGAAACTTTTTAAAAATATACATATTCGACAAGCAGTGGTGGACAAATTAATAGAGTCATCATTTTATCAATTGTGATGTGAGTACAATAGAGGGTGCGCTGGAAACAACTTAATTTATGAAGGGAACATTGCTTCTTAATTCTATAAAGCTTGGAAGTTAACGAGCTCAATGCCCCAAGTATTGAAATGGTTTAAAAATAAACGTGATTTTTCAACGGAAACGCGACTTACTTTGACTCAATTCAGTTCCCTCACGTCTATAAAACAGAGTACACTTATTTTGATCCAATTTCATTGAAAGTCTTTGATTACAATTCAAGGGGTGAGCGTGTGAAACAACATTGCTTAACTAGTGCCCGGAATTAAAATACTATTTGTCCAACTACAGACGGGTCAGAATACCGAATAAGATCTCATCAACACTCTAGAGCAGGCATCGGCATTCTCATACATGCAAACAATTCATTTCGTGAATGTGTGTGTCACACATATAGGCGAGCACAATTACACAAATTTTCTCATAGTTCGGCTTTACGCATATATATATTTTTACGTGGGTGACTATCTAATAATGGCTGCTCAATTGATTACTAAGGTTTTGCATGACAATTTCAATATATTCTGACAAATGTAGCGCACATCTCCAACAACTGAAATAAATAAAAAAGACCGTACCTAGGACATCTTAGCAACTAAAAACAATAATTTTTTTTTTAATTCTTGTGTTTTTTTTTAATTTTTTTGGAGGTTTTTTTTAAATACTAAGCAGACAGCTTCCCCGTCTAAATTTTCTGCAAAGAAAAATCGCATTTCCCACTCTAAATCAAATTTTGCCATAATTGCGTTCGTAAACATATAGGGATATATCAAAAATATGTAGGCACCCACGTAAGCAAGAAAAATCGATGCGCATAAACGACAACGTTCTTGCTTGCATGAAAGTTGGATAGCAACTGATCATATTTTTGGATTTGTGTTGCTAGCTCTCGCTACTGCGCTCGCATGTACGTGTGAAACACTTACGCTCTTGCCCAGCTCAGTGAGCTATGGGCTGCCGATGCCTGCTCTAGAGTATTGTGAAAGTAGCTGAAGCGCATCGTCAGAAAACGTATGCACTGAATTCGACCAATCGTCTAGTATGGTCTAGTTGATATTCATCTCCGTTCCTTCTACCAGCACATCCCACCGGCAGAATAATGTTCATGAATTCCGAATCAATGTCAAACCAATATAGCCAACATTGCTGCTCAACAATTAAATGCTTTTGATACAATAACAATGTGGTGTAAATAGGATGCATTGGTCCAGCTAAGCATAATTTCACAGCATGCAGCGATTTACCGATAGTTGAATAGTGGGCATTAATTCGCGCATGAGTGCGACTAAGAATCTGATAAATATTATAAAATAATAAATTATATAAAAGTTATTATTTATTTTATGAGGCATGGAAAAAATAATTGTATGATGTTTTGTTTTTTAAGTTAACTTTTTAGGTGGCGATTTGAAGTTAAGAGTGAGAGTGAAATGGAAAATTCACTTTTTAAAGTAAGCGGACCCACTAAAGAGGGCACAAGGTGAATCGCAATAACATTTTATTAAGCCTACTATCCTTTATAATATTATCTCAAAAGTCATTGAACGTATTCGTATTTATAAAAATATTGTTAAGAAGAGTTGCCACCTAATCCTATATATTTATATCCTTATATGTAACCCGATATATTATCTCGAAGACGACTTGTCAAATTTCAATTTCAATTTCTATGCACATAGAATATCTTTACAGAGTTACAACCTATTTTAAATGAATTATTAAATCTAACTTCCATCATTTGTATGGTACTGATAACAACAAAACTTCTTATTCAGCATTTAATATGCCTGCTCCATCCTACGGCACGTTTCTTTACTACCATTTCAAAGAAAGCAACCCGAATTCCTCGCTCTTCTTTATTTATTTTATTTAAACATTAAAATATGTATTTTAATGGAGGAATTTATAATTTTCTAAAAAGTTTACCCAATGGAAAAACACTGTCCAAAATAGGGATATCAATCCAGCCACCGAAAATCTCTTCATGCAATCCCGAAATTATCAGTATTGGAAGTATTTCACTAAAAATTAAATATGTTTGATTTAGCAATGTATTTCCAAGATAAATTTTACTTCATTTGCTCAACCTGCTGTTGATTACTTCTATCCAATTTTTGAAAACAGCCGTTAGTTAAGAAAAGTATCTAAATTTGTTGGGAATTTTTTTGATTTATTTATTCAATAAACGATTATTTTTGAATTCACATTGATTGTAAACATTCGAAAAATCCTCTTCTCTCATGTCAATATTAAAGATTTTGTAAAAGTCGAAAAAATTCTCATGCCTGGTCACACTTTATGGTACTCGTAGGCAAGCACTCGTTGAAATATTTAGCAATAAATGTTACGTATACGACGTGTACGCTGTTTGGCATACGAGTATAAACGCACGCATTCCAGAGTTAGCACGCACTGTGGGGACAACGATAACGATTTCATTTGGCAAAAGCTATTGAAAGTCTTAAATCGTAACATTTATGCAACAACAAAAGCTATTCAAATAATTGTAAATGGCTGTTATGGGTAAAATAAAGTTTTATTTGGGGAAGTGAGATCTCACACAGACGAGGAATAAAGACTACATTTAGCGTTATTTTCGGGTACGGACATTTTTTTCTTTTTTTTTTGTAAATATGGAAATCACCCGAAACTAAATGCTGCCAAGATTTCAAGAAAATTATTTTTCTATTTTTTTGTTCTTAAATTCAGCGAAAATTTTTTTAATAAAAATATAATTTTTAACTGAGAAAAAACTTTAAAGGCAGAGCGTTTTAAAAAAGAAATATTTTTGAAAAAGTCTATTTGGTATATATAACATATAAAACATATCTAATAGCTAAATTGGTGTTTTTTCTTTTTTTTAATTTCTTAACTAAATGCATGCTTAAAAATTAAAAAAACTAATTAAAAATTACGCCATTTTAGTTCTAGATATGTTATATATGTAAGTAGATGTATTTTAACAATTGGTGTTCGAGATGCTTTCTCAGTTTAAAATTATATTTAAAACAAAATTTTTTTTTCAATGTAATATAAAATTTTTGCAGTGTATACTATCGAAATCTGATTTAAATACCTTTCTAATAATACAAAGATTTTCGAAATTGGTTGAGGCATACCGTAATAATCAAAGCTTAAAAGTACCTATTACCGTGATTTTTAAAATATTTCGATACCTTGCCACGCCCACAAATTTGCGAAAATGCAATTTCTAATTTTTTGTAAGTGAAATGTACCGCTATGCAAAATTTCTTTAAAGTCTTAAAGGTTCATGTTCAAAAAAATGTGCATTTTTTATGGGGTGTGATATGAAATTACTCATATAATGATAAAATGTCTACAAGAAATCACACTCTAATGATGCTCCTACTGGGAAGCAGCGTATATGTACTTTATACCTGCATTTCTTGCGTTCAAATGAGTGTTGAAATACCAATAAAATTGCGCGCTCGATGTTCATGCCGCAACCCAATACCCACGCTGTCTACCATTTATCACGCTCAATGATTGTTTCGATAGGAATTATTAGTTAGCATTGAGCGGCTTTTCGATAACGCAGTCGTTAGCAAATACTAACCCATACACCCCAATCAAATACCGAGCCTGACAAATGCAAAAAACGTGCGCCATAAATCTATTGAATAGCTTTGCGTGTGTATATGAAATTGAAAGGATTATACGCAACGATCTAAGCATGGATCTAGATTTGTGTTTAGTTTTTCTAAACATAGATTCTTCTTACATAGGTGGGTAATAATTAATTATATTTAATTTACACCTTCTAATGTGCTGTCCAAAAATTCAAACACTCTTAGAGAAACACAAGGTAACTAAGAAAATGCTTCCTCATTCCAAATCTTCGGCTCTGCTAAACGCTCTAAGCGCTACAAACAAAATTAGTTTCTTAAACCCCGAATAATGCTGCGAGAGCTGTTTTATAAGCATTTGCTTTTTCTTGTTTGCTTTTGCTTTTTGTTTTTGTTCTTTTCTTTTGTCTTTTTTTTGCTAAACAAAGCCAATTTGCAGATTCATTTCCACTTATGTTGCAAATACACAGAACTTATCTAACTCTCAAATCCACCACCATGACCAAGCAAAAGTGGAAGTTTTAAAACTTTTATAAGAATTTAGCACCTGCCGGCTAAGCAAGACTGACAATAAACTTAAATAAAATAACAACAACAAGGTAAAACTTTAAAGTTGCAGAGACTTAATACAGATTAAATGAAATTTTACAGATTAAATCATTGGTTTGTATGAACAACAAAAGAGACAACAACAAAAGGACAACACTTCAGGAGCTACTAAATAATGCTTTAATGGCCAGCCAACCAAGCACGGAGTGTGTTGATATCAGCGCATATCTCATTTCTTGTTTCTCATAAAATTTGTATCTTGGGGCTGTATCTGTCTCCTCTGTCAGTGCAGCCAAACTATTTGTTGAGAAACTGGCTTTGATGGAAATTGCTCAAATCGAGGGTATTTTACTACGCAGCCTCTTTCTTTGCTTGGTCCACTTGGTCACATAGTCCTTTGAATTAATCAAGCAAACAAAATTCTCTCTTGCTTTTCAAAACCTGAGTCCTTTTTAATGAACCAACATAAATCAACAATCATTCACAATCAAAATATTGTATAAATTCATCTCACTTTTAATATTTGAATGATACTTTTTTTCCTAAAATCCATTAAGATAATTACACCAGCATTAAACAAATATCAGTATTTGTAATTTATTATGATTCCTTTGCTTCACATTCAATGTCATTCATAAAAGAAATTTTTTACAAACAGAAGCGCCAAGGTCAGCTGACCTAATTCAACCAAAATGATGAATATGAAACTCAAACTCTTAAAATCAAAGGTGAAATATGAAACAAAACAAAAAAATGCGCGCCATTTACTCATTGGAAGACGAGCGTAAATAAAGTTCAAGCAACGGCAGGAGAGCAAAGGCGCCATTAATCAAAACGATGTGAAACGTAGATAAAAAGGTTTTGCTTTAAAACATCAAAAACACTAAATGCAAAACCATTCGAGAAAGCTTAGCAGCACTCAGCTCACTTTATGCATGCAAAGTCTCTGGGGTGGAATCGATAGCCAACTGGTTAAACTTTTTATCGCTAAACTTTTCAATGCTCATAAAAAAATGCAAAAAAAATAAAAAGGAACGTCTGAAAATGACGTCAAGAAGTAGAAAAAGCGGCCAAGTTACGAAAGCAAGAGAAAGAGTGAAGCAAAGATGCAAATCAAAGGTTGCTTTTGCTCCAAAGGGTTAAAAGTAATATTAAGATTTACAAAATAAAAACGTATCATCGTAAAATACTTTAGGACTTTATTATGCAAAAGGCGGCGTCACGGTCATTCCCTCGTGTGTAACAAAACTCGTATAACCTATGGAAGTTTACTCACCTCAGTGACTAACTTTGATTTGATATGCTAATTTGTTTTATATTTTTTTTTTCACGTTTGGCTTTTACATAATAAGTTATGACCTTTGCAGTATAAAGCTAAATTTGTGCAAAAGTTGCAAGATCGAATCAATAGTAGATTTTGTACCTATTTTCATACTCACTTTTGAAGTGAAAACTTCTTTAGTCACTTTAGACATGTTTGAGGTGGAAATAAAATCATTGGACTCACTATACTCTTATCATAAACAAAACCGCCCAGCTTTTCTCACCTTAAAAGTTTTGAGATCTTTCATATTAAAAAGTAAGGAAATTGATTGAAAATTTTGACACCCAATTTTATTCAATAAATTTTATATATATTATAATACATACAAAATTATTAAGGTGGCATAGTGAAATCCGCTAAAGTATACAAAATCAGTTAATGACCACGCCCTTTATTTATAAAATAATTTTTAATTCATCGTTAATGTTGACTCTCAATATCTTTGGGGAAAATTATTTCATATCTACATATTTATTATATGTTGTCCTGGTAAAAAAAAATATTAAAAAATTTTTATTTTAAAAAATGGGCGGGGTACAGACCATTTTTGATCAAACCTATTCTAAGTTTCATTAGTCACTCAAAAACGACTGAATAGAATTCAATGCAACTTTCACAGTTTTAAGATATCCCTTATTATAGATAACTATGGAGACTCGATAACTATGTAGACCGATAATTCCGGGACCATTCCGGGACTGTTTTCGGAACCAATTATTTTGAGTTTTTCGAGGGCCCTTTCGGGATCATTTTCGAATTTTTCTTCTAACTATTCAGGACCTTTTTATGACTTTTTGGGAAATTTTCGAATTTTTTTTCTTTTGTATAGTTTCGGTATCATTTTAGAATCTGTTGAGGATTGTTCTCAGAAAATATAATAAGTGGTTGTTATTTATAGTCGCTTTGAAAGATGGATTTGTATTCCACACTATTGCTTTCCCATCCAGAAGAATCTAGGGATTAATCTTTCTCAAATCTTGTAATCCCGCGATTGAAAAAAAAAAACTTTCGAGATTCACTGCACTAATCTGAACATAATCTAGGTATGGCATCTAGTAAAGTTATTGTTTTAAAGCTTTTGCATTGAGCTTATAACTAGTGGGTACCTTTTTTCATTGAATTATATAATTCATAGTCCACTTGTAATATGCACAAGTACGTGCATGTGTGAAGCGTTAGTTTGTCTGGTCACTTGAATCCACTCGGCTTGACAGAGCATGCTTAATGTCTCTATGCTTTGTCATTTCCTCTACGTTATTCCAATTTTCCTTCTTCATCTTTATTGCCGTTGGGTTTTACACGAATTTTTTGCCCTTCAACTAAATCAATTTTGTTGTTGCTGTTACTTTAATGAATATTATTTCTCTCTTTTTCTAGTTTTCAAAAGTCATTCAATATTTAGGGGCAGAAGTATTTTCAAATTTAATTTCGTATGCTTAGTAAAAACATGAAAATATATTTGTTGTATGCGTGACGTGGTTTTAATTTATTTAAATTGAATGCGAGTAGGTAAAATGATATGAATACAAAATTAGTGGATCAAACCGAAGTTTAAGCGTGATGTTGCTGACATCGACAGTGCTATTCTACATCCGATGTGCTTCGCTACTGGTACTGCTCCGACTCTATCGAGAATTTTATTCTTGACCTCTCTAACCTTGGAATCGTCCTACTTTGACCGAGTTGACATTGTCACAAGATTAAAAGAAAGTTAGGATATTGACGGCCGGATTAAAAAGAAAGTAAATTGGGAAATCTTTGCCATAAATATGACAAGTTCAGCTTAAAACTCCCATCACCCACATATTCAAATTCAGCTTCCATTTACAGACGGCTCGATTTGGGATGCGATTATGCTTGCGATTCAAATTCCTGTTTTTAGGCTAGTGAAGCTTTGGTCCCGATTTCCGTTCTGCAATCCGTTCAAGTTGTAGTTAGTAGAACTTAAGTAATATAGAATTGACGAAAGAGCTAATTTTAGCAGAATTAGGCTGAGTTTGGATCTTTTCGACATGGTTTTCGGGACTATATGGGCCTCATTTTGAGATTTTTTTGGAAGGGCCATTCTTATTTTCTGGACCATCTCGGGGAGGTTTTCTTCATTTTGGGATCATTTTAGTATGGGACCAATACGGAAGGTTTTTGATATCATTTCGGGATCAATAAAGAATTATTTCGGAATTGTTTACTGGACTTTTTTTTGTAATTATTATAACAGGGCCATTTCGGGATGATTTCGGAATTTCGGGATAATTTTAGAGCGTAACTTTTAGTTGTATTAGTATAAGTTTTTCGTTCAGTCTTCCTATGTGGTTTCTCTTACATTAAGAAAGCTTTACAAATGTAAAGTTCTTTTGGCAGTTGCTTAAACTTTTGGCTATCCATACAATCGGCTGCACTTCAACTTAGCCCGCATTTTGGACTAATCAAGTTTTCTCTTACCTATGAACTCAATTGCAGCAAGCTTCTTAAGAGTGTCACCAGCAGCCCTGTCTGCCTAATTTAATTTATACATTTAGGGTGGGACGCTTGCCACATTTTTATGTCTGTCAAATGCAATAACAAAACTGAAGCTTTCAGTGAACATAAAATGATTGAACTAACCGAATACAGTCGTAAAAATATCGACTGAGTCGGTCATGCTGTTGAACGCAGAGCCCTCAATCGAATTTTTGTTGTAATGTTTGTACGGAAATTGTGAAAATTCAGGATAGAAGCCTGGTGAAGCAACGAAAAACTTCAAGCAACAACAACACTATGCCTAAGTAAACGCCAGATACGTCGCATCATCTAATGAGATGCAAATTTATACAGTTTCGGACGAGAGAGCCAATACCAATGGCCAACCTCAGTGAAGGTAGACCGGTAGACCGGTGATATGGCATGTTTGCAACATTAATGCTTGTGCAAGTACGTTCATGTTCACAGAGATATGTGACGATGTATGTAGATGAGTGTAAGTGGAAAATGATTCTTGCTCGAACTGGCTTTTAAAGGTTTAATAAATTTTGGCATTGGGCATGCATTTTGTACATACTTGCACAAATAGTACGAGGGGCGGCTTAAAAGTACCCAAATCATTCAGTAACAAAGTGAAATGGGCATGCCGGAATTGAAACCAAAATTGGGACTTGCACCAAATCAAGATCCAGAACCAAAACATAAACCACGGCCGAAGCTAAACCAGGAAGTTAGGCCAAATGTGAACCACTTCCCAAACCTTAATAGAACCAAAACCGAAACCGTAAGAAAACCGAGAGCCAACTCTAGAATCTCGAACCGAATCCAGAAACAGATCTTAATTCTTAGTTACAATGGAAACCGTGATCGAAGCCGGTCCGGTACCTAATCTTAACCTGAACCTAAATCGGAGCCAGTAGATAGCGAATTTGTGATGGAAGGGGGAACCGAAACCGCAATCAAAAACCGGAAAACAATCGAAAATAGCTCAAAGCATGAGATCAAATCCGGTACCGAACTGAGCCAACTCTAGAATTGGAACCCAAATGTAAACCTGAACCGAAAGTAGACCGAATCTAGAACCTGAACCCAAACGAAAGCGGGACTCAAAGTTTCCAATTGGAGCCAATTCTCAAAATGATGAAGCGAGTAACTCGTTGTTGGGAGTAATTTAAGTTAAAAAGAATTATCTTCCTTCCTAACGTGCCGCCCTTGTATTCGCAATAGCTATGTTCCAACCTTCCATGATATGACATGCTGTTATGTTACATTTTGACTGACACATGCCGCGTTATTGCTACTTTGCTGGAAAATTCAATTAAAAAATATTACGCCCCAGCGCTTTCTAGCGCTAGTTTCCAAGAAATTTGCGAGTTTCTGATTTTTAATAAAATTAGCGTGCCATAAATTGTTTTAATGCAACTCCCCCACGGCCTCCCCTTCAACATTGCATACAATTTTATTTGCAATTTTGGCACTTCTCAGCTATAACTTTTTCTGGTTAGCAGTGTGTGTTTTGTATATTTCCTGGTATGGTAATGCTTTTTGGATATTTAATTTCATATGCTTGAAGGTTTATGATTTTCCAAAATGTATGATATGACTCTTTTGTTGCTGTAACTATCTGAATACTAACGAAACTGTAACGAAAGAAATGGCATTTAATAATCAACTTCGTTTGAGTTTCGTTGAGGTTCCTGAGGTTAACTATAGTTTCCAAACCGAGAACGTTACTACTTTCATTCCTTTACAGAAACGTTTCGTTACGATTTCGTTACTCAGATAGCGTTACTTTTGTTCCTGTGCAGTAAAGTTTCTTTACGATTTCGTTACAGCGAAGTTGCGTTCCTATACAAAAAAGGCATTACAACTATGCGATAAAAAATAATATCAAATGGTCTTGAGTTTGTTAAACTTGAAAAATATCAAAAGTGAATTCATTTTAGCCAAAATCTTTAAGAAATCTATAATCTTCTGTTTGCTATGTGCCTCTTCCCCTGTGTTTTCTTGTTCTTTTCACCTGCTATATGACTTGATCAGTCTTCCCGCTCTGCTTTCCTATCGTTCTCTATAGCGTTTTTGTAGCTAAGCTAGCTGAAATTAGGAGCGAAAATTATAGAGCAAAATGTGATTTTTGTTCCTCTCTAAATTTATTATTTAATTTTGTAAAAGTTGTCTGCCCAACAGAATTTATATGAAGGTACTCTACAAAAAAAAAAAAAACATTATTATCTTATTATTTCCGTTGCCATGACTACACTAGCCTTAAAACCGTACTTATTTTATATCGCACACTCTCCAATCACGCTTTAAGACAATCATTGGAAAAGGCAGTAAAAATTTTGCTTCCATCTACCGCCGTTGACCTAATTTAACCTCGTTGTTTATGATGTTTACATTATATCACTTATTATATCCTCTAGACGCCTAGCATCACAGAGTAAAAGTGGGTGTAACAAAACACATAAAAATCATACTACCATCTGCTACTGCTACTTTCATACATATGTATGTATGTATGGATGGGTGTTCATAAATCCAAATCTCAATGTATGTATGTAGAGCGCGTATATTCCCAGTAGGCCACCGAAGGTGGAAATCATGAATACATTCAGCCTTACTCTTCACCAGCGGAGCATAACAACTTCCATGACTTTTCCCCATGACTAACGCACGGCGATGGGCGCCTTCGCATGAATGACTTTGTATAGTACAAAAAGGAATGAAGAGTGATCGTTCGGAAATAATCGTGCGTACATGCTAATATAGCTGCCTTTTTCATTTGGTTGTTATGATACATACGTTAGGTGGAAGGAAGGTAAGATAGTGAGTATACGAACGAGCTCAGTATATAACTCCTTCATACCTGAAAATAGCAGCAGACCTCACTTCACAGCTGCCAGTTTCATGTACTCGTCAGTAGCTCTGACCACACGCGTAATTTTTTTTTATAACATTAGCGCTTACGACCCTTTTTATCACTGAAATCAGGTTTAAAAAAATCATTTTTCGCAATCATATTTGTTACTGCTTTTGTATCCGACATCTTCCTAAAGATCCTGAATTCGTAGCTGCTCACAGCCTTACTTTGTCATCTGATAACTTCGGCTTCTCCTACTTTAAGCTGATATAGTAAGTTGGAAAATGAGATACTCAAAAATGTCATGACCAGCTAACACATTTTAGCAGCACCTGCGATGAACCTAACAAAATCATGCATGCTGGAATGAATAACACAAGTAGGACCTAACGAAAATTCCTGGTGGGTTACTTTCCTTCGTAGCAATTGTTGTTGTGCACATTTTGCCGCTGGCCACTTGTTGGTAATGGAAGGATGCGACGTGTTTTGTTTAGCGCACAAAATGAAATTTTCTAACATTTTTCTCTTTCTCTAACCGTTCCTTTTTTTTGCATTTCCTTTGGCGTCGAAACAAATATTTGCAACTACTTGGAAAGCCGCAGAAGAGTGTTCAAAGTGCTTCTGTATCTACTTTTGAAGCGAGAATAGAGTAGTAATCCCAGCAGAGATGCACTAAATGACTCTAAAAGGGGTTTAGGTTGAAACTAGTCTAATAAAGACTAGACTACAATAGTCGGTATATTCTTAGCTTGTTTTAGAGACAACTTTCAAAAGTGAATTTGTTTTGTATGAATGTACAAGGAAAGATAAGTCATATAGTCTACACTACTCTCAACCACTGACACCAAAATGATGATAAGGATGGGTAGTAGTTAGTACTACAATCAACTCTCAATGGCCTTAAAAAAATCGGTCATTGACTTTCCTTTAAAAATCTAAACTCCATAACGGCTTTTTCAGGCAAGTAAGCGGCGATTATAGCCGCTCAAGATCACCATCTTAAATAATCGTCATTGAATGGTAGCTTTGCATTTTAAGTCTTGTGTCAAAAAGTATTTAAATTTAACCCTAGGACTGATTAACCCTGCTGTTGTTGTTGTTTTAATCGACAGAAACACTTGAAAGTGACAGTCCTTAATCGGTGACTCTTTAGTACTTACGATTTTTTGGAATCGGTGACACTTTAGTACTTACTTAAATGGAACCAATGACATTTTGAAGTGAGTTTTTCCCAAAAAGTCACTGTAATTTTAGTACCTTTAGGTTTTTAGTACTAACAAAGTTTTCGTGAGTTGGATTTTTAGTACTACACATTTTTACGAAGCCCGTTACTATTTCAGATTGAGCCAGTCTTTTCCAAAAATGTACTAATTTTTTTTGGGCGGTGACCTTTTAGAAATAATTAATTTTTTGTAAAAAATGAGGCCTTTTTAGTACTAATGAATTTTGGGAACCGGTAGCTTTTTAGTACTAATAAATTTTTGGAACTTGGCAGTTTGTTGAACTAATTAATTTTTGGAGCTGATCTCTGATTTTATGAACCGTTGGCTTTTTAGTACCCACCATATTTTCAAAACCTTTGATTTTGTAGTACTAATCATCTCTTTCGGAACTGAGAAATTTTAGTACTAATAAATTTTTGTAACTTGTAACTTTGTTGAACTAATTAATTTTTGTAGCTGACAACTTTGTAGTACTACCAATTTTTATAAACCGTTGGCTTTTTAGTACCCACCATCTTTTTAAAACCTTTGATTTTTTAGTACTAATCATCTCTTTCGGACCGGTGACATTTTAGTACTAACCACTCCCTCGAAACCAGTCGCTATTTCGCAATCGGTGGAACCAGTCACTGTTTAGCTTAAGTGACATTATTGAAACCATGTCACCTTTCCTATAGCCTAATTAGAAATACTATAGTGATAGCAACTTGGAATTTTGACTCCTGGGTATGTACACGTTTATTTTAAAGTTACTATTTCCTTATCGCTTTTCGCAAGGAACTACGACATTTTATATCTTCCCATTATTGAATTTAAAATATCTGACGTTAACAAAATAAAAGCAAAAACAAATTATCCGAGGAGAAACAAACATTGTGACCTTCAATTGTTATTATCCACAACTTGCAGATAAGACAATTTCAAATATTTTCGTGGACGTGCCATAAATTTCTGAGGTGGCACACTTTTTGGCGCGCAAACCAGTCCATCTTTTTTAGATTAGAAAGTCGTTTGCACGAATAACAAATGAGGACAATTCCAAACGAAATGAAGATGAATAATAATTTGCTGTCATCAAATAAATTTCAGCTTCTCACTTTACTAGACATCATACATATGTCCATAAATATATATATATATATTTGATTTCAGTGCTTACATTTACTGGAAGAATCAGCATAATAGTCCGGGAGCCAGTTAGGTAAAACCAGTTTCGCACGTTAGTCGCAGTGGGCAGAAGAGAATATCACAACTCATCTCGCTACTATCTAACCCCACTGTTAGGTACATACATCGAAGTTTTTAGTCTTAATCTCTAATGCAGGCGTACGGTACAAAGTGTTTGCAGGAAAGGCCCAAACTTTCAGCTTTAATGTTATGATGATGGAAAAAATGACAGCTGACTCTCAGACCATTAACGCATAAGTAATGACTTACATCAAATAAAGTCTTAGTCTTGTAAGTAGGACTAAATAAGTTGGTGCGCCGCAAATTGGCGGAGCAACTTAAGTTTTAACAATGGGAAAGGAAAAAAGAGAGAATTCTTCTGACGTCAAAAACTGGAAATTAACTTGCATGAGCTCGCAGTTCTTTCCTCGGTAGGAAGGTTGCGACTACTTTAATTAAAATGAAGAAATGTGTTCGATGACTTAGCAGTTAGATTCAGCGGAATCGATTTCTTTTGGCCTGGATATGACATCCATGCAGATTTCACAGCAATCTGCTTCACGGAGAAGCCAAAAGGAAGCTTAGAACTATATAGAATGGCAGAGACAAGTTTCTTCTGCATACCCGCTTACTTTCTCTGTTTCTGCCTATAAGAACAAAGGTGGATCTTGTTACGTACTAGACCTTATTTATGGCTGAGGTAGAACTAATACCTACCTATGTAAGTATTTTCCCAATGATCGCAAGCCTTAGAAGGAGTTCTTGGTTCTTTCCTACACTACAACTTAGCTCTTTTTTTCTTTACATGGCCACTTCAGTAGACTTGCCTCAAGCTTCTTTTGGATTTGGTCCCTCATTAATCATTTCTCAAGATAATCGATGAGCTTTAAAGGAAAGAACAACAACAAAAATAGTGGCGTCACTGGGCTTCTGTCTTTAACACAGTATGCGCTGATGGTAATGAACTTGGCTGTTCCTAATCTACAAGATTTTTAAAGTGTCGATAAAGCAGTTTTACTGACCGTTTAATTATCCTTTAGCGCTAAGCTTTCAGTTCAAAAGCTTCAAGTTTTAGTCCTCTACAAGCCACACAGCATCCATTGCGCAGCTGTTGAAATTGACATTTAACAAAAACAGCGTTGCCATACGATTGTGAGTGCATTTCTCAAACAAGTGGCAACACCAACTGCACCGCTTTTCTCCACTCCACCCTCTCACACGCAGCATCCCTTCAGCACACGCTAGGAAGATTTTCCAAGTGTCAGAATGCAATCAGTTTCATTCCAGCTGTCAACGAATACAAAACATTTTTCGGATGAAAACCACAAAGCGGCGTTAACGGTGTATTTTAAAGGTGTGCGTGTGTTAGTGTTGTTGTGGGAAAAATTCAACCAAAGGCAAAAGCAAAAAAAATAAACAAATCAACAAAATAGTGAAACTTTCGTATAAAATCAAAAAGAATTTAACAATAAATAACAACAACAACAACAATAAAGTGTTCAATAAAAGCGTTTAACGTATTAGAAAGCTTAGTGGCGGCTGTGCGCTTTGTATCAGAATGTGGTCGTTGATCTTTGTGTCACGGCGTTGGAGCTGCGTCCGTCTGGTGCTTTGTTTTGTCGTGTTGAGCCTGCAACAGCGTCACACATTTGCGCTGCCCGATGTCATCAAGATTGGTAAGTAGCCAAGCATTAATACATTCAGCAAATGGTTCGCCAGCCAAGCCAGCCATGAAGACGCACAAATGCACGCTGAAGCCTTCCTTATCTTATTTGTTTTGGCCCTTACTATTTATGTACTTAGAGGCATATTGATTTTTTGATTATATTCAATTTATGACTTAAATATTTTGTGTGCTTGTGTGTATGCAGGATGCTGTGTGTGTGTTGGTGTATGTACGGAAATTATGATTTTCCTTCCTCACTCATTCACTAAGTACAATTAAAATGTGGAAATTAAGGATACACAACCAGCAGACTTTTGTTTACATTTGACGTTTACTCATTTTCATTTTATCGTTTTCCACGTTTACTCCCCAACTTTGCAATCCCACCCTTGCCATTCCATCTCATAACTTTTCGATACACTCATAATTTTATGAAAAGGGGTTCAAAGCGAGTATTTTTTTGTATATCGAATTAACTGATTTACGAATTCTGTATACCCAGTTGCAGTAGTATATAAAGAACTACAGCTTGTCTTGCCTAATGGTATATTATGATGTAGTTTTATTATCGTTAAAGTCCTTTGTCATCGTACCGCAATCTCAAAACGTTCGCACTACAAAAAAAAAATGTGCCATGATCTTTAAAAGGCCTTGTTATCTTCAGTCACGCTGCCTGGAGAAGAGAGCTATATTTTTTTTCTTTTAATTCAAGATCCTTATTTAAATAAACGGCTTACCCGATTTATATTCTGTAAAATCTACGTTCTTGGACTTTCTCTGTAACAGGTTTTCGATAAAAAAAGATTAAAATCTTTGGTAGTTACTGCCGATTTTGCTATCTTTTGATATATTAATCGATAAATGAGTTGCACTGGTCATACCAAATCGCTCCCACGACAGTCGGGGAGTACCGCAAGGGAGTCCCGGAGCGTACCGGATTCATATCCGGCCAAGGACTGTTATTTCGACAACACTCCCCAAAACCTTCGGGGAGTGATTTTGTTGTTAAAACAACAACAACAACCACAGTTTTCATTCGGATTTTACGATATTTATCGATAAATAATTTATCGATTTCCCTAAAGCCTTAAAATTTGTTTCGGTATGAAATTAAAAATTAAACCCACAGATTTCATTCGGACTTTGTCATATTTCGATATACATATTTATCGATAATTCGGATAACTGGTCAAAACTTGGTTACCTTAAAGCCTTACAATTTACAGTATTGGTATATAATGAAACGGAAGTCCACAGATTTCATTTGGAATTTCATTATCAAACCAGTTATCGATTTTAAGTTGCTGAACTCATAAATAGTCCAAAAGATATATTGAACAATCGAAATGCCTGCTTCATTCGTATAGAAAATGTATCAAAGCGAATCCAAGGCTGGACAACGTCTGCTGAGTCAGCTACCTCGACTACGACTTTTTAAATATCGTTTTGAAAAAAGGTCGATATATTGAAATAAAAGCTCGATATTCTCGAAATTATCCTAGTATTCGTTGATTCTAGAGAAGTAATTACTATCCAAAATGTTCTAAAATTAATACGAAATTAGCTATACACGCCAAAAATATCGATGTCTTGTCATATCTCTCTGAAATTAACGCCAGGTGTCTCTATGGAGACTCATTTTCTATGTAAATTCAATAGCGCCATATAGCGATTTCCTATGCAAAATTATGTCTCCTTTAAAAATACGTAAATAATCTAAAATTATCGCCTCTTAAATTTCTGCTTCAAATAAACTTTTCTTCAGCCCACAACTGGGTATATAATATTTGTTTCACCTGAGCTACGATTTGTTTACTTTTTTTCACTTATAATGCCATTGTATGTGTAAATTATATGTATATGTATGTATGTGTCTATCTTACAGGTGGCCTTTTTCATCCCACCGATGATACGCAGGAGTTGGCATTTCGTCAAGCAGTCGATCATATCAATTCGGACCGTCTAATTTTACCACGTTCCAAGCTTGTAGCACAAATCGAACGCATTTCACCCTACGATAGCTTTCATGCGGGCAAAAGGGGTAAGTGGTCTTAAGTTTATGCGATTTTATTTATAAATAAGTAAGTCTTTCAAGTGTCTTTCAAGTGCGTACAAGCTATTTATGGCTTAAGGCATGGACTTAATTGTACTTAAAGAAGGATTTAAGTGAATTTAGTAAGTTATTTGAAATTGGTTAATATGGTAATAAGAGACTTGAAGACACGATATTGATTAAAACTTGGTCGTATTAAATATGAAAACAGTGAATGGGGGTACTCGGACAACAGCAACGTGATAGAGCGGTAAGTTGTGACTGTCGCAATTCCGCAAGATCCTAAGGTTAGAGGGTGTCAAACTAATCAGGCATGTACCATAAGATGGTAGTCTCCAACGTAACCGAAGAAGTGTTCAAGGAAGTGCCCACTTCGGCAAGATGTCCATAATCTTTTGGGAGGCATTTTGCTGTTACGAAAACTAACAGACAAAACTAATGAGGGACAGGAGCTGGCGAACAAAACAAAGGAGTGGAAATTCTCTCCTCGATTTCTTATAACACTGCCCACAGAGCTTGCATAAAATGTTTGTTTCTGTCTGCCGCCCAGCAGCTCAAAGTCACATATTTTGTTGTTGATCCCCACGACAATAACATTTTCTTTTCTTATGGGATTTGAAGTAAGCCCAAATAAAGTTTTATTACCATCAAAGCCCTCAAATCTTACACGAATAATGGTTTTCGAAACTATTTTCATTACATTGGGCTCCTCTCAATCACAACGTGAGCTGTGCTGGGTGGCGACAAAGCTCAACTAGCAAACCAAATTTCAATTCTTATATGTATTTGTGTATTTATGCATGTATGTATTCGAATATTTCCGGTCAGCAAACGTAATTAAAAATAAGTAAAAGAATATGACAATAGTTTGTAATTCCAGTTAGGATATACATAATGCAAAGATGAATTCAGCTTAAGCAACAACGTTGGTGTTAGTGATGTAACGAAGGTAGAGTTTTCGACATTAGAGGTAGCGAGTGCGAAGAGCAAGTATGAAATAATTTTGTATTGACCGAATAAGTTGAAACGTAATGAAGATTAAGTTCCATTAAAAAATAAGTGTGAGTGCAAGTTAAAGTTAAATTCACTCAAAATCAATATTGAATGGTAATGGAATGGTATTGTTAGTTTTGGGTAGAAAGTGGATTAGTTCTTTGGAACCTGTTGGGGTTTTAACTCAATTGCATTCTCCATAGCACATACTCAAACCAACGTGAACAGTTCAAATAATAGAAAGCATTAAAAACTGGCATCTCCTCATCCCAGATAGATTCTAGTAGCAAGAGTTTTAAGCTAGTTAAATCTTCTATGTGGTGAACAGAAAAATTGTACAACCATAAAAGAGGACATTTGTATGTATGCATTCATATTTACCAATCTCATTTGAGCAACATAAATGAATTCCCAAAAAATCAACTAAAGTCAGCAGATAATGGGAAAAAGAGAAATAACAACATAAAATTATAAAGAGTCGTAAGAGCTGTCATGAAAAAGAATGTCCAATGGTTATTGTCTAAGCTTTAGAGAAGGCGAGTTGTTTTTTTTTTTTAAGTTATTATTATTTTTTATTTTATTTTATTATTATTTGAGGTTCTGACAACCGTGTTTGCCTAAATGTTCAAAATTGTTATTAACACAAAATGGGTTTTTTTGCCAGACATTCAGCCTACACAACCAAGCCTGACATTTTGAGGTCAATATATAGAAATAATAATAATTGAAAGCTAGCAAGATTTAGAATTCGATATACTAGTAGAGTAATTCAACTCAATCGCAAAAGTGGTGTTTGCACTCACTGGATGTGATGGTTTCCATCCCTTCTAAACAATCACTCCCTCAACCCTTCCATCAAGCATATATTACAATACGGTTAATATATCATAGTGCTGAAAGCGAAGAACTTCCCAGCAACTATTTGCTATTTGGCACTGTTTTCTTTCTTGTTACTTTCGTTACTGAGAAAGCGTGTCATTGTTGTTGCATGCTGTAAAAATGTATTTACTCATTTTATTTATTTATTCATTTTTTGTTTGTCTTTTATCACTCTTTGTAGTTTGCGGCTTGTTGAACATTGGTGTGGCAGCTATATTCGGTCCACAATCTACACTCACTGCCAGCCATGTACAGAGTATCTGCGACAATATGGAGGTTTGTATGGATTAACTGTTATGGTAACTAATATACACAAATACATATGTACATATGAAGAGACATAGATTACCTGCAGGATGGGTAGACCGAAAGGATGCATATGACTCATTTCAAACTAGTCTCTTAAAGTTCTAGTTGACTAATAGATTATACAGCTTTTGAATAACCTGAACATAACTTTTTATTAAACTCATGATGCGGGCACAAGGACACAAATCCATGACTATACCCGTAGGAACATCAAAAATTTCAAAATGCTAGTTTGGTGCTCATACTAGTTTCCGACTAGTTGCTTTTACTGTAGGGAGGAGATCAATACCCTGCAGGAAAATTTTCAATTTGGTTTGATGCAGTTCTAGCGCATCCGAAACCACTACTAGTTCTTCCTCAATCTCTGCTTCAACTGGCGAATTTAGCGTGACAATTTTCTAGAACCATTCCATAAATATACACATTAGAAGCAGTGCGTTCCGATTTCGTGCTTTGATAGCATCGCACCAGTGAAAAATGATAAGTATTTATTCAGAAAGCATTTAATATTTGACTAAACTTACATTTATAACATTAAATAATTGATTACCATTACAAAAATCAAAACTATTTGAAAGTAATGATTTTTTTGAATCAAACGAAGATAAAAATTTTTTTAAATTTTTTTAAATTAATTGTTTTAATTATTTTTAATAAGCTTTGTTTTTATTTAAAAATTGTATGCAATTGTTTGCTTGTTTTTTTTTTTTTGGAAAATAATCATTCAAAATAGGAAAAGCTTTTCAAGAAAGCAATAATTAAACCGATAATCATTACGATTACTAATCACTAATTAAAAAGTCTGTTTCAAGCTTAAAATTGGAACAATTTAAATTAAATTTTTTCGATATTCATTGCAAAATATTTAGGTAAAAAATATAATAATAATAAAAACTAGAATTTAAACAGTAAATTTAAATTCATTGAATGAAATTGCAAGAAAAATTATTATTAAATATCCACTAATTTTTAATTCAAAACCCTTGTTGATGGTTATTCAAGTGTCGAGCCGAAAATAGTCAACATCTAGTTACTATCGAACTAGTTCTTATTTAGCACTTCCGGTCTAGTTCCGTACCAAACACAATGACTCACTACATGTGTACTGAATTTCCTGTGGGGCAGTCAGTCACACACATACGTACACACACGCACACAAATGTACAAAAGGAATGCAAATACTAGAAGATTTACTATTATCAACACAATACTGGCATTCTTCTTCTTTCTGTATTATTACTATTAGCTAATATCTTCTTTTTTTTTTTGCCTACCATATAGATACCTCACTTGGAAAATCGTTGGGATTATCGCGTGCGACGTGAAAGTTGTCTTGTGAACTTATATCCGCATCCAAATACGTTAGCTAAGGTTGGTCTAAATCTTAATACAAACATAAATACAGAAGTCCTTATCCACAAATCCATGCTTGTCTATATGAAAAGCCATTTTCGCCAAACTTTAGCTACTTAGTAAACCATAACAAGCGCTTAACTTAGTACTTTCATATAAATCGGCTTGCATTTTTCCTCCACTTTTGCTCAGGCTTATGTGGATATCGTTAAACATTGGCGTTGGAAAACATTCACAATCATTTATGAGAACAACGACGGCATTGTACGTTTGCAAGAGTTAATCAAGTCGCATGAACACACACCATATCCGATTATAGTACGACAGCTGAGCTATACCGGGGATTACAGGTAAGTGGTCTTAGGGTTGACCTCGTTTCATTTCTTTTGCAACTAAGTACCTGGGTATATGCTAGACTGAAGTAGAGAATTTTGTAGCAAGCTGATACTTAACACTCGTAGTCGCTTTAATGATATTTCTAACAAATATGAGATTTGCTCATGGGATCATCATCATTCATGAGCGCTTAATCGGCTAAAGGATTTTGGTAGTTAAGTAAAAAAAAGGATTCTGGTAATCAAAATTTACTTCTGACTGACCCAAATGGAAGTATCAAGGAGGCCAAAGCATTCCTGATTTTTTTTCTTCTCAGTCGAGTCTTCCTACTTTTTCTATTGCTGAATTGGAGTATCGATATGCAAATTTTCGGCACTGGATGTACTTTATTTATTCACGCAAATCCCCTGGATTGCTATTGGGGTTGCTGTTGTTGTTGTTGTTTTAGCAACAAAATTACTCCCCGAATGTTTTGGGGAGTGTTGTCGAATTAACAGTCCTTGGCCGGATATGAATCCGGTACACTCCGATACTCCCTTGCGGTACTGCCCGACTGTCGTGGTAGCGATTTGGTATGACCAGTGTAACCTTCTAGGTCATGTCATCCCTCCTTCCGAAAGGAAAGAGAAGATGGGTAATGAGAGGTGGGAGGCATCATATCCGTAGATCAGGCATCGAGTTGCACATCATTACCTTTGTGCATATTAGTCGCCTCTTACTACCGGTATGCCCACCGAGGGCATATTCTAAACCCCTACCCGCAGGATAATGCTATTGGGGTTGATTCGTTGACTGCAAGGTGCTTCTCAGCTCTCTTATTTTTGGTCTATTGCAAGATCTTGCAATGGGATCTACCCCATCACCTTGTCAGTTATGAAGGCTGGGCTAACTGGTAGTTGGTGCGCCTTGCGGCATTGCTTTGCTTGTGTATTGGGCAGATCACCCTTGGAGGCAGAACTTAGTATGCATTCGCAACTGCACTTGCTTGCCCGGTGATACAAGCGCATCCCATTACGCACTCTATAAATCAAATACTAAATTAATTT
This sequence comes from Sphenella marginata, assembly GCA_951509765.1. Lineage (NCBI taxonomy): Eukaryota > Metazoa > Arthropoda > Insecta > Diptera > Tephritidae > Sphenella > Sphenella marginata. Next base: position 109,166,645 of record OX608079.1, read on the forward strand.
TTTCTCTTCCTCAGACCATTGCTCAAACAAATCAAAAACTCAGCAGAAGCACACATCGTGCTCGATTGTTCATCCGACAAAATCTACGAAGTGCTCAAGCAAGCGCAACAAATTGGTATGATGAGCGACTATCACAGCTATTTGATCACCTCACTCGACTTACATACCATCAACTTGGATGAATTTCGTTATGGCGGCACGAACATAACCGCCTTTCGTCTAATTAACGAGAAAGTTGTATCGGATGTGGTACGTCATTGGAGCATAGACGACAAGGGCATACAACGCTCAGCCAATTTGACCACAGTCCGCGCGGAGACAGCACTCATGTACGATGCGGTACATCTATTCGCAAAAGCATTGCACGATTTAGATACATCACAACAAATCGATATACATCCGATAAGTTGTGATGGGCAGAATACGTGGCAGCATGGCTTCAGTTTAATCAATTACATGAAAATTGTGGAAATGAAAGGCCTAACGAATGTGATCAAATTCGATCATCAAGGTTTTCGCACCGATTTCGTAATGGATATTGTAGAGTTAGGACCATCGGGTATACGTAAAATTGGCACATGGAATTCAACGTTGCCAGAAGGTATCAACTTTACGCGTACCTACAGCCAAAAGCAGCGCGAAATTGAAGCCAATTTGAAGAACAAAACACTTACGATCACAACACTTTTGGTGAGTTTGGGAATGATATTATTTTGAACTAAGCAAACATTAATTAATTTTATACATTTTTGCCTTCACAGAGTAATCCCTATTGCATGCGCAAGGAATCGGCTGTACCGCTCACGGGCAACGATCAATTTGAAGGTTATGTTGTTGATCTCATACATGAAATCTCGAAGGCATTGGGTTTCAGCTATAGGATACAGTTAGTGCCAGATGGCAATTATGGCAGTCTCAACAAACAAACTGGGTATGTTGGATATGGATGTATAGACTCTATTTTTGTAAAAATTTCTTAATTAATTTTTTTTAGTGAATGGAACGGTATGATACGTGAGCTGTTGGAGCAGCGTGCCGATCTTGCCGTCGCTGATCTCACCATAACCTTTGAGCGTGAGCAGGTAGTCGATTTCACCATGCCTTTTATGAACTTGGGCGTCTCGGTGCTATATCGCAAACCCGTTAAGCAACCGCCAAATCTATTCTCATTTCTTTCACCGCTCTCGCTTGATGTTTGGATTTATATGGCTACGGCGTATTTGGGTGTCTCTGTGTTGCTCTTCATCTTAGCGCGGTGCGTTGCTATCATTACTTCTTATAATTCAAGTTTAAATTATTTCTTTGGTTTTTTTTTTTTTTGTCTTTTAGCTTCACTCCTTATGAATGGCCGGCGTATGAGGATGGTCATGGCGAGAAGGTCGAAAATCAATTTACTCTCATGAACTGTATGTGGTTCGCAATTGGTTCTTTGATGCAACAAGGCTGCGACTTTTTACCCAAGTGAGCTTTGTTGTTTTATTCAGCTTCAGCATGTTGATTCTGTTTCCTTTTTCGTAGAGCTTTGTCCACACGCATGGTAGCTGGCATTTGGTGGTTCTTCACTTTGATTATGATCTCTTCGTACACTGCGAACTTGGCTGCTTTTTTGACCGTAGAACGCATGGATTCGCCTATCGATAGTGCTGAGGATTTGGCCAAACAGACTCGTATTAAATATGGCGCTTTGAAGGGTGGTAGCACGGCTGCCTTTTTTAGGGTGAGTAGGCGAAATAACATGCTTTCGTAGTCTATACAGAAAGACTGGCTTAGAAATAAGTATTAACGCCTAAAATGGTCTACAAATTTGAAACTGTATGAGACTAGCTCTAATTGAAAACCAGCTTTAGTACCCTAAATAGTGTCAGTGGAAAATTCAACACAGAATTACTCTAATGCTGCCCTGGATCGAGTAGACAATTGAGTCCAAATCAAGTCAACTATCGCTCTTTGGGAGCCAATTGTTTCGCCGTCGCTTTTCCTTCCATATGGTCTCGAGATTTATATTTGATTATAATCTTATGGTGGCATCGTCCATGTTTTAGTTAAAGACTTTTTTATATAGAAAAAGTGAGTCCCAACGCTTTGTTTGTTCTCCCATTTAGTCACAAATAGAAGTCAGAAGCTCGCTTCACTTTCAACTACTTTCCTAAATCCTAATTTCAATGTCTTCCATTAGGAATCGAAAATTTCTACTTATCAGCGCATGTGGTCATTCATGGAGTCGGCACGTCCATCTGTATTCACCGCAACTAATGCCGAAGGCGTGGAACGTGTAGCCAAGGGTAAAGGTGAGTATACTAAAAAGGAGCGTTTATCAAGCACACACACACTTACATAATTGGCTATCTTAATACAGGTACATACGCTTTTCTCATGGAGTCCACATCGATTGAATATGTAACCGAACGTAACTGTGAATTAACACAAGTTGGCGGTATGTTGGATACTAAAGGTTACGGCATAGCTGCTCCACCCAGTAAGTCAAACTAATTAATAATTCAATTTACTTATGGTAGTACGCTGCAGTTCAACTGAATGGGTTCGTGGGCTTTTTGGTTGTTGAAAATGTGAAGTACCAAGCCGGGTAATACCGAAACTTGGAGGATGGATATTAAAATAACCTACAGTAGTGGTCAAGGTTTCTACACTACCCCCCTCATCCCTCGATATTAATATAACCGATGAACAGTTGCCCCACGGGTTAGGGGATTGGAATTTTCCGATTGAAGGGTTGAGCATAAGGCTTAAAATAAATAGAAGCTGTGTGCGCATACAAAACTTGCAAAAAGTGTAAGTAAGTTGAGAATGACTAAAAACTCTCTCGAAACGCAAAAAGAAAAAAGTTTGAACTGAACAGGAGCTAGTAAAACAAACAAAACAGCTGTGACAATTTTGATTGGGTAATAGCTCAAACTGTTTTCCTTGCACTTCTCAGCTGTTTTTCACTTACAAATTTTATTGAGTGAAATTCCCACAGTAAAAACTTGTAGCTCTCTCTGTCAATGAAGTGTCAAAATACGCTCTCTCCCTGTAAACGAACATTTAGTAGAACACTCTCAGTAAAAATTTTAATGTACCCGAACACAGCTAAAGTCCAAATCGACTCATCGAACGAAATAATCTTTATTTGTTTTAATGGCAAAATTTTGAACTCATTCAGATGAACATCAGTGTATACACCTTTTCATATATGTACATACAAATATTAGCCAACAACAATTAATTCTTGTATTACATTACAGATTCACCTTATCGCACAGCCATAAATGGTGTTATACTCAAATTACAAGAAGAAGGAAAATTGTATGTTTTGAAAACAAAATGGTGGAAGGAGAAACGTGGTGGTGGCAGTTGTCGTGTGGAAACATCCAAATCATCATCGGCAGCAAACGAATTGGGTTTGGCGAATGTGGGTGGTGTATTTGTTGTACTAATGGGTGGTATGGGTGTGGCGTGTGTAATTGCTGTTTGTGAATTTGTGTGGAAATCGCGAAAAGTTGCCGTCGAAGAACGGTTAAATGCGATATTGCACGAATAAGTTTAGATTAAATTATATATTTTAGAATCAAAAGTCGTTGGATTTGAATTAGCTAAGTAAAAGCAATGAAGTGAAAGTACATACATACATACACAAAAACAAGAAGAAAGAACAATAATCTAAGCCCTAATTTTGTTGGTATAAAGAAGCTTGCTTATGTATGTATGTACGTGAATTTGACAGGTTAAATGTCATTGTACTAGAACTAGAAATTGTATTGAAACATGTTCCGGAACATTGTATGTATTTGGGAACACAGTTTTTCATATGAATATATCCTTAGTATTAGTTAATGTTTAACAAAATAGTTAGTAATAGGCATTTCATGTAGTTATGTAAGTACCCTGTAGGAAAGGCAGACATGGTGAAGCACTGTTAACAACAACAACAACATCGACAACAATGAAACCCCCAATTAGTCACAGAGGAAAATGTTACCAATTAGAATTATTTGACGAAGCCAGTTTTTACACTACAGCCAAACCCTAAATTAGGCAGAAAAAAGCTAAGTTACCACCGCAATTTTCATACCGCGGTCAATCTAATCCGAAAAAGCTCAAACTTGTTGCAACAAATATGTATGCAAATACTCTACAGGAATATCAGCAACTATTTTACTGTAAAGCAAAAAACTATTCATACAAAATATTAGCCTAGATCTGGAATTTTCTCACTAAACTAGTCCGAAAAGAACGAAATGTGTACTTAAAGTTTTTGTCAACACTGAAGTGTTCTATATTATTTTAGCTTCTTATAACCCTCTTTTGGGGAAACTATTACTAATGAGGGTCTAAATTTATTTTTTTTTTTATACTTAGTACGAGGATCAATTTTTAATAAATAATTGAAAAGTTAGGTAGTTCCACCAAAAGGCATTCTTAATTCAATCTTCAGAGGTTGAAATTAATTTTTTAATTATTTAAACAACACTAAATTTCCCTACAGGGTATGTACATTAGTCACGATTGATACAAGAAAATAATGTAAAAACATAGGTACATTTAATTTACATTACCTTAAAGCGTAGTGAAAAAAAATGATAAATCTCACAGTGCTATAGCTTTTTCATTTCAAAATTTTATTCAAAAACTTCGTATTTCAGCTGAATGTGTATTGAATTTTCGCTAGTATAGGGCATTTTTCAAACAAATGCTGAGATAGCGCTGTTTTCAAAAATTACTAAAAAATATTTATAAAATGGGGTGGTCTTCCACTTCCAAATTTACGAAGAATACTACTTCCAAAAAAGATATATGCCTTCGAAGTGTTTTTGGGGAACATTATTAGACCACACCCCTTTTCAAAATGTTTCCAAATTGCAATGTTATACTGTCACTACTAATCAATCAAATGTCAGTAAAATATTTTTCGATATTATTTATGATTATCAACTGATATATCGCTGACCAGTTCTTTTGCCTGACAAAATTCTATCGGGACGGGTGGATGGCCATGTCTAAATTTAAATATTTTCTGATGCTAATAGTTTTAATGTTTGCAGGTCTATATCTACATGTTACGATATCGGTAGTAGGTTTCACAAAGTCATCGATGAAATGGTGAATTACATACAATTATTTTTTAATCATTGAATCCATTTAGTAAATTTAAAACCGAATGTTAGTGGTAAGCGAATCAAATGTAAGAACAACATAAAAATTTAGTAATAAATATTTAGTGAACAAAAATCAATGCTTGTACATGCATGCATACATATATTCATAAACCCACATATGCATACATATGTACATATGTAGGAATATTGTATTTTTACGATGGACAACTGTTCAGCGAATACCTAAAAATAGATTTATATGGAACATCCTACATACATACATACTTAAACACATACTTACATATGTATAGTATAGTTCATGTATTTCTTAAATCAAATCAAATAAAACAAAAGTTAACTAAATTACTATTGTGTTTTGTACAAATTAATTGACCACGAGTGTTGATAGTTTATTCAATTAATTTCAAAAATGTGTTGCGATATGCACGCAAGCAATAACAGGCAGATTGTATGCGCTCGGGTTCATACCCTGTAGGAATGGCTAACGATTAGTGACTCACTAGTTTTAACGGAACGCCAATGAGTTGTTTACTCGGCCCTACCTGCTCTCTGAAATACAGGCGAGAACTTGAAGTGAGAGAGAACCTAAAGTGAAAGGAATGTCGGGAGAGAGCCTTATCAATGCCAAATCGGCACTTAGCTAGGCAAAATGCTTTCGAACCCAGTCGCCCAAGTAATGAATTCGATGGTGTGGTTCGAGAATAAAACGAAGTATACGCCGTCATCAGGCAAAGAATTATCTTTCGCAAATTTTAAGTTAGTCAACTACCCAGTTAGAATGGTACTGCGGAGTTCGATTAATGACTTGTAATTTCCTATTGTAGTCAGTCTGCAAAAAATTGTAATCAGACCGAAAACTTTTAAGCGGCACTCCAGTGCAACTTCAGTCTAATGGCTCCTAATACATTTATTGTGTTTTTGGAGACTTAAAACATCGGTTGGATGAGTTTTGGGTATTTTGAATTTGTTTTTATTGGTACCTAATGCAACTGAAACCAAGACTACCGAGCTTTGACGGCACTTAGGTACATAAATTGCCAAACTCACCACTGCAATTAATATCTAAAATTAAAACTGTTGATGAACATACATTTTTGTCTCAGTGAATGCTAAATATTGTTGAATAACGTTACAATTTCCTGCTGGGTATTTCCACCGTAAATGGCAATCGGCAATAAACAGCTAACCGCCCAAACGTGTTTAACACTGCACACCTGCAGTAACGGTGTATGCAGTGATTAGGTGAAAACTCGCGGTATTGTATAATGTGCTCGGGAGGCACGAAGGGGTGTGTTTAGTGAGAAATTTAGTTAATTGGACGTATAGCGAGCGTGGCTAGATTTAGTTCCGATCTCAGATAAATATGTATAGAATTTCTTTTTCAGATAGTGTGTTTTTGAAACAAGTTCGGGCAAAGAGTACTTTTCTTTAATTTAAATTAGAAATGAGACACAGTTTCTCACCATTTCTGGATTTTCTCTCCGCGTATCTGTTTGACATGATGTCCTAGAATTTACTGGCGCACACCCTACTACGCATGCAATTATAGTGATACGGTGCAATGACCATACTTTCAATTGGATATTCTTCATTCATCAAATATTAATTTATTAATCTAACCAAGCAAACATATTAGAGCGGCTATTCTTTGACTGACCAATTTTGATAAAAAAATTACTTAATTTTTTTTATTAGTTATTAAGGCAAATTTTAACTTGGTTTCAAAATGTTCAAATTCTGGTCTCACAAAGTGCCTCCAAGTTCTAGAAAATTCGACAGATTTTTTGACATTTTTTTTTCGAACAGGTTTTTGGTTTTTTTTCGATGCAAATTGAACTTCTATGACATACTCTTTTGGAAAAAAAAAAATCAAAATAAAAATTGTTAAAAATTCCTAAATATATTTGTAAAGGCACGTTCTGATCATAAACCAAACATTTATTTTGCTTTACGTATTTAGCTTTCAACTGTTTCCATGATACACAATTTGTTCGAGCTTTGAGTGACCTTAAGGCCTATAGAGGGAACAGTTTGAAGAACTTTCAGTCTAATAATTGTGACCCTTTCTAATGCGCTTCCTTCATGCTTTCACCGTGTTCGTCAGGTGCACGCAAATGCAATACGAAATCAAACTTTTTTCGCTTTACATTTGTTGTAGGATTTTCTTTATTTTAATTTCTATTTTATTTCCTCAATTTTTCTTTCTTTGTGTTCCCTTTCGAGCTCAAATACGATTCGTATGCACTTAGTTGCTCAGTTAAGTTTTAGTTGACCAAAGAATTAGACGATGCGCTCTCACACTTTCACTTGGTTACTGCTGCTTATCCTGTCGTTGTACCTTCTGCTGCTGCCAGAGGACACTGAGGCCAATGACTTCTCTTCGTTTCTTACTGCGAACGCCTCTTTGGGTAAAATTATAACTATTTTTAGCAGTTTGAAAAAAATTTGAAAGTGTATTTTTTTTAATAATTTTCAAGCCGTCGTCGTTGATCACGAATATATGCATCGACGAGGTGAAAATATTATGGCTAATTTTCAGAAAATTCTAAGTGATATAATACGCGAAAATTTAAGGAATGGCGGCATTGAAGTTAAATACTATTCATGGAGTCAAATACGATTGAAGAAAGGTATGTAGATTTAAGAATTTTATTCTCATGTGGGCCGAACTAAAGGCAGACCTGAATCATATCATATTTTAATTCAAGTAAATATCAGTGAAAATAATTATTTAGTTTTTTTCTACCAAAATATCAGATTTTCTCGCTGCAATGACAGTTATGGATTGTCACAGCACATGGCACTTCTATGAGTCCACACAACAGACTTCCATCCTATTATTGGCTATAACAGATGCAAATTGTCCACGTTTGCCACTTAATCACGCCATTATGGTATATACGAGTATATGGTCAAGCTTCTTTGGAAATGTGTAGGTAAAAAAACTTCAAAATGTCTCCTTTCAGATTCCAATAGTTGACGAGGGCCAAGAGTTGTCTCAGATAATTTTTGATATAAAAGTGCAGCAGATATTACGATGGAAAACTGCCATTTTGTTGCTCGATCAAACAATATGTAAGTGGAGCTTTGATTTTATAATTTTATTGCTTTATTCTGTGCGCTCTTTCCCACTTCTACAGCTTTTTATAACTCATACATTCGCCTTCTCTCTTTTTATTTTTCTACCATCTTCTCTCTTTGTCTCACTGCAATCACACAAGTAAATGATAATCCCACATTGGTAGAATCGGTGGTTCATGAAAGCGCCAAAAATCACATCACCCCATTATCGATCCTTCTCTATAAGATCGATGACACACTGCATAGCCAACAGAAACGTAGCGCCATTCGTCGTATACTTGGCAATTTTCGTAATAACGGTCATACCGGACAACAATTTATTGTACTCTCCAAATTCTATGAAGATATTGTCGAGATTGCCGCAAGTATGGAATTATTTCATGTTTACAATCAATGGGCTTATTTTGTTCTAAACGAAGCTGAACATTCGTATAATGCAATGTCGGTAACACAAAATTTAGGTGAAGGTGCAAATATTGCATTTATTTTGAATACAACAATACCAACGTGTATTAGTTCAATTAATTGTACAATAGCTGAATTATCGATGGCATTTGTTACATCCATTTCACGTATAATTGTTGAGGAGCAATCGATTTATGGTGAGATTTCCGATGAGGAATGGGAAGCGATTAGATATACCAAACAGGAGAAGCAAGACGAAATATTGGGTTATATGAAGGTGAGTGAAGATATCGATGGCTGAGTGAAACATCATCGCGCTTCTAAATTTAGTTGAAGAACAGACTACTCAGCATTTGTTACAACAACACCTCATTTTGATGGCAAACTTATTGAATTTTCGTTGAGTAACTCATATTGAGTTCGAAGTAAAGTACATTTTTTTATTTAATCTCAGGATTATCTAAGAACTAACAGCAAATGTTCTAGTTGTGCGGAATGGAAAGTTGAAACGGCGCTAACCTGGGGTAAAAGTGAGGAGCATAAAAGATATCAATCAAATAAGGGTATGTTTTGCAAAATTTGAACTGAAATATATATGTATGTATGTGTAACTAGGATCGTCCGTGATGCAAATAATTGTTATAAATTTTTACGAATTATCAAGATTGTTGTTTAAGCGTCGCTTTCATAAAAGCGGATTAAGTCTAATCGACGATTAATTTGACAGCTAACCGTATAAAATAGGTTAATTAAACTTCTAAAAAAAATTGCAAGTCAGAGAAAATTGAGAGAGGAAAATGACATTTTGGTGAATCAGCTGATTTTGACTAAACGAAACAGTTTGCTTTTTTCAACAAAACAGTTTAGTTGCATTTTTTAATTTGGGTATGTTTTTAGATTTTATGTATAGTTTAGTTAATTAAGCACTATAAAATGCAAAAAATATTTTTATTCTCGAACTGTTGACACTTCTGCAAATTTTTCAAAAGTAATTAATGGATAATTTTTACTGAACTTTTACACGAACACACCTATTGTGTCACCATCAATTTTTCGCACTATAAACAAATATATGTATTTGGAATTGACAGATCCAGCATCGCAGTTGAATTGATGTTGATTTATTGAAATTGTCTTGCTCATATCCCTGCCCCACTTCTGTAGGTCAAGTGGAAAAGCACTTGCTCTCTCCTAAGTTTTGTAACTGACAAGCTTTTCTCAACTAGGCCAGAACAGCCTAGGCTGTAGGTTCTTATTTTGTCAATGCATAAGGTTTTACAAATTTTATTTAAGGCATATTTCGATTTGTCTCATTTAATATCGTCCTACAAACAGACCAACGTGAAACCCGTAATAAACATTTTGAGTTCATCGATGTTGGCTATTGGACACCGATATTGGGTTTTACAACAAATGAGGTGATGTTTCCGCATATCGAGCATTTCTTTCGCAACCTTACTTTGGATATTCTAACGGTGCATGTAAGTGTTTGATAAAATGTATAGAAACCCAGCGAAAAGCGACATAAACATCCAAAAAAAAATTTATTGAAAATCGGCACCTTCTGCCTCTTTTTTTTAATTCAGAGTCCACCATGGCAAATACTCGAACGCGACAATCGGGGCAATGTTGTGCAGCATCGCGGTATTGTTATGGAGATTCTAAAGGAAATGAGTCGTATACTAAATTTTACTTATAATCTTTACGAAGTCAAAGTTACTGCGGTTGATTTAGCTGCCGATGATGCACAGCATACTGGAAATGTAACGGTAATATACATGGTGTCCTATACCCCTTTCGATAAGTTTTTGACTAATATATAAATATGGTTTTTATTTTGTTGTTGTACTTTCTTCTAGGATGACCTTTTGGGATCATTAACCTTCAATGTACCGTATCAAGCAATCGAAGCCATGCAGTCTCACCGTGTAGGTACAACGAAAATTTACTTCCTTCGAAATCTTACAGAATGCGTTTGCCTAACTCTATTCCACAGTTTTTCATGGGCGCTTTGGCTGCGACCATCGACGAACCAGATAAAAAATCCTACAACTTTACGGTACCAATAAGCGTACAATCGTATACGTTTATTTCTCGACAGCCGGATGAAGTGAGTCGCATCTATCTTTTTACAGCGCCTTTCACGCCTGAGGTGAGTTAAGAATTAACAGAAAGAACTTGAAAAATGCACATTTAAACTTAAAAAGACATTAATAGTTGCTTAGACTCCCACAAACTGTACATAAATACTTTCTAGCTCGACTCGACTTGAATTTTCGAAGCACGTAGTTTAGGCGATTAAGCGAATCGTTTAAAGAGATTATAATTCTTGTACGAAGATCTCGTATTTAGTCGTTTACAGTTAGCAATCGAACTTCAAGGTTTTGTTGTTGTTGCCGCTGTTGTGACGGTTATCGATATAAGCAGTCCACTGCTGGCACTATCACGACTGCCCATGCGTGATAATTCTGATTAATTGGCAGCAACGAGTGGAAACGAAGACTATTTAAGTAGGCTAAAAATCTGTTGCAACAGCAAAACCAGTTTTTTAACACCATAGGCAATAATTGATAGGAAGAAATCATCGATAATTGTTCAGCTCTACTAAATATTTTCAAACTAAGAATTAATTTTTTTACATTTTTAATAATTCTTTTAGATATGGGCCTGTTTAGCGGGCATTATAATTATAACGGCACCTGTGCTATATATCATAAATCGCTTAGTACCAATGGAACATTTAAAAATTACTGGACTTAGCACACTTAACAGTTGTTTTTGGTATATTTATGGCGCATTGCTACAGCAAGGTATAAATTGTATTATTTATTGTAAATCACCCCGATGAAAATTCAAATACATACTTTAATTCTAGGTGGGATGTACTTGCCCAAAGCAGATAGTGGTCGTCTAGTTATCGGCGTTTGGTGGATTGTTGTTATAGTGCTTGTGACTACTTACAGTGGCAATTTGGTTGCTTTCCTCACATTTCCACAATTTCAACCAGGCATCGATTACTTTTATCAAATATTCGCCTCTAAAAATATACAAATATTTGGACTTAGAAATGGCACTTACTTCGAGAAGTATTCAACAGTGAGTCATAATTTACATATTTATATAGCTAATTACTTAATTAATCATACAATAATAATAAAACAAATTAGATCACTACGCGTAACGATTTCCGTGAATTTGTACGTCGCGCCACCATTTACGATAATCTTCAGGGTGAGGATATTGGCGCTGTGCAGCAGGGTAGACGTGTTAATATCGATTGGCGCATTAATCTGCAATTGATTATCCAACGACAATTTGAAAAAGATAAGGAATGTAAATTTTTCTTGGGTAGTGAATCGTTTGTCGATGAACAGATTGGTTTGATTGTGCCCAGTGGCAGTCCGTATATGTCGCTGATCAACGATCAAATTACGCGCATGTTTCAGATGGGTTTCATAGAACGTTGGCACCAAATCAATTTACCAAACATGGAAAAGTGCAACGGAGGTGGTGGTATGCGCCAAATAATGAATCATAAGGTCAACTTGGATGATATGCAAGGCTGTTTTATGGTGTTATTGTTTGGTGAGTGGCAGCAAGTGACAACAAGATTTGGTAAAGCCAAGTAATTTGTTTTTTTTTTTTTTTAATCTTTTACAGGTTTTATCATAGCTTTGTTTGTAATATTCTGTGAATATTGGTATCGGTGGTACTTCGTTGAGAACAAGAAAGCAGCATTAACATATTAAACTTGTGCTTTATATATTATTATATAAATATTTAATCATAACATAATTACTCCCACAAAATATCGTTCTCAAACGAAAATGTTTGTTTAATTTTGCGGTTGTGTTTGTTTGTAACGGTGCTTAATTTGACCTGTCAACTCGGGCATTCTATTACTTTTTGAATTTTGAAAATAGGAGGAAAATTGTGGACGTGGTGCCAATTTTCCCATCCAAATTTTCAATTGGCCATAACTTCTAAACGGAAGATCGCAGCATGGCCAAAGGTTATGGCCATTTTAAAATTTTGATGGGAAATTTGGCACCACGTCCACAGTTTTCATCCGATTTTCAAAATTCAAAAAGTAATGGAATGTCCAATCACTCATGCCCAAAGTTTATTGTCATTCAGAAGTTCGCTGGGTACGACACAGTATATTTATGTATTTTTTGCCAAAGTCGGCGATGCCACAACCCCAAGCTATATAAATTTCCAGTTCGTCATAACTCTGAACGTATTTGGTCTAAACTAAAAATATTTGCATATACTATGTGAAGATTATATAATTTTGGAAAAGTGGGTGGTGTCACGCCTACAGCTTATACAAAGTTGCAATTTGTTTGGTTAAAGTTAATCATATTTTATATACGTACATACATATGTATACATAGATATGTATGTATTCTATATACATATGTACATATTAGAAACACCATTGAAAAGGTAAGCGGTACCACGTCCAAAAAAGTTAACTCGCTATAACTTGGAAACTATGCACATATCAGTTAGAGGAAAATGAAGGCCAAACAAAAGTAGAAAAGAAAGTAGGATATAGAGATACATGACAGTATAGGTTTAGGAGAAGTTAATAGACTTCCTTTACCCATAGTTACTATATTTTATTGTTTTATATTTATATGCATGTTATATCATAGAAGTTGGCACAAATGCTACTTATTTCCACGGTGCGGTGTGGTCGGAAGTGAATATTATATAACACACCATTTCTACGCTATTCCTCCTCAACTACATGACCTTCTACGCTATATTTGATTTTCTCTTCCTCCTCGTGATATAAGCTGGCTTCGATACGATAATAACCTGGTTGTAATAATTTTTGAAATTTCTCCGATACCAAAGGATAATCTCGTAGTATATAAGTATCCTTAACAACTGGACAAACGTTTGGTGGTGGAGCATTGGCATATTTAACTAAAGTATTGTAAATATAACCTTTATAATAAAATTTCATGAAATCGCAAACTCCAATCAGCGGCAATGCCATAATTTCATTGTAGTCATCATTTGCTTCTTCGGCACCTTTTAGAATAATTTTTACCTGCAATAGAAGAAGAGCAACAGAATTTTTTTTTTTATTTTTTTATAATTGTTATATTTTACCTTCCACGTATCATCGAGATCGACGAGTTGTTCAGCTTCACCATTAATTTTCACAAAATCACCACTTCTATCCAATTCGACTTTTATTTTGCCAACTTCTTTGGCTTCCTTTTCAGCTATGACATTATCTAAAATAAATTTAAGCTTGTTTTGTTCTTCTGCGAAGGAAGTTAATGCAAAAAGTCCAAATAGCATTAAATTAAAGGTGAACCAATAGAATTCCATTTAAATTGTTCAGTTGTTAATTACGTATTGAAGTGCTGAATACTGAATCATAGCCGTTTTCTATAAAAAGCGTGGAAAATGTTAACACGCGATGTTTAAAATGAATGTGGGGAGATTTGATTGAACATGAAACGGAAGTGTTTTTTCAAAGTTAGATTTTTGCTCTTTTTAGCTAATTTAAATTAAAACAAAATTAATGATGAGTTCTGAATAGGTACATTACCAGACAAAAAAATGAGGTTTGAATTTAATTGTTGTAAAGCTAGAACAATAATTATTAAAGAAAAAATCTAAGCTCACAGTTTTGAGTTAATTATTGGATATTGCTAAAGTCCAAATAATCGCTGAAATTGAAAATTGAAAAGTAAATATTTGTTGAATTAAACTTCTTGAGTTCTTTTAAAAATTTAGAGAGAAGAACCCTATAGTAAGTATCTACATTGTTGTATTTCCATAAAGTTTCTTTTCGAAATTTAAATTTGTGCCGGTTTTTCGAAAAACCAGTTTTTTCGTTTCCGGTTTTAAAAACGGTTAAAAACCGGAATAAAAAACCGCGATTGATCACAAACCGTTTTTTTTTCAACTTTGGCCATCCCTACCGCCTTCGGAAATCAAATAGTCTTAGTAGTTTGCGAGATATTTTCAATCAAAGTTCACAATTTTCTGTAATTTTCATGCGGTTGTTGTATTCACAGATTAGACCTACGTGGAAAGGAGTTATACACACAAAAAGGGGAATATTTTAGATGATGCACCGAGCTTAGCAATTTTTTTTTTGGAGGTGTATAGGGGGTTGCACAGAACACAAAACAAAAAACCGAACTTGGAGGCGGGCTGTATATTTTGAGAAAAAATCGTGTTTAAATTTGCAAAATTGTACGTAAGGAAGCTTCAAAATTTACCCGATTTGCTTTTAATTATTCACTTTAAAGAATTAAAAACACTTCGCACTGAACGATATGCCTCACCACACTGCATATTTTTAATATTTTAGCCTTCTTTAACATTTAACACGGAAAAAAAATCTTCAAATAAACTGCTTTCTATTTTGGCCGAATCACTTATGAACAACAATAGCGGTTTGGTACTAGTTGAATCGTCAGCGAGTAAAAGGAGGTGCCAGACATGTGTAAATGAATATGCAGATTTTTCAATAAATGAAGTTGAGGACTGATAAAGGTTTTTAACAGACAAACATGACATGACAGGTATTTTCAGTGTAATAGCGCCTCAAGTGAAGATTTGGGATGAATAACTTTGGGTAATACTGTACATCCATACCTTATATCGGTAATACTTTCCATCCAACGTCAAGTGTTAATACACGTTCAAAAATCTCGAGAGAGGTATCAAAAGACTCGGGTCAGATCCCCAATTCAGGGCCCGATCCACGTTTTTTATGTGCAGAACACATTTCCGGGTAGGCGGCCTTCGGCCGCGCTTCAAAATATAACCCTGGGCTACGCCATTCCAACTCCGGGTGTGTGCCATAGCCGTGGCTACTGCCACGGTGATGTCCTTCCGCGTGCCACGTTTCCCACTCTTTTCTCGCAGGGTAATTTGTGATTACAACAACCACATGAAAATGACAGAAAATTCTGAACTTTAACTGCAAATATTTCTCAAAATTCTAAAAATATCGGATTCCCCCCTCCAGATTATTGCTACGGAGGTGAAGAGGCGTCTATTGATACCTCTACCTAGATTTTTGGACGTGTATTAACACTTGACGTTAGATGGAAAGTATTACCAAAAAACAGTGCGGGACTGTTTGGAAGCGGGTTTTTGTGTAATGTAATATAGTTTTGTGTGTATAGTTTTTTAAAATTTACACATTTTGGTTGGGAAAATTCGAATCTTCAAATTCGATTTTCTCTTAAAATATAAGTTGCCTCCAAGTTCGGCCTTTAGTTCTGTGATTTCTCGGACCAACTCTACCCCTTTAAAAAAAAAAACATTCATAGGCGCGGTGCACTCAATAAAACTCAACCCTCTTAATTTTCATACAAATTTTGACACCAAAACGCATTTTTCCATGATCATATTTTCGATGCTTATATACTTGGCTTAAGGTTATAACAGTTTCATCAAACACAAGAAATCAAGTCTGGCAGCACACAGCTGTTTTTTTGAAGTATTCGTATGTCAACTTTTTAGCACAGTTGAAAAAATTTATACACAGGTAGGAATCGTCGTGAAAAATTAAAAATTTGCCAACAATGTCTAAACAAATAGTAATAAAAATGTCTTGAACTGTAATTTGAAAGCTTAAAGCACACATAGAAGTGAAAAATGTGCTTAATTTATTGCTCGTTGTAAATTTAGCCAACAATTTGTTAGAGAAGAAAATTCGCTTGCTCGCCCTGCAGTATTGTTATACAGGTACACAAAAAAACTGGCACAGCTGGTAAAAAAGGTGAATGCGAAACTCAAAAATATCAAGTAAAATTAACTTTAAAACAATTATGGTTTTAGACATCTTATATATCTGTTTAGTTATAATGTACCGTCACGTTGACTAATTGTTGAAGTTCACTTCCTTTAACTTTTTAGTTGGCCCTGAAAGCACATAAAAGATAGTTGAACCATTACCATTACCATGAAATTTCTAGCACTTGACGCTAAAGGAAGCTCAAGAAGCAATTAAATTCGGTAGTTCCCGATAAACTCAACATTCAGATATATACGTAGACCACCTGTAAAAATAAATGTTGATATTTTTTACTGTTAGTGCATATGCAATCAACTCTCTGCCACCCCTCACCTAACTTGATCAAAACTCGATAAGGTGAGTGTGATATTGAAGTGAATTTGTGATGACGCATTCACTACCGCTTACGAAAACCGAGAGCTATAGCTTAAGCTTTGTTTAATAATTACTATAAGAAAAAGGTTTGAAATTAAACACTACAATAACAACTTGTTTTTTCACGCATTTCCAGACAAAAACGAAATAGCACGTAAACGTGCAAAAACAACTAAAAATAAACGAAATGACAGGTGTTCCCACTATACCACCGCTTCTATGCAATACACCACCACCAATTGATTTTGGCGAAGAGGATGATGATTCCGGTTTACCGCCCACTTTAGGAGATGATGATGATTTTGGTGATTTCGCTTTAGCAGCAGACATTAATGACGACGGCACAAATGCAGATGGTAATAGAAAAATAGATGCTTTCAATTCTGAATTATTTCTGAAAATAAGTATACATGCAAACTTTTGTCATGACTCTGGTTTGTTAAATATTATTAGTATACTAGAGGTTGATAAAACTTCACTTAAATCAGCAAGTTTCTATATTTAATTTATATTTTTCCTTTAATCAAGTGTCTTCACTACCACGCACACCATTACAGTTCGAACTAAGTTCATCAACCACCACGAGTGGCTACACGGATGTTCCTGCCACATTTGAAGACTGTGGTACTGCATCGATTTCACCTCTACCACCACTTCAATCGACATTTAGTAATACCTCATTACCGGAGGAAGACAAGTATGAAACTAAACTAAACGAAACATGCAAAAATAATATTGCAAAAGCAGCTTATGCAGAAGAAAATCAATCCCAAAGTCATGAAGCTGTTGAGGAGGAAATTACTAGTATTATAGGCGCTCAAATGCAAAAAGTTCTGGATGACAATAAACAATCTACTATTGATTCTAATGATGCCAAATTCACAAACATATCCTGCACTACTGAATCTCAAACTTCATCTCCAATGGACGAGAAAAATGATAACATTTGCAATGCCGCCAGTGGCCAAGAATTCAATGTGAGCTTAAATAATAAGTCTGGAATTTCACCATCGCATTTTGTTGCTAATGTCTTACTAGAAGACTTAGAAGAAGACAGCAGTGACGAAGAGTGTCATCGTTCACCAAAGAAATCTATTGCATCACCAACATCACAAAACTCGCATAAAGATGACCGAGATTGTGAAGATTTTTTTGCAATTCATCTTGTCGACTCTAAGTCATCTTCGGATTCAAAAAAATACACGCCAACATCTATTTCAGAAGATATAAATATGAATACAGTTTTCAAACACAATAATAATATCGTCGATTACTTAAAAGATAAGAAAGGGGCAAATTTAAATAGTGCGACAAAGCAGGATGATTTTGGCAATTTTGCCGATTTCGCGTCAGCTTCGGAATTAATTGAAGCAGCTACCACGACGGTTGGTGCAAATGAAACCGTGGTGGACGTAGTTGTTAGCAACGATTATGTTGAGAAGGACGACGAGGTAATTTTGCATTTGGGTCTCATTCCATTTCAAATCGACCAAGAATACTGGGCCCAAAGTTTTCATAAATTTTATTTTGACAATCTGAATTATTTAAAGATAATGAATTTGGCAAAGCCGTTCAATATTTGGCAGATTGGAAATGGAATAACACTTATAGATAGATAATATATTTAAAAAAAAAAAAAACACTTTTGAAACAAATGGTTTTGTTATACTTTGATATAGGATCATGCTGATAATGAAACATCAGCTAAGGATAATGATGATTTTGATGATTTCGATGATTTTCAAGACTTTTGTACAGCTCCAAGTGTTGAGGCTGCTTCGGACCCATTAACAGATAACGCATTAATTGTGACAAAAAAAAATATTAAGACAATAGAATGTAAACAAGTAGCAGAAGAAAGTGTTACTAACATTGAAAAGGAGTTGCATCCTAATAACGACATTGATGATGATTTTGGTGACTTCGAAGTGGCTTCATATGACGCGCCTACACCAGAAGTAGCGCTACCTTCAACCACATTTTTTACACCTGTACCAACAGTTACTAGTGGCAATATTAGTGATCGTTTGGGGTCGGTGCTTAAACAAATGTTTCCAACTACAGATGATCAAAGTGCAGGCAACATGTACGTCGAATGCAAAAATGAAACTAAATTGTTAAACACTTTATCCGGCTTGCAAAGTGCAGACACAACACTACATTTTGAGGCCATAGAAACTGCCAAAGCTTTAGAATTTCAATGGCCGCAATCGGAAATACGTCATGCACTTATTCGTTCAATTGGAATTGATTCGAGAAACATAGTAGGACTAAATAAAGAATGTTTTAATAAAAAAAATGATAATTTAATATTTATCTACATTTATTTTAGCTCTTTGGAGAGAATTGGAATCCATCAATGCCACGTTTTGCTGCCAATCTCAGTTTCAATCCACTAAAGCCAATGAAGCCACAATCGGCCAACACTACCAATCAGATATTAACCAGCAACAATGGTGGTGCTACATATGCAGACCACGCCCCAGATTCAATGCAATATAGCACAAATAGCTCTACGTGTGGCGCTAATATGGACATTTCTAGTTATGCCACGAAGACCGATGTACCTGATGTTGATTTCGATTGGCAAGGCGACGGTTTAGTTAATCCACTTGACGGTAAGCTTTATTATACATCTTATACCCTTAATGCTTATACAAACGAATACCTGAATGAAATGCTTTCTCTGCAAATCATTCAACAGAAATTTGTTTTTATAATTTTTTGCCAAATTTTAATTGGCGATGGGCTGCACATTGCTTTATGCAATTGTTTGATTTTTTTTTTTGAAATTCACAAAGCCACATATCTGTGTTTATGTTTTAAATGCTTATTTGGTTGATCTAATCTTTATTTGTATATACTTGCAATCTGCATGGAAATTGCTTCGTTTTTTAAATGTCAACATGTGCTAAAAAGCAAAAACTGCGAATATATAAATGCATTCAAGTACAAAATGTGTGTAAGTTTAAATAGTGCAATAATTTTTTTTGATTACGTATGCTTAACAGTATCGATTACTAAGCTTGAGCTTTTTTAGACATTTTCTTTGTTTAAATGCCTTTACTTTGTAATAAAAATAATATTGGTAACTCGCTTATAGCCTTACTGTACACAAAACCCAATTTGCTGAGTGCGCTTCTAAATTGGCATTACCGCGATAGCTCAGCACGATAGAAGTATTTTATATATCTATTTTCGCATAAAATTTTCGTGATTTTTCTGGGCTAGACAAACATACATATGTAAGTACCCATATTGGGCTATATACTTTTGAGTTTTATTTCGAATTATTTTCGAACATCAATTCAATTTAAAACATTGCTTTCCTGTAGCACACTACGCCGATTAGTTTCTGGAAGTACATAATAAAAAAAAAAAAAAAAAACAATTTTTTATAGCCGAATAATGTAAATAGTATCTAAAATTGCTTTGAAAACTGTAATGAAACCAGTGTTCATTTGCCAAAAAATAACTGCAGTGTTACCTCTTGCGCCTTGTCTTAAGGTTATGTTTATATATTTGTATTTTTCCGATTAACTTTGTAAATTTTGCTTGTTCAGTTATTCACAATTTTTGGCTAACTTTTCCCTTTTGTTAATGCTTTTATTACTTACACTTTCTATGTACTATCTACCACAAACAAGATATTAACAAAAATTTTATTTAATTATTCTTCAATCTTCGGTTTGACAACTAACAATAAAAACACATATATATGTACATATATAAATATATATGATTATGTCTGACATAATACAACAACACTAACCAACTACTCGATTTTAATTAAAAAATATGACGAATTAAAAAAAAATAAAAAATTCAAAAATTGTAAAAATGATTAGCATCACACGTTCACACTTTCCTATTGGATCTAGACCAAGTTATGCTGATGGCTACTACTAAGTTTGATAACTTAACTGTTGATTCCTCCTCCTTCTCTTCATGTGCAACGTTGGAACAACTAACAACTACAACATCAACAACAATAACAAATGGCAATAATGAAATAATTGCAACTAATCAATCAACTTTATCACCAACACGATCACCATTACCATCACAATCATCTTTATTATTAATTTATAATAATTCATTTATACCTTATAATTCGTCGCTTTTGAGCAATTCAAATCACCCCACATCCCAACAACTGAAAAATATTTGCACCTCTGATCACTTGAATTTAAAAACAACACATGCATTTATTGATGGATTTCATGCTTCTCACCCACCGACTATTTCTACTAACATTCCAATTAACGCCCAACATTCATTTGGCGAACGCAACACCAATAATATTGAAACGTTTATGTATTTGAATAATCTTACTAATCAAATTGCTGATTATGATCGAAATCATACATATCCTGCAAATACGTTCAACAACAATATCAATAACAATGAAATTTCATATGATGACGACAATTCTAATCCAAATGATCATTTTACAATATTGAAATGCGACGGTTTTAATAATCCAAACAAAAACGTCTTTAACAAATCAATGGATAATTTCAACTTTCACTTAAGGAAATGTAGTTGTAAGTTAAAACCATTGTTGTTGTGGCATGTTTTTAAATATTTTGATTCCAGTAGGTTAAAGTAGAACTTGGTGCCGCACCTTTTGTGTGATGCACATGAGCTTTAGGCTGATTTCGCAATAGAGCGTATCACGTTGTATCAAGAAAACTTTTAAAATTTGTACGTAATAGTTCGACTGAGAGTTTAGACTATTCGTATATTGGAATAAAACTACATAGTAATTCATTTTTCAGACCTTTTTCTGTATAAATGATCTGTTGATCTTGATCACATCCTCAGATTCATATAGCAAACCTCAAATCTGTTTGCGTACAATCAACACTAAGGCCCGGTTTTTCAGTGCAAGTTTAACTCAATTTGTCACTCAAACTAAGCTTAAACTTGTTACGCAGTTTTTGAGTCTACTTTAGCATTGGGTGAGAAATTCTTGCCTCCGGACATTTTAAATTTATTTATATTTATGTATAAATTTTATTTAACTTGTAGACGGCGTATTTTTATCTTTGTTCACAGCGGTTTTTCATTTAGCGATTGGGTTGAATATGTAAACGAATGTCATCTGTTGCCGTGTCTTGATAAAATAAACCGTGTTGTCGAATAAAAAGCAGTTCAAACAAGCTGCATTAAACTCTCACTGAAAAACCGCTCTGCAGTTTAACTGGAATCTAAATTTATGCCGAGTTTAGGCGAACTTAGTTTAAACTGGGCTCAACCAATGACTGAAAAACCGGGCCTTATAGACTGCGATGCGACGATGATTAAAATTGCACCCTTAAATTCTCTTTAAATTCCCTTTAAAATCTCTTGGTACAAGCATTTTTTCAGTAAAGTGTGTCAAATGTTATTTTATGTTTTATTACGTAATATCAGGTACAGGTTTCACAATGGGAAGGTGTATTATAACTTACAACCATGCCTCTTTCGAAAAATATGTATCTTCATATTGCAGGAAATGTTCTACTCTTCTGTCTGACTACTTGATCAGGAGCTTTATTGCCTCCAAAAACCTATGAAGACTTTTGATTCTTGACTTATCCCTTAGGTATCATTCTATTATATATTTTAAAACTGCTAGTTTCATATAGTAACCATTTAAAAACACAACAAACTTTAAATCTTATATTCAAAGTCTCACATTATTTGTAGCTTTTCAAACAAATATATTCCACCTACACGCTTAAGCCACTGACGAACCTGAAAACTGCATGAATTCTTAATTAAGAAAGCTTTTAAGACCCTTAAACGAATAATGTGCATCATGTGCTGCCCTACTTTACCCTACACAAATTTTACTGCTTTTATTAATCTTTCTAATGTATATCTACAAGTAGTATGTATAGCTGTATGCCTTGATAATATTATAATCTTTGATTTGCTATTTAAACATATAAAATTACTAGTTTTTCCCAATATTCATAAGAAATAAATTTTGGTCAAGAGCTTTATAAACATTTTCATTTTTTATAAATATGGGCTCTAAAAATGTTTAAGTGTAATTGGAGTTGACTATAGCAGATGTGGTTGTAGCTTTAGAAGCTTGGCTTTAGACTTTGTTTACTAGAATACAAACCTCAAAATTCGGAATTAGGATCCCAGAAACCATGAGCTGACTAGCAAAATGTTGAAAATTGAAAATAAAACTTTCTACCAATGTTGAAAGCTCCCATTTTTACTCTTACTTCTAACTCCTCTATTCCTTCTTATTTTCAGAATAAAAAAATATAGTTATTAAAGCAACGGTATTATAATAACTATCATCCAACTCTGATTTGATGAAGTTTTTGCACTGAGCTAAAATTTTCATAATTTAAAATTGTTGCTATTAATTGCTTTTTTCCATTTACTTACCTATTTAGCTTTTGTATTATTTGTAGTTTTTTATTTTCCACTAACTTCTTGTTAATATTTGTATTTTCAAGTTGTCTACGTTTCCAATTCATTATAGTAACTAAAATGTCCTACTTTATTGCAGGGGTCAAGGGGGAGGCAAACCCGGGAGCGACTGAAACGATTCACCCGACGCCGCCTGTTGCACGGTTTGATACACCCGATGACCAGCATCAATCGCATACAACCTTTACAAACGTCGACGATCATATTTCAGAAACCTTAGATCACAAAAATATTGAAGTGATGGCAACACCACCAGCAGCAGTTTTTCATACGCCACTACCATTAGATATGACTACACAACATTTTGGCATACAAGATTCTAATATGACTAGCAACAATAGTTATAACAGTAGTGTTAGTAACAAAATGTACGATAATAGTAAAATTTTAACAACATTACGTTTGGGTGCTAATATGCCTGATATTGAACAAGATGATGTTGACGATGATGATGATGATGATGATGAAACGGTAGTGACATCCACATATGCGGGTCCTTTAAAGGAGACACATATTTATACGCCTTCGAAAACAGAAATAGCAACAGCGAAATCTAACAAATCAGCTCCAATTAATAGCGAACCGATTGATTTTGATTATGAAATTGCTGCAGCGGGCATAATTATTGATGAGAAAGTAGTAAAAAAAGAATATCGCGATGTCGAGTATAATCCAGGTTTTAGTTTGGAAGTAGTAAATGAATATGCTGAGGAATTGCCTGGAGGAACAACTACAATACTGACAAATGAATTAAGCGTTCGCACGGCGTTACCAACAATTCTTAATCAAGCACAAACACCATCGTCAACAGCCGAATTTGATAATGATGATTTTACGGAGTTTACAGAATTCCAATCGGTGCCACCAACAGAACTGTCAACAACAGCTGCGGCGTCCTTCGCTGCTACTTCAAATTCACCAAGTACAAACACGTCCGCAATCCCAGTAGCGCCAACGACAAGTAAAACAATAAATAATAGCACACAACCTGTCCTTCCAGCAGCTGTTACCAAAACAAAAGAATGTAGTAATACGCCAAGTCGTACGAATTCCCCCACAATTATCGACAATATGATACTCAGTCCAGCAATATTATTGCCACAATCTATTCCTATAGGAGGAAAAACTAAAGTAGTGACACCAGCTATTGAATGGGGCGAATCAACTGCAAACATCGATCCTGATGAATTGGCACGCATTGAAGAACTATTTCCACAACCCAAAATGAAAGCAGCGAATTTGACACAAAAAGCATCACCTACACACACAAATTCCGAAAAGAAAGCAACGCAAATTGCTACAACAACTATAAGTGCTACTGTGGCTATGAAAGAGCAGGACTCTACACTCAACGGTGATTATTGGTCGGAGTTTGTATCAGTGCCGGCAAAACCGCAGTTGTCAAATCTAGCAAACAAGTTCAACAATAATATTGGTAACATCAGTAGCAACAATAACAACAATAACAATCAATTGGCCATAACAGCAAATAATGCACTTCGCTCACCACGTCAACATCAACAACAGCAACAACAACAACAAAAAGTTCAACGTACACTAACGCCAACACCACAAAAAAAGTCAAATGCCACTGTAAACGCAATGGTACCCAGTGCAAGAGTCAGTGCAACTAGTACATACAACAACAGTAGTAATAGCAATAGTAATATAAATAATAGTAATAGTAATGATGATGATTGGTCTGATTTTGTGTCAAATACACCAGCACCGGCATCAACAGCAACAACAACTTCCTTTACGCCTGCTGCTCATGCACCTCAATTTAATAGCGCCGCTTGGCAAAATGCTAACTTTTATAATAATCCACTTGGTTTATATCATCAGCATGCTGTGAATATTCACACACGCAATTCAGCTATGTTGACGCCACAACAGCAGCAATTACAATTACAACAACAGATACATATAATGCAAGATTTCTCTACAGCACCAACAACAACAGCTACCCGTCCGCATGCTAATTTGCATAATACAAATAGCAATATGGCGCATATAAATAATATGCAACATTCCTTTAATACATATTCACCATTACAGGTGGGCAATGCTAGAGTAGCACCAAGTATATCCCTTATACCAGATTTGGGATTTGTAGCACCAGCGTTGCCAGTACATACAGCATTCGTAAATGTATTGCCCAAAACAAGTTTTAATAGCAATAAAAAATGACGTTTGTTAAATTGCGAACAAACGCATAATCGTGGTAATCGTACAACGCTCCTCACACATTCCTACCGCAAACACTTACCTAATACTAGTCCGGTTACAGCTGCTGCCACCACAACCAATGCCATGCATGATATCCTAACATAGAAGAATAAAACGGTAAAGAAGTAGCTAGGGTGCAGAGGAAACAAATTTATGGAAATTCATATCTGGGATGAGGTAAAGTGACTCAGAAATATAACTGGCATATTGGGTGGAAATAATATTGAATGCTGATTTATTTTATATTGTTTAAGTATGTTAAGCTCTGCGTGTCGATTATTTCGTAGGTCGAGCCTTGGCCGTCCCCATACCATCTAAATTTGTGGAATATATATACAGAAAGTCCTGGCTAAAATACTATACTACAAAATTAAAACCTCTTGCTGATATGAAATGTAATCTAATGTAATAAAGCCTGAAGTTTTTGTAAAATTTGTGTTTAAGCAGTTCAGAGTCAATTATGAATTTTTTCAAAGTTTTGCCGATCGCTAACCAATATTGATTTCCTTAGGAGCTACCCATGTGAATACGATGTAATAGGGGCACAAACGAATTTTCACATACCTTCCAATGGTATAAAATTGAATTGCTGAAAAACTTGATCTGATATATCTACAAATACAGCGAATAAAAAACTATTAAGTGAAGGGGGAAAGGCCGTTGCTGTAAATAGAAGAATGTATTTAGTATGGCTTAGAAGTGCAAAAACAAAAAGCCAAATCGATTCTCTACTATGCGGTGTTATGTTGCAAAGAATACCATAAAAACAGAATTAAATAAAGTTGTCTACTTATGTACTTATGTATGTATTTATTTGTTAAGTTTATTTCAAATAAGAGCAGCTGTTTGTTTTTTGTCTCGTTATTAATTTAGTGTTATTTACCGATTATGTATGTTTGTATTTAATCAGCATAAGCCATGTTTTGTGTAAAAAAATATTGAAAACTAAAAATGTAGCATGGAACTACAATGGTAAACACATTTGTTCAGGAGTTCTAGTTGAAAAAGATCCACTAAAAATATAGTACCTAAATATTGTAGCCTATGCAAAAACAAAAGCAGTACATATTTTATAAAACAAATAATGGCGCCCAAAACTAGATTCTGGCTTGCAATATCAAAACTATGCACTCCTTTTTAAACGCCAGTGTAGATACAAAATTATAAAAAAGAAAAGAACATACATTTTAGTAAGAGAGAGTTCATGCGTATAAACGTGCTACATGTGCATTTAGATAAAATACGACGAATGTAGCGGTAAAAGCCGTTACTTTAGAGAATCGTATGCAAATTTTCAATTGTCGGCTAATGTGCATTTGTATGTTGGATGCTTATATGTATAAGATATCTCAATACAAATCTATAAATAATCAACTCTGAACTAAAAATGTAATATAACCACATAAATACTTATTAAAGTAGGTCCAAAATCCCATAAAAATGTTAATAATATGTATGTACGTGTGCAGTTGTAGGTACTTAGTAAACTAGTATGGAATATTAACAACTAGCTTCACGAAAGTAATTTAAGTGAAAACAATTTTTTGTTTCGTTGTTAGATTACGTATAAAAAAGGCAGACAAAAGAAATTTTTTTTATTTCATGTAAATTTCTTTCGCGAAACTAGCTGTAATTATTCACACTTAATAGTTAAATAAAATAAAATAATTTTAAATATAATGAAATACAATAATTCTTGTTTAAATTTATTGTACGACATATGTATGCATGTATTGTTTTTGTTTTTAGTACTTAAACAACAATTGAGTAAATAAATAAGCCCAAAGTTTTTGAAAAATATATCCAGCGTTTAATTTTTATTTGCAATATAATAGCTCTGTAGGTGTGGTTGGCTCTTTTTTACTTCCGTAAGATGAAAATTTTTTTCCAGCACCCTGTAAAAGAGCCAAATTTATTTTTCGCTCTATAACTTTTATATTTGACCTTTGATTTTCATGAGCGTTTCATATTCATGCCTATTACGGTATCCGACGAATGCTTTGCGGAGAGTGTGCGAATCGATTCGCGAGAAAACAGTGGCGGATTTAACCTTTAAAACTAAAACAAACTACATTTTCAAGATATTTTCTTCTATTTCCTGTATTGAATAGGATAGTAGATTTAAAAGAAATCGATAAAGTTGATTTTTCCAAGTTTTCTAACTCAAATTCGCAACTGTAGTGGAATTCACTAACTTCGATTACGACATTCGCAATCGACATTTCGTCCTAACCGATATTTATCACGATATTGGTATTCACTAACTATTTTGTCTCGATTTTCGACAATTCGCCATCAGCTGTTTCGCAAACTAAACGACACACAAATTGCAGTTGTTTTCTATGTCGTCAAATAAAATGCACATAATTTGAATTTTTTATTAAAAATTGGAATAATAATACTATATCCATATTATTATCATTAAAAAATGGCATTTGAGAACATAGAGTATGTTATATTGCGAGATAAGAAATCCTTTGCCCGCATCGTTATAGATAAGTTAGTGAATCGCATATTCGATAGTGCAAGCGACCGAATCGCTAATGAAAATTTCGAAAAATCGAACCGAATCGAATCGCTATAAGTTAGTGAATTCCACTACTGATTTTTGGCGAATCGATCCGCACTTCCCGCGAATGGCATCCGACGGATATCGGAATAGGCATGATTGTTGTAAAAGTGCTAACACAACTCACATTTCGTCTATATACACCACTAAGCTATCATGTTAACTCTAGTTTTTATTTAACTGTATCTAAAAAAACACCCTGTATTAAAAAAAAATTTACCTCCTAACCTAGAAAAGATAGAAAGGGATAAGAAGGGGGGAGACTTAGATGAAAATGAAGCACAAGTTTCGAAATCCAAAATCATATTTTTCGTGAACTGATGCCCTCGAAAAAAAAAATCTTGGATACACCACTGGTGTATAGTAAGAAATGCAAGCTTTAATTTTAAATTTTTTTATTTTATTGTAATTTTCGTTTTGTTAAGAATTTAGCTTAAAATTAATTTACAATTTATTAGTTACTATTTTTACACATACGCTTGGTAGCTGCTTCACATTAAACTAATTTTGTGTGTGTATTTGTTAATTTACTTTAACTACATATTTATTACAATTTAGTATGTTCAGTGTTTATTTATTTTATAATTATGATTATATATATGTATGTATATATTAAAAATTTCACAGACACGAAATGATTAGGACATATTTGTTAGTTGTTGAGATATTTTTAATATGTACCATATGTGTGAGTATGCATGCACATTAGGGTGTTTCATTTTCAGATGCACTTTCGCATTTTCTTCACCTTAGCTAATTTGTGATTTTGTAGAAAATAAGAGCGTGATATTTGGGAAAGATTGTATCTCAGTGATGTAAAGGCTTACACTATGTATGTACACACTATGGAGCTCATTCCCATTAAATGATTGGCAAACATATTTCAATTTTGAGTACTTGCTTTGTACGTGTACGCCAATATGTGTGGGAGGATTAAAGTACCCCATGCTAATTTTTATGGGCGCCTAGTACGTGATTGCAATCAGCAAATTTTGACAAATTTTTGATTGCGTAGAAATAACAACAATACCAATTTCATGTAAATGGAATGGCCCCCACAAATCATCAATCTCTGGCTCTGACGGCTTGATTTTATACCGGCGCATACATTCGTTCTACCAGGCACGCAGAAAAAATGTGTGCGCGGATGCTATTCGACAAAAATTTCTATTAGCTACAATTGCGCAGTAATCTCAAATTCGCACGAACTTCTGCCGCTATGCAAACTAGGGTATTTGTTTCCTTTGGCACTCAACTACTAATAAATTTTTCACAAAATGTTGCTCATACGCCATGGTGTACACTATACAAGAGAACAAATGATCAGGTAAAATAACAGTTGCAATAAATATTAAAAGTGCTATAACTCCTTTGTTTATTATTTTAGTAATATAGTTTGAAGGCAACATTTTCTTGAATTTTTAAGTACTTTCGTTTGGTAAGGAAAAAATATACTTTAGGGGGGGTAAAATTTTGTTTCTGCCCTTATCATTCGAACGCGACTTCAAAGCTTAAAAAGACATAAGAACGAAAAGTGAAGCTTCTCAAGACAAAAATAATGACATATCAATTTTAAAAATCGGCCGTCAAATAACCAAGTTACAACAAAAAAACCATTTCGGCTGTATTTCGGAGGGTTGAAAAAAATAAAAAAAAATTTTCCAGAACCCTCTCAACTTAATCTTTAAATTTAGGGGCGGACATTAGCAACTTTTTTTTTCGACCCAGTCTAATGTACATACATATCTCCATACATACATATTCTAGTATGTTTCTCGTAGGCTGAATGTCAAAATTAAACTGAGAGCTGTCAAAATTCGAGAAAAAAGTAGCAATCAGCTTAGCTCGCACTTTCACCATGCGAGGGGCATGGGTAGGGCATGCATACAACTTTTCTAAAAAAAATTTTTTTTTTTGTTTGAAATTTAATTTTTCCCATGCAATTTGCAACCGAAATCAAATTTTCAGCTGAGCCTAACGATTTGTTTTAGTTAAAATTTTTTTTTTTATTTCTTACAAGAAATTCGATTTTCAGTTGCGAAAAAGAAAAAACATTTAACTGCAAATGTGCCACCCTAATGCACATATGTACATACATATCTATTTATACATATGTATATGTAAGTACATATTTCACTCATACGTAAATATATTTACAAATTATTTGCAATAATTTACATACAATAATAACATTGAAAGCATTAAGTACGTTGTTGTTCTTCTTCTTCTTCTTCTTCTACATTTGTTGCGGGGCTTTTAAAAAATTGTTTTTTTTTAATTTTTTTCTAAAACTTTGTTATTGCATTTTATTTTTCTGTTTTAGTAACATATAGAAAGTACACAACACAATAAAAAGCATTTTCTTGATTTCATTTTTTTTCCCGAACTGACAAGTACACACATTTTCAGTTGCTTAAATTTAGATTATTTTAGTTAATTCATTGTCACAGAGTTGATTTTAATTGACACAAATATTTATAAGTCAGCAACAACTAAATAATTATAAAATTTGAAGATCTACATAACAATGTTTTTTTTTTTATAAATTACAGAAATATAGTAGATACTTAGCAAGGTGCCATTGTTAGAGATTTGAAGTGGGTTAATACCAGGAATGAATTACAATTGTGAAAATTTAGGATGATTTTTCAAGTTTAAACTTTATTATACTAGAATTTGATAGGGTACGTACAAAACATAACTGACTGCCCTACAAGACAGCTGACCATTCAAAGAGCGATCACCAGTAGTGGAATTCACTAACTTCGACTACGACACTCGCAATCGACATTTCGTCCTAACCGATATTTATCACGATATTTGGTATTCACTATTTTTTCTCGATTTTCGAGTATTCGCCATCAGCTGTTTCGCAAAGTAGACGACACATAATTTGCAGTTGTTTTCTATGTCGTTAATTAAAATGCACATAATTTGAATTTTTTATTAAAAATTGAAATAATAATACTATGGCCATATTAATATTATTATAAAATGGCATTTGAGAACATAGAGTATGTTTTATAGCGAGATGAGAAATCCTTTGCCCTCATCGTTATAGATAAGTTAGTGAATCGCATATGCGATAGTGCAAGCGACCGAATCGCTATTGAAAATCTCGAAAAATCGAACCGAATCGAAACGCTATAAGTTAGTGAATTCCATTACAGGGCGTAGAACAAAATAGTCAACAGATTTGTAGCAGCAGTATGAAAAAATTTAGATTGATATATATGTAAGTATAAAAGTACATTGACGATGTTAAGCAAAAAAAAAAAAAAACACAAAAACTTAATTTTAGCAAAAAAAAAAGCATATCTCCACCACACCTTGCTAAATAAAGTAAAAAAAAAAAAAAAAAATATTCATAATATTATTTCCTGCAGGCATGTATGTATGTATGTACTTGTTTCTGTTTATTTTTTTTTTCTTCAATATTTATACATATATTTACTTATAAAAAATATCTAAAACTAATTATTACAAGTAGGTTTATCTTCTTTTGTTCTTAATTATTAACAATTTTCACTGGAGTGCAAATATAAATTACAATCACAAAAATATTTTTATTTTATTTATAATATATAACTACATACTTAAATACATATTTTTTTTTTGTTCATAGTAGTAATGAAGACATTATCGACGGACAAGTGCATTGCGAGTTACGCTAAAAGCAAGAAAGTGCATCGTGGCTGTGTCGATCAGTCTGCTTGAGTTTGAGTGGCTTAAAAAGTGGATGACATGAAAGCAACTCATTGGGAATACAAATTATACATAATTATTGCTATGTATGTGTGTATGTAGTATGTATGTATGGATGACTGAGTGAAAGATCACAATAACTGCCGAATTTAATAGTTTTTCAGTAGAGATAGCCCGTCTTCCAACCAAATGCTGAGGTGAGGTGATCAGTAGAGTGGGCCGAAAAAAACTTGCACAAGTCAGCGCCTAAATTTGAAGCTGAAAAAGAAACGACTTCCGAATTGACTGAAACAGTGGCGGATTCAGGATTTTGAGATTCCGAAGAGGGGCTTAGACCTGAAAGCCGCCGCCGTGGAACGCCCTTGGTGCGAAGGTTTTAGTCTTGAGGAGCTATACATTTCCTTTTGATCTCTGAAGTGCTTTTTAAATAGTTTCGTTATGTAGCTCAGTATCTGTACTTTCTAACTTTAAGGACGGAAAAACTAAAAAAAAAATATTTTGAGTACTTTTTAAGAAAAGTCAACAACAACAACAAACCCTACAAATTTTGGGTTAGACTTTTGCAAGTTTGTTTTTTGTATGTATGAAGGCCAAACCAGTCTAGTGAGTCCATACGCTCCTCAGTGGTCTACTAGTGTCCTAAACCGGGCGGATCCACGGGGGGGATCTCAGGTTCAAGCCGGGTCAGGAACTATGAATAAAAATTGAATACTCAAATACTGGCAGCGAATTAGAGAAGGACTAAAAGAGCTTACTTAAGCTATTGAGACGCTGAAAAAACGTACCACTCCCCGCAGCTGCCAAGAGGTCAACCAAAATCTCTGCTAAGATCCATTTGTAGACTTTTTCGCAGGGCTTTTGTAATGACGATACAAAAATAAAATCCTTCAAATCCAAAAAAAGTTTGGCAAAACTTAAGATAATGCTTTTCCTTGCACCTAAATAAGATCGTGGCTCTAAGCTTTTTCATAGCTTTTGAAATGGTGAATGAAACATTAAAAATAAATTTGTAATTTTATATAATTTCCAATGCTTACGGCTTACAAACCGTTTCATTGATTTCTTTCAATTTCTGCTCTCTCGAAAATCAACAATTTCCCTCCTTTCTCAAGAGTCGTCTTCTGTCCGCCTTCTCAAAAAACTCAAGCTCACACATATTATTGCTTACAACTATTAACCCTTAACTAACTACATTCTCCACATCGGATAGTAAAACTTCCAAATCGGATGGAAGCTCATGCTCTCCTTCAATACGAACCTGATGATTGCCGTTGCTGGACGTTGCACCGGGCGGCAACGGCGGTGGATGATAATTATGTTGTAATTGTCTTATAGAATTAGAACGTTTTTGTTGTTGATCTACTGCTGGGGCGGTGGTAGTGGTGGCAGTGGCTGCTAAAGGCGGTGCTATTGTTGTTGTGGAATGTGCGCTACTACGACTACGTCGGTGCTCATGGCGAGTTTGTGGTGCATGATGATGGCTACTGCTGTGACTGCTACTGTGGCTACTATTGTTATTGCTGTGGTGGCTAGGATGGCGTGTATGGCTGCCATGGCTGCCATGACTACCGTGACTACTGTGACTGGATTGACTGCCAGTGGCGACTAGTTTTTCCACATCTGCTATACGACTATAACTAAACGGACTGGGAATGCCATTCATACTACCGTTGGCTGCATTGGTGGCGTTGCTAACACTCGGCGCAACACTTAAACTGGCACGTGGTATATTGCTAAAGCTGGTACGTGCAGCGGGTATGGCTGCAGACACTTGAGCGTTTGACTTTGACTGTTGGTTGTGCTGGGTGTTACTGCTCGAGCTGCGCCTCAGTTGACGTTCAGCGGCTACAGGCGCGACAATACTCGTAGTCGCATTTGCAACGGCGTCCTTGTTGCTGCTGGCATTTGTGGAAGTGTTGGCACTAAAATTGTGTGCGTCATGCGGGAAGGTACTTTGCGGCTGATATGTGGTGGTGGTGGTGGTGGTGCTGGTAGGCGCTGCGTTTGACGCATTGCGTAAATTCATATTTGAATTGCTACGTCTCGCCGCCGCTATAGGCGGATCTTTACTATTCTTTGAAGCGCTATTTAATTTCAAATTTAAACTGCTACGTTTCTTTGATTTGGCTAAGACATTTTGTTGATTTTGATTTTGTGCTGCCGCTCTGAGATTTTGTGTGCTGCCAAAGCTGCGTCCTAAATTGGTTGCCATTGGCGGTTGCTGCTGCTGCTGCTGCTGCTGCTGCTGTGTCGTACTACTTTCACTCAATTTACGCGCCGCGCCATGTGTGGGCGCAAACGGGTTATTTGTTGAGAATGAATTGGAGCGACTGTAGTTGTGCGTGCGTTTTGTTGCTGTTGTATGCACATCCGGCGCTATTTTATTCATACTCGTTGAGTTTGTTTTACTCGTTGCATTTGTGCTCGTTGTTGCTGTCGCCGATGTATTGTTTAAGTTCGCTAATGCTTCGTTGTCGTTTTTGTTCGTGGCGTTCATGGGCTGTGTGCCGCCGCTGCTGCTGCATTGCAAGTTTTCGTAAAAGGGGTTCTCCATTTTGGAAGGCATTGTTTTTGGATTGAGTGTTTCATAGGTTGGTTCATTTAAGGTTAATATTTGATTGTCTTCGTTATTGTTCGTGCGTAGCAGTAGCGCAATGCGTTTGCATTTGACCTCTTCGCCACCGCCGCTACTACCAGTATTCTTGCTACCATCACTGTTTTGAGTACTGCCTTTTCGTTTGCTTTCGCCAGCATTCGCGTTCGTGCGCGTCGTCGCTCGTTTCTGTTTATTGGAGGCGCCACCAATTAGGTGCGTTTTAACCTTTGGATTTTTTGACAGTCGTAAGGCGAATTTGAATGGTGGCTTATAGACGACCTGTAGTTTGACCTTGTCATTGACCAGGTTTGTCACTGATTTGGACTTTTGCGGTGACTTTTGCACTAGACGCTCGGGTGTTGATTGCGATTTACTGATTACTTTTCGTATTTTTGAAGAATGCTCGATATGTGAGAGCGGTTGCACAACAATCGGCGATTCTAGCAACCATTTTTGCACTTTGCCGAATGTGTTCGTGTGTCCATTACCGCTAACGCTAGCTGCATCCTGCGCACTGCGTGATGAATAGTCAATGATTTCTTTGTTGTGCTTCTTGAAACGTTTGGTCTTTGTCGGTTTTGCATCATTGTCCATTTTAACCGCCGCTCCGGGTGCATTCAATGCTGCTGCAAGTGTTGTATTTGTTTTCAACGCAGCTGCACCACTTGCACTGCCAATACGATTCTTCTTGCTACGCATGGGCTTCACAATTTCACCGTTTGCGACACCCACCCCAGCACCACCAACTCCTGGTACCAACGCGGTTGCTGCGGCTGCAGCAGCTGCTGTGGTTGTGGCAGCGGTGCCTAGCTTGCGATTGTGTGCATGTACTGCCTTTGCCGCTGCTCTTTCGTTTGCTTTTGATTTAGCTCCGTTGCTTATAAGTTTTCCAGCTCCAATGTTGGCACTACTGCCACTCCTGTGGGCATTCTTGTTTTTGTTGCTGCGTTCGCCGCGCACTTTTTTCTTGAATGGAACTTTTGTACGGACGGCCGTGTGCACGATAACGCCGTTGTTGTCGTCGGGTAGACGTACGGTTTCGGTTGTGGCGCTGTGTATGATCGTCACCGATTTTAGTTTCAGATTCGAGCGCTTCGTCAGTAGCTTCGTGCTGAGTATCTGTGGAAGAGAGCAGAATGGTAGAACAAATTTTAATGATTTGAAATGGCTGGTTTCTGTTTCAAATAGCGTACATGACGTTACTAACTAGCGATAATCTTAGCATTTAGCGATGTGAGTTTTTCTCGATATGAGATGGCGATAATAGATTACACACATAAAATTTCCTTCTCTGGTCTAGTCGATTGTTTAAAGAATAATAAAAATAGGCCGAACATAATTTTACTACTAGGAAATTATTTGCCGACACTAGCTTAAATCATTGGGGTTTCGATGAGCGCATTTACATGAAAACTTAAGCGTCAATTATACTTGCAGAGTAACACCGTATATGGCATAAGAGCTCGCAAAAAGAGTATCTCTCCAATAAGATATATATGTTATATTTAAGCCAGTGGTCGAAAACTAGTGATCTTCTGGAGCTTTATGCTCTTCTCTTCCCGAAGCAAGACATCAATTGTTTTCACTAGGCGCGACGTAACTTGACACAGAAGTCTGTCAAGTTTGGATTTCTTGGTTACGGCGGGACATCGCTCTATGTTTGCTATCTTGTATGGACATTGAGTAGCGCCATTCATTTGCTTTGCTCGACGCTACATTGCAAGTATAATTGGACCTTTACTCGTAGCCGAATAAAGCTTTAGTCACTTACTGGTTACGCGCATTTGTAGAGCCATCTTCTCTTCATATTCATCATTTAACATTTTTGTTGCGACCTTTAAAATCTTTAAAAATATACGTGTAAACAGTGGGGAAAAGGATACCATCTTGTAAATATGTTTTAAAAATGAGCAAAATCGGAATAGCCAATCGCCAGAAATTCAACGAAAACTGTGGAACTTCGAAAATATATTGAAAGCTATACACTTAGAAAATAATTCGAATTTCGTAAAGTTGTGAAACGCTTATTTTTGTTTAACCGTTGTAAACCATACCACCGAATTTCAGTAAAATTTTAGGTTGCTCACTTTACAAATTTCTACCCTTACTATAATTTTAAAAATATTTCGAACTTCAAAAAATTATAAGAAATTTATTTTTTTAATCATTGTGAGTCATACCCCCAAATTTCATTAAAACACATGAACTTCGAAAAAATGTTAGGTGGCCCACTTTAAAAATTTCTGCACTGCTATAACTTTAAAAATAATTCGAACTTTGAAAAATTATGAAAAATTTAAACCATACTACCTAGTTTCGTTAAAATAAATGATATTTGAAAAAATTTCAGAAAGCTCACTTTAAAAATTTTTCCACTGATATAACTTTTAAAATGTTTCGAGCTTCGAAAAATTTTAAAGTAAGAATTTTTGTTATTCGTTGTGAGCCCTAAATATCAATTCTATTAACATGCGTTGTTTTCGAGAAAATTTTGTCCTTGAACCGGTTAAGTACCTACTCTTGTACTTGTTTGGAAGAAGTTTCTGCAAGCACTTCAATGCAAACAAAATTGGACCTAAACTTCGTTTTCCTTTGAAAAGTTAAAAATAATTGTCATAAACCACTGAAGTTACTAAAAACTCACCAATAAAACAAAAACACCCAAAGCCGCCAACACAACCGTATACCAGTTATGTTGTACCCATTTCTTAAATGTGGCTATACTCTCTTCAGATAGCAAAAGTTTGCGTAACGTTGCCAAAGGTCCAGATGGATCCACTTCACGACATTTTTGGAATACATCACAATAACTGCAAAAAAGAGGAGAAAATTCAAAAATATTTTCCACAATTCAACCTCTTGCAACTTGCGCTTCACCCTACTTACCCATTATAATCATTGCATGGCGTACCCGGCTTCGCAAACATATCCGGCACATCAAATGGTGGCTCATTCCATTCAAACGAACTGCGACATGCATTACCTTCACCAGGCAATTTACAACACAATTCGCACGATTTGATTTTATCATCATTGGGTCCCGGTATGCATTGACATGATTCAAGGCCATAGGCCAAACAAATACTACCCGTGCAATCGCCCATATAACAAACAAATTCCTTATTACAAATAGTCTTATTCGGTTTGTTAACCGATGGTGGACATTGTGGCATACGACCATCACAAAAGCTTGGATCTCGACAACCGTTATCATCGCGACACTTATCACCAAATTTCAATTTACAATCACTCGTACAACATGGTCCTTGTGATGGACTGCAGAGGGCGCGTGGTGTTAATGTGCATGGTTTTTCATCTATGCGCGGATGACGTGACATTGGGAAACAGCATGTGTCCTTGCAATCTTCCTCCCAACCACAATCACATTGTTCACCCGTTTCGACAACGCCATTGCCACAAATGGCTGCCTGCGGTTCGGTGAAACAACCTTTGGCGCTACGTGCTTTTGCATTTAGTACAGGTTCTATAGATTTCAATGAGCATGGTGAGAATTTGTTGTTATTCTTTTTATCACCCGATGTAGCGCGCGCAAACATAATGAAATTACCATCTTCGCCGCCAGGCGTACATTGTTCGGGATCATGCTGGTCGTGTTACAATGTGAATGAATTGGCCAATGCAGGAAGTGCGTGTTTGTTGTTGTTGTTGTCGTAATAATAATGGCGGTAAATAAAGTGAAATGAAACATTGTTATTATTGTTAAATAGGAATGGATTTCGATTATATGTCGGAATCTAAAGTAATAAGGAACAACAACTATTGTGATTATACAAACGAAGACAAAAAATAAATACATATTAAAATTTGAATTAAATATTTTCGATTATTGACCCAGTACTGAATTTTGTGAAGAAATATAATTATCCGGTATTGGTGTCGGTTTGATTTAGTTAAGCTCTAGGTTCGATTTAGTTAAGCTCTTGAAAATTTATTTCGATTTAGGGTTTGTGAAGGTTTCCGGTTCCGGTTTCTATTTTGTCAAGTGTTTCGATTCCGGATTTGGTTTTCTTTTCAAAGTATAGTTCGGTATCGGTTCCGGTTTTGGAAAGTGTTTCGTTCTTCAAAATGATATTTAGTGTCGGGCTCGGTTTCAGTTTTCAAAATGCTTCGTTTTTGAAGTTAAAGTTACGGTATTGAGTTCGTTTTGCCTTGAGTTCCGGCCTTTGAAAGTGTTTATTTACAAAATATTTCGGTATCGATTTCTTTCCGGTTCATATTTCGGATTTGGGAGGTGATTCGTTCTTCTGGTTTTAGTTGGAGTTTCATTTTTAAAAATGAATTTCAGTCCTAACCGCTAAAGTCACTTAACTAGTTGTATACTTAACTTATAATTCCACTTACCGGCGAACCAAAGTTATGCCCAATTTCATGAGCTAATGTCACATGCGACACCGCTGGAGGAACGTGTTTACCATAATTGAGTAGTGTCACAATACCAGTGTTTAAAGACTTTAAGGAACCACGATAATGCTGCATAAAAGACACAAAATTTTGTTCGATTTAATGGTGGAATTTTAAATAAAAAACTTCAAAAAGTAAAGTATAAAATTCTGAAGTCACTACCTAATTACTTGATGAACTTACCCCATTTTTTTCGCAAACTCCGCCGGCATTTTTCAGGTCACCAGTCCAAGCCAAACCCAAAGTTCCCATTTCAAAGTCACGATATGTGAACATATAGGCCAAACAAAATGCATCGTAGTCCTCCTCTGTGTATGAGAAAACATAGATGTATTAAATGAAAATGTAAAAACAAAACTTTTTAGAATTGTTGTTTGTCTGTCTGTATGTTTGTTCGCGAATCACTTAAAAACTACTGCATAAAATTGAATCCAATTTTCCAATGTCCGATGTATTGCTAGGTGTTCAACTTAAAGCTAGGGTAGCTATTTACGAACAGTAATACATTTTATTCCCCCTGTTCAAAAGTTGGCTAAAATTTTGTTTTTCTTACCTGAAAATAATTCCAGAAATTTTTCCACACCATAATTGCCTGGAAAGCGATAACTGGGATCCCTTACCGCATTCATGTTGTGCA
The DNA here is from genome assembly GCA_951509765.1 of Sphenella marginata. Classification (NCBI taxonomy): domain Eukaryota; kingdom Metazoa; phylum Arthropoda; class Insecta; order Diptera; family Tephritidae; genus Sphenella; species Sphenella marginata. The sequence goes on from OX608079.1 coordinate 109,206,002, forward strand.
CCTTGATACGCTTGATCATGAACGTTATATTATCTGGCTTGCCATCATTATTGAAATCTGTGATAGAAATAGATGAAAGGGGAAAAATTGATTGAATTGGAATTGCGTTATCTTAATCCAGCTGTTGTGGGAATTGGTCTCCCTTCCAGCTGTTCCAAATTCACTAAAAACTCTCTAAAATCTCACCTGTATTCTTATAAATCGAGTTGGCACGTTGCACATGTCGTGTTATCGCCTCAATGCTCGCCTCATCCGAACCCATTTTCTGAAAGAATGTATGATCCGCTTGCAGGTATAGCATACAAGTAATTTTACGATCGTACAACGAACGTCCATTATCGATTGAATTCGTTTCAAATGCAGCATCACGACCACGACCACTCAATAAATTTGTCATTAGCATACTATTGAAATGGGGATTTTGTGGATTTGGCACTAACATTATATCGGGATTATAATTATTAACAATTATATTTGGTTTTTTTGTGGCGCCATTTTTTGTTATGATTTCTACGTGTGTCTTATGACTCGGTCGATCGTTATTGTTTGGGAACATTGTTGACCAATTGGCGGGAAAAAAATTATTAGTATCGAATGCGTTGTTGTTGTTGTCGTTGTAATTGTAGTTATTAGCGTTGTTGCTGTTGACACCACCATTGATAACGAAATCATATGGATATGAGCGATTGTTGTCGTTGTTGTTGTTATTGTTGCTATTATTGTTGTTTTTGTTATTATATGTGCTCACAATAATATTCTTATGTTTGGCATAGGTTTTGCGTAAGCCATTGTTGTTGTTGTTATTGTTAGTGTTGCTATTACCCGGATTATAATTATTCACAATAATGTTGCGATTTTGTGTGCCGCCACTTATGGACGTATTCGCCACAATCAGGGACGGAGGATGTGTGTTATTGATATTTTGGTTATTTTTGTTGTTGTTGCTATTTATATTTTCCGCATTTCTGAGCAAATGGCCATATTTGTCGGTTGTTTCCGCCTCATTTGCGGCATCATTTCGCCACAGTGTTGTTGTTGTAGTCGATTGTTGATATTTTTGTCCTTGCTGTTCTCTATTATAGTTGTAATCATATTTCTTGTTGTTGTTGTTATTATTGTTAGTTACGGTTTTCGTTGTTTTGAACAAATCACGTTCGCGATTGTACACTTTCTCTCGCTCTTGTTCTCGTTCTCTTTCACTGTCGCGTTCCCGTTCTCGGCCTCTATTTCGAGTTCGGCTACCTTCACCCGAAAATATGCTAAAGTCGTCATTGTACGGCACATCCAAGTCTAATGGTAGCGGCGGATTTTGGTGGTCATCCGTCGCAGTGACAAGCTATATAAAAACGAAATGAAATGAGAAAATTATGTATGTATGTATGTGAGTTTACAATGGGGGGGAATCACTAAGCCTTTGTGGTGTGTGTTGATTGGAAGCATTTTATAAATGATATGCTTAAATATGCATGATTAATAGTCATTGATTATCCTAGTGGTCCATTAGCTCTTTGGGGGTGCAACCTGTTTTGAAGCACACTTATTTTTTTTTAGAATACTTAACCACCTGATGTTTGTGGAAAGTTAATTTTAATTAAAATCACTCACTTAAAATCAAGATCCTAAGGTCCAAATGGTCCCGAAAAATTTCAAAATTATTCCAAACCAATCATGAAATTATTCCGAAAAGTCTCAAAATGATCCCTTAAACAATTCTAAAACGACCACGAGAACATTCCCAACTGGTTATGAAAAATCCCCGAAACGACCACGAAAACATTTCCAAAGGGTCCCGAAAAGTCCCAAAATAATCCGAAAAACAATCAAAATAAGGTCCGCGGTATATTACAATTGATTCGCGAACGATTTGCATTTTTTATGCGCTCTAACTCGCGAATACAAATTCAAGATTTTTTTTCTTGGATATTCAGGTTCACCAATACGATCGAATGTGAGTGAATTTTTCCGAACCCTGATTTTATCTTCATACGTAATAAATAAATAAACCGGGACTCATGAAAAGTATTTGAATGAAAAATATTTTTTACTTGGATTTTATATAAAATCCGGCAGGGAATATAAGTCTTTTTTACTTAAATAGCATTCGTTTCATCGCGGATTTGGCTGTTAATTCATTTCTAACTTCAGTCAGAAGTGCACAAATCGCAGAATTGGTATCGTGGTCGTGGTATGCATTCAAAGTTTTGCAAGTCGAAGTCAATCCCCCTAATGTTCTACCCATAATTACATTGTAATGCATTTAATTATGTTCATTTTTTTTTGGTTTTTCATTTCACTTTAATTTACCTCATCCGGCAGCCAACGTTTGTGACGCTCTAGCAATTTTGGCGCTTCCGCTTTATGCGCTTCGCTCACTTTCCGTCGCTTCAGATCATTTAGCAGCATATCGCGTCGCAGTCGTTCGCTGGCACAATGTTCTGCCGCTGCAGATTTACGCATTTGCACATCGCTCACTTTGTAAATGATACTGTGCACACCCGATGCGCGCAATTCGTTGGAATAACGGTGTGCCGGTTCGACATAATATTGCTCACCAGCTGTCTCAATAGTGCCATCGAGCAGGTTATCGTTGGTGAGAATGGCGTGCACATGGGAGTTCTCATCACCTGTAAAAATAAGAAAAAATCATGTGTTAAACAATTTTTTTTTCGGTTTAGTTTTGTGAGCTTGGAAAATAATTAGTTTGCAATATCGAATTTGGATTAGTGAAAAAAATTCTATTGATTCAGGAATTGAAAATAAATGGCTAACAGAAATTTATATACACATAGAGGTCCATTAATAAAAGCACTAAAGATGAATAGAAAAATTAATTGATCCAATTTAGAAATTTAAATCAAAAATAGTAACATGTGGCTTTAGCTAAATCAGATAGAGCTGCAGTAACTATAAATTATTTTTAATGGGCGCGGTAACACCCATATATGAGTTCTTAAATTTTAAAATATCGACTGTGAATGACTTCGGAATATTTTACGATAGAATCACGCAGCTTGGTAGGAGAGATGGGTATTCAATTCGAATATCTGGATGCTTTAATAGGTGGGATGCTTGTCATCACCGCCCACAAATAAATTCTTATCAATGGGGCGAAGTATCAAGTATCAAGTTACCTGACAATATCCTGATCAAAAACCTTGAAAGTTGCTGCTAGCAGAACTGCTTGAACCCAAAATGACACGCTTCGATACTTCGCCATGATACTTCGTTAAGTTTTTAAGCGGCTTGGAGAAAAAGTTTCAAGTGCTTTAAAATTGGAAAGCCTACTTAACACATTTAAAAGCCCTTTCTAATATCAAAGTTCTGTACAAGAAACCATTTACATATACACAAAAGTATGTACATACATATATGTATGTGTGTTCAAAAACACCAAACTTATAGGCTATGAAGGTTAAATTACCCTGATATATATAAAAATCTTTTTTTAATTAATTTTTGAAATTTATACCACAACAAGTGTGATTGTTGGTAAATACAATGTAAAAGAGCTTACTGCATAAACCCAGTAGTGCGATAACAAACTAAGCCGAAAAGATATTAATTTAAACTAAAATTTTCTAACTAATCTCAAACTAGTTCGAAAAGTACCACACAAGCTATATCAACGAAAATTCAAATTTTTAGAGAATATATTCAAATTCTTTTGAACTAGTTTGGGATTGGTATACTTTTTGTGTCAAATCTGACGAAATTGAATTTTTTTGTTTGATCACGAATCACTCAAAAACCGCTATATATGTAGAATGGAATAAAATTTTCACCGTTATATTGCTTGATGTCTAACCAAGAGCATGGAAATATTAAAAATAACATTAGCTTATTTGAAAAAAGTACCGTTGGCTGACTAGCCGTGCTTGATTTTCAAGTGGTTCACAACAAGTTGCTTCGACTGTAGGGTATATACAAACATACATACATACATACATACCCAACAATACATTCACGAACTTATCGAAAGGAGCTTCTGCCAAAAAGTTTTTGAATATACGGGTATAATGAAATTTATGAAGGGTAACAAACATGAGTGAATATATGCTACAGGAACATCACTCTCAATATTTTATGCATAAAAAGGCTCTTTCGCTTTATAAGTCACATGCCAGAAAGTATCAGCACAATGAAAGCGCACAAAAAAGTATGGAGAAGTGTAGAGAAGTGTAGAGCAATACAAGTAGGCACTTAAAAAATGACTCCTGCCCAAAACTTAATTTCAAACTTTTCTGCTTTCACTTTCTTTAACTTTGTATATAAATATGTATTTTTTGCTTTCTTTGTATATATAAATTTTTTTTAATCCAACCCAGCGAAAGATTTACTAAGGAAGTTTGGCTTTCATTATTTCCTTTACTTTAAATGGCAATCTAATCGCCTATGCGATTTGGACCATCCAACAAAGCTCGCTAGTTTTTTGATCGCTAAGCCAACTTACGCGAGGCAAATCGGGCACAACTTGGTCTTTCCAATGGAGAGGACTTGGTCCTTCCCCTGCTTCCATCGAAGGATGCCGATAAAAATACCTCCCGCACCGGAGCAACCTTTTGACATCAGCCTGTTGTAGAATTTGTGGTTATAATTCTTTCCTCTATTCTACTTAAAATTTTTGTAATTTGTTTTCCTCACTTTTTAAGCCAAATTACTAAAGAATTGACATGCACCCATTGTAACGTTGTCAGCTATGTATGTGCGTCAGCTTTATTACCAAATATGTGAGGTGAACAATAGCAAATGGTGAGGAGTTCGACAGAGGGCAGGCACCAAAAAAAAATGAAGAAAATAAAACAAATTCTGAATGCCTATGTAAAGAAGCTTAACAAAAAAGAAATGAAAAAAAAAAAACAAAAAAACAAAAACTTTGCCACGACTAAATTATTCAAAGGACGCCTTATGGTCGTAGTCAGACTTGCTGACTCGTTGCTAACTTGTTGGCTGGGCGAGTTGCAGCTAAACAAAAGCAGGCGTAGATATGTTGCACATCAGACAAAAGAGGTAAAAACTAAAAGTTCACAACGAATGTGAATAATAACGATAGTGACTGTGAAAGAATGTAAAGGCGGAAAAAATATTTAAAATTTTGCGGGTTAGAATGGGCATAAATAACATAAGACGTTGGTTGTAATATAAATATATGTATATTAGGGGTGTACTTATGCGAAGAAAAGGGAGACCCAACCTTGTTCAACATTTTGCGAGGTTGTCATATAATTTAGTTTGTTGTAGATATTGATAAAGAAACAGATTCTGTTCATTTTTATACCCAGTTCCGTAGTCAAATGTATTTCAGAAATCATAAAGTGTATTTCAGAATAGTCAATTGTATTTCAGAAATCATAAAGTGTATTTCAGAATAGTCAATTGTATTTCAGAAATCATAAAGTGTATTTCAGAATAGCCAAATGTACTTTATAAATCATTAAATTTATTTCAGAAACGATAAATTGTACTTCATAATAATCAAGTGTAGTTCAGAATTTATAGTTTCTGAAGTACAATTTATGCTTTCTGGAATATAATTAGTTTTTCCGAAAATTATTTTATGGCTTCTAAAATGCGATTGACTATTCCGCAATACATTCTACAATTTCTGAAGTACCACTGATTTTTCTGAATGACATTTTATGCTTTCTAAAGTACTTACCAACCGTTTACATACATATATTACTCGTAATTAGTTCGCTAAACCTTTCTTTTGATACCAATATGGGTATGTCAATTCCAAAAAAAAAAAACTAGATAGTTGGCAACGCCATAAAATCATACTAAGTGGCAACAACTGATAGCCACACACCTCTTAAAACTCTAGGGAAAGTACTTTGCCTGCTGGACGATGCTTTCAGGTAAGCTGAATATTACAAAAACTATAATGATATACATAGCTTAGAGAGAAAAAGTAAGGAAGAGAAGGACTCCGTAGAATATTTTCCAATAAAAAACATACCACCCTAATAAGCACATACATGCACATTCATGATACACATGCATGCGTGTAAGTAGGTATATGAAAAACTGGTATGCATGCAAAAATTGGGAAAACAAGTGGGAGTATGGCATAACGCGAAATTTCACAGGCATAAAGTTGAAAATTTGTGTATGGCAAGTTGTGAGCTGCGAGCTGGAAAATAGGATTTGCTAACTGATGAACTGGGGGAACTGACTTCATACTTATGGTGTTGGGCTAAAAAGTTGATGAAACTTGGCTTATGTTTGCAGCATTGTGCACCCACTTGGGTATACAAGAATTGATTGCTTGCCATGTATAGGCACTTCTGTATGTGACGCGTAAGCTTGCCTGTGAGCTTGTGTTTGGCGTACAAATTGAACTTGACGCACATAAAATGCGTCAGTCAATTAGAAGTCACATATGTTGCTGTACATATTTGCATACTTTTAGGTACATTGATACCCACCAAAAAAAAATGTATGGCTGGTATGAAAGACTCGAAAGTAGGTATTGTTGAGTTTCTCATAGTTGATGTGGTTTGGAAGGTCATCCAAATTGTCAAATTTGGTTTGGAGACTAAAATGTTGCTGTGTAGAGCCATCTTCAGTGGCATCTTTTGTCTGACATTTTGACATGAAGTGACGGAAAATAAAGTGCAAAGATATCCCTAGATCATACATCTTATAATTGGAGGCCTGTAATTGGTTCTAGTCGCTTGGAACAGAAAATTATACTTCGCAGACAGTTATAGGTATAGGTGTATTAGTAAATTCAGGCTACCTAAATATTTTTTTGTGTGCGCTTCGTTATACATATGTACATATGTATATGTATGGGTGTATTAAGACAGCGCACATTAAAGGATGTAGGAGGTCTGCCAGTGTTTGTGGCACGTCTCAGCTGTGCACGTCTATAAAATACTACCGTTATGTTGGTAAACGCATATTTGTTGTACGTGTCATAAATGTGCATAAAAAGCATTATTTCGTTAGTATCTAATACCCTTTCATGCAAGCGCTACACACACACACACACACATACACACACACACACATACTAGCAAATATTCACTATCGCTTCGTTACTGAGTTAACTCGCATTTATTCAGCAGCTGAGCGCTTTATTAAATCTAAGCAAAGAATTTCAGATTTGTTTGCGCGTTGCTACGATTTATACGTTGTTGTTGTTGGCGACGGCGTAACGTCAAAACGCTTTTGGGCCAAACTATACAGCTGATGCTAAACGTTGGGCTTTTGCTATGTGGCTTGTTATGCAAGATACTAATTTGCCTGTTGCCTATTGAAGCGTCCGACCACACATGCTAGCACACGGAAGTACAAGGTGGTGCTGAAGGTTTCTGATTGAGATTCACGCTGGTTTTTTAGCTTTCACCATAAGTCATTGCCACATTGAAATCATCAAACATGATTATGAGCTGCAAGCATTTGTCCATAAATTGTTGGGGGTGGCACATCCGAAGAACTTTCTATCAGCTAAAATTGAGCAATGCAAACCTACTGCACCATTTTATCAAACTAACCTTGGTAACGAATTTCTAAGGTCATGCTATTTTGGCTAGACAGCTTAGTGAGATGATTTGCAAGTACGAGTAGAGATAAACCCATCGATAAGTATACTGAAACGGTGAGGATGATGAGCTGCGTCGATTTAGCTAGGCCCGTATATCCGTCCGTTAGCCCGCCTGCCTGTTTAAACGCAACATAGTCCCTCAGTTTTAACGATATCTGGCTGACATTTGGTCTGGGGCAGCCATTCGAGCATAACGACGGCTGAGTGAAAGATGGAGATATCTTATAATATTTTTAAAAACCCAGATACCCCCGATTATGATTATTTTTAATGAAAAATCGGATCGAATTTTGAGTTTTATTTTTGATGAAAAATTAAAACTCAAAAAGCAACGATTATTTTTGATCAAAAAAATAAAACTTGAGGGTAACTATTATTGTTGATCTTTATTTAAAAAAAAAACCACCTTAACTCAACTTCGTTCATATAGCGGGTTTTTGGAAATCATTTTGAAATACGACATTCTTGAACCAAATTCTAAAATAGGGCGTTTATTCATCGATATATTAATCATTTGTCGAAACCCCCAAAAAAATTATTCATGAACAATAATCGGTTGTTTACTTTCAAAATCGATTAATCTATAAGAAAAATAATCGATTATTGAGTAATCGATTTGTCCGACTATATGTCACATTCCTAACGTCTGAGCTTCGGTGTTGATGTTTTTGTAATGGCGCTAGGCACGAAGCTGATACAACCTTGCAATTACTATTCTAGTGACAATGGAAAGAGGAGTTGAATTGAAATATAATACGTTCTCAAGAAATGTCATTAATGGGTGACATCTTGCCACGAACCTTAAAACTCTTTATTATCTTTGATGCAGACCCAAATGAGTTACCTTTTGCATCACCCAGTTTTCGAGTACCTCAACTATTTTAAGCCAGCTATTGAAATTTTGCAACATTGGTAAAGAATTTTAGTTAGCCATTGCTGTGGTTGTTATGTGTGTTATGCGAGTACGCTGGCAAAGGCAATAAACTTACGAATAAACAAAACAACAATAACGAAAACAACAACAACAAACATAAAAATAGCACACCAAAAATGACACTAACATACTCCGTTACTCACTCGCTTAATACACAAAAGGATTACGCAAAGAACATTCCTCAAATTGCTTGTAAACGGTCTACATGTGAGTAACAGATGTGTATGTGTATGTGCAAGAGTATGAGTGTGTGTAAAGACAAATGAGCAGAGGAATAACATAATTTTTGTAGAAGCAGCGTAGGAGCTTTGTAGAAGCGGAAGTAAGTTAGAAATGTGTAATTGAAGTAATAAAGTTTGACTGACAACCACTTTAAGTAGTCAGAGGAATTACACACATACATACATACATACATATGTATGAAGCACAACTATGCATGTAATTATATGTGTGTGTGTGTTTGGGAAGTACTACATTTATATACATTTAAACAGAATATAAAGAGCAGGTGAGAAATGAGATTACTGCTACATTGTAAGTGCACACATTTAAGTCAGTGGGCCATATGAGGTATGACATACAAACATTATACAAATATAAATACAAAGACGTGCCTCCAGCTAAGTGAATACAAACAAAAGTATGTATGTAGGTATGTATGTTAGGATGTGTGGTGAGCGTTCGTTTGTGATGGGTAAATACTTAAATATGCGCAGTAAGTTCACTTGCGTTTTGATGTCTATATAGAACAAAGAAACATAACCCAACTAACACAACAAGTCACGATTAATTTTGTGAAGATTACTACAAGAAGTTTGAGGTCGAAGGAGAGGTAAAGTGATTTGGTGACAAGTCTGTACGACATTTCGCTGAAGAGAAGCTTGTACTGATATAGAGTTGATAGCTAGGACAAACAAGTTGTAGTCACATTGACGTCCACCCGAAGCCTCGAAGGTCATACCAGATCAAAAGAAGTTTCTAAGAAACATGAGGTAGTCGCCGTTACCGTGATTTATATCTTTAATGTTACGAATAAGGACGTCTTTAATGCCAGTCATCCTGCTTGATAATCACATTGGTACTCTTTAAGTAGCCACTGATGGTAGTCGTTACGGCTTAGTAACCAAATATTATGCAACCAACGTTACTTGTAATCAGTAGCGGATACAAGATTTTGGGAAGGGAGAGGGCTCAACTTTTGTTTTGAAATATCGAGAAGATGTCTTATCCACGGTTCCAGAGTAATATGAATTATTGAATTCCCAAGGGTCAAGTTTGAACCCAAAAATCACCCCCATGCATGCGCCCCTACTTATAACCAAATCTTCCAAACTTAGTGATGGCTAAGTAAAATTTATTAACTTGAGATTCCTGTATATGCTTCTTATACTTTGGTGCTAGTTGGGATATTCTATGTTCGAATGTATGTGTATGCATTAGAGTGTTTCATTTTGAGATGAAATTTTTTAATTTTTCCAAACTGATTATTTTAAGGTATTACAAACATAGCTCAGTTGCAGACGAAAATTGGATATTTGACTAATTTTTTTTCGGTATAGAAAAAAAAATTAAATATTACTACAAAAAAAGTGTTTAAGGAAACACTATTTAAATCTTGTTTCAATTGATTTTTTTTATCGACAACTAATTTAGCCCGTGCTCTTGGTTTTATTTTTTATTTTTTGTACAAACAATTTAATTTAATTTCTATTTTCTGCAATAAATCCGAGTTCCTAACACTCGGAACAAAAAATTAGAAATTTCAAATCCAGCACCCTAATGTTCACTTGGATGTATTATATTTTGGCTGTCTTTTCTCACCTGCGCAAAAAGTTAAAGTAACGAAAAAATAACATAAAAAATAAAAAAAGAAACGTAAGTCAAAATAAAGTAAAAACAGCAAAGCAAAAAAATAAACAACAAGCGAGCGCCCTAAAGCACTAAAATTGAAAAGAACAAACGATGCAAAAGGACATTAAAAATGTATAATCCTCCAGACGCGCTTGACCTATACAAATAGCAAAACAATTGACGAACGAAAAAGTGAAATGCAACCCTCGAACATACATACATACATATAAGACGACGAACTTGTATGCTTTACAAACACACAAACACACACATATAACACAAAAGTGCTTAAAGTGCTTAAAATATATTTACTTCCCTTTTGTTGCGAAATTCACAACATGGAACAATGTGTGACAAAAATGATTTGAAAAGAGAAAATGTCCTTCAGCAAAACTTCTTGCTCACATACGGACAAGAGCTATGTGAGTTTATAAGTATGTTTATATGTATGTATTTGTGTTACTTTTATGAGGTTACTAGAAGCTTAAGAAATTTCGTTTTAAGCTTTTTATTTTAGACTTTAAATATATATTAAGTACTCTCTGCTTTGTTGTATTTTTTTACTTTCTTTTTTTATGGGTTTCATAAACGCCGGTGGGATTTCGTAAGTTTGGAAATGGGAAAGGAGGAATAATGGCATAAGCAAGGTATGTGTACGAGTATAGTTAATGTACCAATGTATTGATAAATTATTCAGTTTACTGATTTCTTTGTTAAAAGTGAAAGACACGGAAATCAGTGGCAAAGCGATTTACATTTTAGAAAATAAAGAAAAAATGTTTGTTCCTGAACTGTTTTTCCCGCTTTTAAAATGGAAATAGCTGTTGCATTCATTTCTGGGTCATTGATGCTGAATACATCTCCTTCAAATGCGTATGTTGTAGATAGGAGTGGTAAAGAAGAAAATAGAAGATTTGTGGTTAAATCGAAAATAAATAGTAAAGTCGTTTGGTTGTTTCTTCAGAATTCTAAACAAAGTTGACTAACATACAGTCAGAAGGTTTTAGTGGAACTCCCTTTCAGCGCCCATATCTTTTACATACAGATAAAAAATAATTTTGAGTGTATTTTTATAGCCACCACTGTACGAAACACATCAAAAAAAAAAGTTTGAGCTGATAAAAGCTATGCTAAACTCTAGTTTTATCGCTTTTCAATAGTTGTTGTTACGCTTATCAAAACCAGTGTTTGATTTTTTCATAACGATAATGTGCAAATACAATTTTGTTATGAACCTAGATATGGTAGTAAAAACTTACAAAAACTTTATTGGTTTTTTTTTGTGATAACATTTAGCGACTTATGAATAAAATAACAAATTGACACTTTTTTTAAATTTGAAATTTTTATTGAAACTTAAATGTGAACTTGTCGCTTGCAATAGAGCAACTTGGCAACTTTTATTTAGTTTATTATTTGGTGTTGCTGCTCAATGCAAACATTTTTTTAAACCAATGTTCGAAGCAGTATTCATAATAAATTCTCAATTCTCTAACATTATTTAGAAAGCAAAAAAAAAAACGGTACTAAACAAATGGAAAAAATGTATAATAAAACACAACAAAAAAAAGTTAATTTGCATAAAACACAACGCATGCACACAAATGCATATTCGCCTGCTTATCAACATAAAATTTAATGCGAACACTACACTGCGTATACGTAATATTTTAGCTTTGAATGCAGCAACAGTGGCATGTGGCATGTATTAGCAAGGTACGCCCAGTCGTATACGTAATGTCACTTTAATGTTCACATAAATATTTATTCGCACTTAGTGGCATGGTTGTGTGCACACAAACATAAATAAATATATGTATATGAGAGTGTAGAGAGAGCTAAAGGCACACACACACACACGCACACATTACACACCGGGGCACACACAAACTAATAATCTCATACATATGTACATACGTATAAACATTTTCTAAAGCATATGTGAATATGTATGTAGACCTTTTTTATATGAATTTGTGCGCACCGAACATGTGGACATTAATGTGGCAGGCACACTTCATTTAACCAACAACAAGTAGAACAACAACAAAACATCTAAACAAAGAATGTCGTCATGACAGGAAATGGCAGAGGTAAAGGAGGTGTCATGTGACTGCTCAACTGAGAACAAAAAAAGTGCACAATCATGCGTTGGCAGCACAAATATGTGTACAAAACGAACAACAAAATCATACAAGCAGAAAGTAGAAGGCAACAAAATGTAATAGAAATCGGAAAACCCCAATAGCAAACAAACTTTCGAAACAATGGACAAACCAAACGAACAAAAAGTTGAATTACAACAAAAGAAAAACAAAGTATGCAGCAACGGTTTTTTGTTTTTTTTTTTTTTTTTTTTTTTATTAGCTTTAGCCTTTTTTCTTTATTTTCTTGCGAATAAAAAAAAAAAAAACAAAAAAAAAATACATTTGTCCTTCCAATTTTAATACTCTTTGTCAAGGGTATTTGTTAAAGAATTTTCCATTTAAATGAAAATAAGCTAAGTAAAGTTGGCAAAATATGTGAACAAATCTGACAATTGATAAAACTAAATGTAGCACAGAGCGCATTTTTACAACATAAAAAAATAAATGAAAGAACTAAAACAATACACTGAACAACAAAAGTTGAACTTTTTTGTTAGCAAAAAAAAAATAAAAAAATAAAAAAAAGCGAATTGAAACTGTTTTTACGCTTTTTAGCATAACATTTGAAAAGTTACATTTGAAGATCAGCATTTAAAAAACAATCAACTTATTTCAGTATTGGCTTGAAAAATCGCTTATCACGGAATATTTTTTGAAAACATTCCCACTCGGCTGAAAGTGTATAGAATTTTCGTTGAGAAATGGCAATGTCCTAATATATGAATTAAATATTAGAAAGTAGTTACTTAAATTAAAAAAGAAAATTAACTTTTTCACTTTAAAAGTAGATTCTTCGAGTTATAAAAAATTGTTTGCAAAACAAATTTCATTTCGAACTTAAGAAAATTTTAGATTTTTCGTAGTAGATGAGAATTAAAGTTCGATATTTAATTTTGTACTCGAAATCTTCTGGTAAATTTAAAGATATTTTAACATTTTCAGATAGCTGGTTTTGGTTTTTAAAATTTTTGATTCTTAATGCATTTTTTCCAAACATTTTTTTTTTAATTTCTTCAACTTTATAATCGAATTTCATATTCAGCGTATTTTTTTATATTCCAATTTTTTTTTAATTACAGTTTTTAAAATATAACAATTTAATACAACTGATATTTGTTGGTTCTTCAAAAAAAAATTAATATGTGTTCAAAAATTCCAAAAATTGGAATTCTACTTCTCAGCTTCAAAAATAAACATGAAATTCGAACAGGAAATTTTGAATCTCACCAAAAATAATTAAATTTGCCCTTAACGTTTTCAATTGAAAAATATCAGCTCAGGAGTCTACAGCGGAGTTCATTTGGTGAGCGACCCCTGAGTTGTATGCACAAAAACCCTTACTTAACAAATTTTAGTGCTTCATCCCATCACACCTAATCTCTACCATTTGATAAAGAACTAAACTGAATTGTCTCTCGTAAACTTGAAATAGTGTAAAAATGTGTCGAGCTCACTGTAAGTAGGGTCAAAGTACATTTTTTGTTTTTTGTTATTTACTTTTACCAACATTCAGCTGTTTGTGCCACAAACTAGACTGGCTTATGCTTGTCAATAATAAACCTTTTTATTCGCACTCGAGAAGCTTTTAAGCTTAGTGGTGTGTGTAGTAGTGAGACTAAATACATAAAAATGTGTAAAATATGTGCGCAGACAACAACTGATAGATGGAGCATTAAATGTTATGGACAACAATAAATCTTTTATTTTTACTTTTATATTGTGGATTGAAAATTTTAAAAGTTTTTTATTTTCACTTTTGTCTAAAATGGGACTCGTAATTTTCTACGTTGTATGTTTTATAGGTGGTTTAATATTTATATTTAAATCTATTTAATTTTTTGAATGTGTTGTAACTTTTACTAACGCCGGAATCCGCAAGGGGACTGAGAGTGAAATAAAAACCGACACTGGAGGCTGGACAGAAAACGAAACCGAATACGCAAAAGAAACTGAAATCGGAATCAGAACAGAAACCTGAAACTAAATTAAAACACTTTACGAAGCTAGAACTAACGCCAGAAACGGAGATAGGACTGAGATTGAAACCAAAAAGCACTCTAGAACGAACGCATAACCGAATACCGGAATCTAGATGGAAAGCGGAATCGAAATAGAAACTGGGAGCGAGATCATAGAACTAATCGGAACTGCTACCTAAACCACAACCGACACTTAAATCACATCTGAATAGGAACTTAAGCTTAGATTAGACAAGGTACCAAAATAAAAATCGGAACTGAAGCTGGAACGATTGCTGGATAAGAAGCGGATAGGGGACCGATGTCGTAAAATAGACTGTAGAATTGGCGCAAGATATAACCAAAACCGGGTAGAAACTGAGACCGAAAGCAGATTAGGATCATAGGTGACTGAAAAGGAACTTAAATTGAGCCCGAGACAGAAAACGGAAACTGAAAAGAAGCTAGACCCTTGACTGCAACCAAAACTTAGAGCAAGAAAAGACTAAAAAGCATTGAGTTACCATTCCGCAACTAATGCCCATCAGACATTTAGGAACCCAATAACTCGCACCCCACTTTTGGTGGGAGCTGCTGTAGGTTTACGCACCTTAAAAATAAACTCTCAGAAGCTAGAAAATGAATTTTTGCGCTAATTTTGACCAACCTAAAAAATTCAGCCCGCATTTCAGATTAAAAGAAATTTACGACCAAACGAAACTAAAACCAAATACAACCGAATTATAATTTCGCACGCATTTCTTATTGTTTGTGAAGTCCAATTAATGTAGTTTACGCTCTTTTACATTGAAATACGAGTAAATATTTACGCCCACCATAATCAAGTGAATTTAATTATGTATTCTAATATTCCAATTAATCAACAAAAGTGAAGTTTTTCCTCCAATTTGCTGACTATTAAATGTTAGATGATTCAGTAAATATGCACATATTAAATACATACATACATACATATATGAATGCATGTCTGTAAGTATGTGTGTGTGTGCATGTGAAAGTATGTAGCCAAGTTGTCTAGCTGTCGAAAAATAGAGTGAAAAAATAATGGGCTACGCTATGGTGAGTCATGGAAAATTTTCATATGGGTATTCCCCAGTTACGCCCACAAACACAAAAACTTTTAATGTTTGCTTAATAAATGGCGTATTTGGCTTAAGGGTTAAGCACACACAAACGCATACACACACCCATGCACAAGCAGTCACACGCAGCTCACAGCCAACTTGTAGAAGAATTCTTTGAGCAGCTTAACTTACGTTGGGTTAATTTGGGGATTTTACTCAAAATGGCGAATGCAAGCGAGTGTAAACAGATATGTGTGTGAGTGTGCACACTTATGAGGGATCATTTTCAATGTTTAGTTAATATTAATAAATATGTGTATGAATATGTACATAACCTCTCAATTACTGAGATTACAGTATTAATAGAATAATGCTATCCTTTATTTGAAGTGTGTGAGAGTGAGAGTGTGTGTTCATATGGCATACACCTGTAGTGATACAACAAATTAGTCATACAAAGCATAAATATATAACTCGATTTTTTTTGAATAAAACGACACTAGTCCGAAGGCGTCCAGAGTTGCCAAAAAATTTACTTTCTTACATTAAGAATATTTTCCTGTTAATTCCAATTATACCGTCGCTATCTCTACCTTCTTAATGCTAACAATCTCTTTCTCTTGCTTCTAGTTTGCCTCTTCCTTTTCCTCTCTTTCGTAAGCATTCTATACCTATGCGTTACTTTAATACTGTTTTTTTTAAGTTACCATCCGTTTCGTTTTCGGCTTTCCTCCCTGGCTCGGCATATATGTACAATGCTCTCACCTTTCATCCTTGTCTAGGTTTTTCTGTACTCCATACTTGTTGCCACGGGTGCAGTTTCAAGGTTAACTTGATAATCTTTTTTTAAAAACTTTAAATTTCTTAGTTTTAATATGATCGAAATCGGACCGTATATATGGTTATATTTATATATGGTATATATCACCAGTTAGCCACGCCGTTGAACTCTCTGTCGAAGATACCTTTTCCTTGCAAAAATTTCTTATCAATCGCCACCTAGCGGAATTTTTTTTAAATTCGTATTTAACTGGCATTCGGTTCTTTAGCAAATTTTTTGGAAATGTCTGTTTAAAAAGCTCAGTCCAGATGTTTTAATTCATACCACCCTGTGTAGATATTTCTTTATATTTATAATAATCTTCAACAAGAGAATGTTCGGACTAAGGCTCTCATTATGTAATATGCCGTTTTTTTTTAAATCTCTGGAACATACTAACAAAATTTAAGATGGAATATAGAAATATAAGCGAGTTAACTGTTTCTACAGGGTGCCACATTTTTTCTTATTAAAAAAAGTTGCAATCTTCGATTTGTTTTTGCATCAAAGCGCTCGATACCACAACCCCTCGCAAGTGCGTAGAGCCTTTGCTCACTATGACACAACGCAGGAGTAGTTAGGCTTGAAATTCATACCACTTTTGGAATGATCTACAACTGCTCGTTTTTACATTTTTACAGTGTGGTTAATTGTTTACCCATTCAGGCGCCGCTTGTTTGTTCGTTAGTGATTTATATGCACCTACATATTAGTGGGTTTTGCTTGCACGTCTATCTAGAACATGTTATGTGCCACACCTACTAAATGAGGATATTTTACACCAACACACACACATACACATATACATAGTTACAGCAAATATGCACTGGTGGATATGTTTATGCAGGGTGTCTCAAATAAAACCAAAATGTGTGCAGACGGAATTGGAATTTTAAGAACTTAGAGCTGGTTTTAGAGCGCTGGGACCTTTGACGTAGTATAGGTATTTTGCTAGCGATGGTAGGTTTTTCGCCTCGCCTCCCAAAATTAGTGAAGTCACTATCAAGTTGCACATCACTAGCCTCTTTGGGTACATAGTATTTCTTGTCGGTTAATCAACACCCTGTATATCCAACAAACATTTATTTAGTACCAAGCGACTTTGTTAAAACGGAAGGCTTGGACCAACCAAATGGTCCAGTTAGCGTTAGTATGACAGCGGCTCCACAGCACAAAAACACAGCCACTTAACATGCAGAGCCCTAATGACAATGGTCAACAAATGGTTTGCTAGCTGTTAGCGAGCGTAGCCAAATATAACTGTATGCATAACCATTTATATGCAGGCGGGGCAACAAGCTATAAATACACGTTTCAATACAAGTATATCAAAATGCACGCATGCGAACGTACAGCGCATGCGAACGTACAGCGCTAGCGTACTTCAGCAAAAGGGCTGGCAACCCCCATATCCGCCAAACCATTGCATGGTCTTCATACAAGCTTTCAACTTGACTCCGGGGCGTTTAACAAATGGCACAATGACGCCGTATGGACACGTGGAGCGTACAATGCAACAGCGCTGCAAAAAAGGGGAATGAAAAAAAATTATTTTTTTTTTTTATTAAAAAAACTGGCAACGTGAAAAAAAACCGTTGTACGAATAGCTGGGTCAGTCAGCCTGTAGCGTTGGAATAACACATGAAAAACAAAGCAAGAATGAAAGATGAATGTATAAAAAACAAGAAAATAAAAAAAAATGTTGTGATAGGGAGCCGCACCCAAGGCAGTAATGCATAACACGCAAGCTAATACGCACACATTAGGGTGTTCAGCATTATGAAATCTCGAAATTATAAGAACTGGAAAGCACAATTTGATTAATTTAAAGATAGAATGGTCTAATCTGGGCGGTTTTATAAAGCGAACTTATATTCCCGAATGATGATAGATAAAGCTGCCTTTAAAGTGACTCTCAATAGCACAGAAAAAACTAAAAGAACACGTTAGAGTAAGTTGGGGCAAGCACGGTGTTCCCAGAAATATCAAGAGAACGCATTTATTGTAAAATTTACTACCTAAAATACATGAGATACATATATTAAACGATCTCTTCCATTTATTTTCAAGCTCAAGGCTTTATTCACACTAGGACCGGAGTTCCCAACCAGTGGGGCAAAGAAACAAACATGCCTTCAATGGAAATTGGCTTATTTAACTAACATATATTGGTAAATTAAATGAGCACAAGACAAGAACATATGACATGAAACCGCGAGGGTCTGAAATATGATTGGTATTCCGGAGAGGCTTAGCAAAAATAAAATTAGGGAACCCTGCACTATTGGAACCATAAATGTTTTTCCTACAGTTTCGGGATTTTCGGGATTGGAAATTTGTTATTAAAAACTAATAATTTTTACTATATTTTAGTGTGTTTAGTTTGTGTTAATTGAGTTAACTGAGCATTCTTACCAACTAACAAAGAAATTCTTTTGACTAAAACTAGCAACTCCTACCTGAAAGCGGACCAGAGAATTGAGTACGAAAATACTTTATTATTACTTCTGGCTATTTCCTACTCTTGCAGATTTTTTTTTTTGTTTTTTTAAATTGAAATGGCACCTTTTCTATAACATCAATAAATTCGTTAACACATCACCTTCTTCTCATATCAATATAAATACTATGGGAGAACATTCTTTTTGTTTAAACTCACATATTTGTTTGAAAATAAACTTTTTTGAGATTGCACAGAGAGCATCCCTTGGCAATTTCAAATTTTCAAAAAAAAAAAAAATTATAAAAAATTACGCAATTGAAAAAATCCAAAAAATTGGCATCCCTAACACACACATACTACTGAGCAGCGCATACAAACAATCATGAATGTGCATGCAATGAAAGGAAAGTAAGCAAATTACTTAGTAAGCGTAGAAAAAACAAAAGGCCATGTAATATAGAAAATGGACCGAAAATTTTAAAATAATTAACGAGACCACAAACATGACCATTATCTTGTATGTATGTATCTAAATGTACATTTGTTTATCTATATGTATATAAATATGCGCATATGTATGTTCACATACATATGCTGAAATATGATATTTTCAAATGCCAACATAAAAGCATGTTCACATTGTAAGAACAACAAGCTTGCTTTCTGAGAAAAAATAGATTTCTCTTGATTATCTGCTAACGCCTTAAAAGCTTTTGTTTATCTAATCCACCAAAGGGCATTGTTGTCTGGCCACTTTGAAGTGAATATTTAGTTGAGGAGAAAAAAATGGAAAGTGAAAATTTGTTAAAGAGCGCAGATAGATTTGTTTGGTTTGGCGTGAATTTAATGCTGGTTGATTCTATATCGGGCGATCTTTTGCTTTTCCAATTTATTCGATCTCAAGACTTGTATGCATGAGAAGCTTTTTCAACTTGAAATTCAGTCGCAGTATCCATATAACTTTCTACTGCAAAGAGTTCAAGGGCAGCTGAGTCATCCTACATCAAGTACTTCCTAAATAAGGTAGGCCCTCCGATTTCAACTAACTATTGCCAAATTCGGGTTCCTATAAGTAAACCTTCTGTACCGTAGCAGTATGAGCCTTAAGCTTCGCAGTTGTCTACCAAATTCGTGGTCTCCTTTTATGTCAGTCAATATTAATTACAACTAGGTAAAACCACTGCTTCTCGGGCGTGACTAACTAGCTTTGAGTAGCCTAAGAATAAAGGTTGGAAATATCTACAATTCGCTTTTAGATAACTTAAATAAATGTTTACCGTATTTAGTCTATGCCTACTAGCTGCTACCCATCTTTTATGGACTTCTAATTGCACTATCCAAGCATATATAGCAATGTGCACGTATGCCAACCACAAATTACTCTTTGCGAAGCAAAGCAAAAAAACTTATTTAAAAAGTACCAATTTGTGGTTTACATTATTTGGCTCTAAAGAGCACTGAGATAGTACTAAGTAAAGAAATAAAAATTATGCAAAAAGCTACTAAAAGTACCACAGAGCATCTGAGCAAGGCCGGACTTACAATGGGACCGGGCCTCGAATTACAATTTGCGATTTGAATTCGTACTTCAGCCATAAGAGACATAGTGTTTTTTATCATGACACGTCAATAAAAATTTAAAACGGATATTCTTTGGGGTACAATGAACTTCTGCCAAAAATTAAGCCAACTCGAATAAATGGTAAAGTATGGTTCCTAAATTGTAAATCCGGTCCTGTATACCATTTATTCATACTTCCTTAAAACATTTTTGTTTGCATCGACTGCAGCCTAGTGGTTAACTGTGTAAATGAAAACCGCTTCCTCAGTGAATGCTTTCAGTTTAGTAGAGGTACTCATGCTTTTTAGCACAAATTTTGATAAGTAACGAAAGGGACATGTGCTTAAAATATATTAGGACTTTGCAGATCTTTGTTACAGAATGCAGAGTATGGGCTTTTGAGTGATGTCCGCCCCCTCATTCTAGTTTTTTTGTGGTAAACATTTTTTATACACGTAACTTGTCTTCAAACTACTTAACAATGATTCTCTTATATGGCAATACTATACGAACTAGTCTGACCAGATATAGTGTTTGTTTTCGAAATAGTACTATAATTTTTAAAGTTTTGTTTTCTTTTTAGTGCAACATATTTTTGTTACTCAACGGGAGTTTTTGAGCTTGAACATACATTTTGAAACTTATATTCAATTAATAAAAAGTTATTACTTTTTCATATAATTGTTTTGCTACATTTTGTTTGCTCTTTTTTCTTTTTTATTATTTTTTTGTTGCTAAATATTTACTTAGTTCATAATTAATAAAAATGATAATTTTATTCAATTTCAATTAAAAAGTGTTACTAAAGAAGTTCAAATATTTACGTTGTAACAATTTGACCAAAAACCCTTTATGACAACGTAGACTGATCTAAATTTATTCATACTTAATTTATATAAATTAACTGCTATTTTTTGTTTTTAAATTATTCAGCTGAAATAAACATTGCCTTCAATAATAAATTAAAGAAAATACAGTTATATATAAAGAATGTTTAATTTAATAACAGTGTGTATATGCACATTTCTTTTTTAAACGTTGTTACTTTAATTTGCTTAAATTTAAAATGTTTGAAAATTTTTTTTTCTGTAAATATTTCTGCACTTTTTTATTAAGAATAATTCCTTTTTTTATTTTATTGGATATAGTAAATTTCATTTTAAATTCTAGCTGAATGTTTTTTTAATTTCTGATTCCTTTGAAATTTTTTTAAATATATTTTTTCTTAATTTTTAATTTTTTTTTTAAATTAAATATACATTTTATACATGTTAGAAATGCTATGGAAAATTTTTGTTTGTAAAAATTGTTTTCCCCTTTTTAATTTAAAAATAAATTCTATTCATTTTTCGATTTATATTTTGAAACTTTTTTTAATTTTTAGTTTAAATTTTAGCAAAATTTTTCTTAAATTATTTAATCAATAGAAATTTTTTTTGTTTGGCATTTTTTGTAAATTTTTTTTCACTTTTATTTAAAATAATTTAGATATTTTTTGGATTAAATTTCAAAACTTTTTCTCCATTTTTATTTTAAATTTTAGCTAAATGTTTTTTTAATTTCTTGGCCTTTGAAATTTTTTAAATTAATGTTTTGTTAATATTTTTTTTTTTTTGAAAATTTTTATTTCAATTTTTTTATGTTATGTCAGAAATGTTATGGAAAATTTTTGTTTGTAAATTTTTTTTTACTTTTTAGTTTAAAAATAAATTCTTTTTTTATTTTTTCGATATACATATATTTTGAATTTTATTTTTTTTATTTTTTAATTCTCACAAATTTTTTTGTTTGGAATATTTTTTAGTTCCTTAGCTTTCAGAAATTGTTTTAAAAATGAATAAAAAACGCTAGTCCTATAATGCCAATATTTCAAAACACTTTCCTTAGGACGTCTCCGTACATTAGCCTCCTTTAAATCGATTATTTGACGTTTGTCGAGCGGTACAAAAAGAATGTTGCCATACCCTTCTCCTAGTTCCTTTAACTTCGCTCCGGAGAAAAATCTATCCCATCTCTATGTAGCAGAAAATAATATTTTAGCCATCAAGCTGCTAAATGTTTAACGACCAATGCAACATGCACACTAAAACTGACTTTACAAAAAAAACAATAATTAAATTATAATATTTCAGAGTCACGGGCTTTTTATGGTTGCAATTTAATTGGACGAATTCTCCAAAATCATCCAAAACGAAATTGCAATAAAACGAAATTCGGTAAATCATAGTCATCACTCATGATCCGATGCTAATGAAAGTTGTTGCTATTATGAGCACAACAAATATTTTGCAGTTTTTCTGAGGATTTCAACGCACAATTCCATTCAGTTCATGGCAAAAACATTCGAACCAAATAAAGCATTTCGTAGGCGCACACAAAGAGAGACATCAACCAATACAATTTGTTGTTACACTTTCACTGTTTATAGCTCATAACTTTCGCACTCGTAGTAGTATATAGGAATATCCAGTCAAATGACATTTGCAAGTGCTAACTTAGATTACTCAACAGTCAAATACATAGTAGCAGAACAACCAAATTAGGCGTACGTGATAAAGCAGGAAATGTGGCATTTATCAAAGTGACGCAGAATGGCCAAAGCAAAAGTTTGCACTTTGATTTATTGCAAGGGAGGCAGGACACGAACGAGGTGGAGGTGATGACGTGAAATTGGAAGATTTTGGTAACACAGCTTCCATAGTGCCTAATTTGAGCAAAAAAACTTTATTATATAATTGCTAGGGATGTGACGAAAGTGAGTGTGCCAACAACGGTGTAAGAAAAGGAGCTTTTTGGTGTTTGATTTAGCTGAGTAATAATCGTAATTGCTTAAAAAGATTCTAGTCGGAGCTGAGTAAAAATTGTTAGAACATGGGTGTAGCAACATTCTTTTGTAACCGATTTGAAAATGCACAAATAATCGATTTGAAGGAGCCTAATGTATTGAGAGAGATTAAACAAAAATTGATTTGCAAAAAAATTCCCCAAAAAATTTGTTTAATTGAAAAAAAAAATTTAAATAGTTCAATGAAAAAAAATAATTGTTAGAAAAAAAATTTACTAAAAATAAACTTGAAAAAAAAAATATTTTAAATTTAAAAAAATACAAATTTTAACAAACATTTGACGTAGCAAAATTTGAAAAAATTACTAAAAGTGTATATGTATAAGTATGTATGCATTGTTATTGAATTAAATATTATTTTGTTTAGTTTTATGAAATTAATATTGATTTTTATTCTTCTTCTTTAAATGGCCATCTAACCGCCTGAGCGATTTTGACCGTCCAACATAGCTCGCCAGTCATTTCTTCTTTGCGCCAACTGGCGCCAATTGGAGACCCCACGAGATCGCAGGTCGGTCTCCACTTGGTCCTTCCATCGGAGTGGTGGTCTTCCTCTTCCTCTGCTTCCACCGGCGGGTGCCGATAAGTATACCTTCTGGGCTGGAGCGTCTTCGTTCATTCGCACGACGTGGCCTAGCCAGCGAAGCCGCTGTGTTTTAATGCGCTGTACTATGTCGACGTCTGCGTAAAGCTCATACAACTCATCATTAAATCTTCTTCGGTACTCGCCGTCGCCAACGCGTAGAGGCCCATAAATCCTTCGCAGAACTTTTCTCTCGAATACTCCCAATGCAGCCTCGTCAGATGTTGTTAGTGTCCACGCCTCTGCACCATATAGCAGGACGGGAGCGATGAGTGACTTGTAGAGTGTGATTTTCGTGCGTCGAGAGAGGACTTTACTTTTCAATTGCCTACTCAGTCCAAAGTAGCATTTATTTGCAAGAGCAATTCTTCGTTGGATTTCTAGGCTGGCATTATTGTTGGAGTTTATGCTGGATCCAAGGTAAACGAAGTCCTTCACTATTTCGAACTTTTTGGTGCCAGCAGTGGCGTGGGTGCCAAGGCGCGAATGCGCTGACTCTTTGCTTGATGACAGCATGTACTTCGTTTTGCCTTCGTTCACCACCAAACCCATTTTTTCCGCTTCTTTTTCTAGTTTGGAGTACGCAGAGGTTACGGCACGGCTGTTAAGGCCGATAATGTCAATGTCGTCAGCATATGCTAACAGTTGCACGCTTTTATAGAATATTGTTCCAGCGCGGTTGAGTTCTGCAGATTGTATTATTTTCTCCAACATCAAATTAAAGAAATCGCACGATAGGGGGTCACCTTGTCTGAAACCTCGTTTAGTTTCAAACGGCTCGGAGAGGTCCTTCCCAATTCTGACTGAGCTGGTGGTGTTGCTCAATGTCATTTTGCAAAGCCGTATAAGTTTTGCGGGGAAACCAAATTCAGACATAGCGGCATATAGGCAGCTCCTTTTCGTGCTATCGAAAGCGGCTTTAAAATCAACAAAGAGGTGGTGTGTGTCGATTCTTTTCTCACGGGTTTTCTCCAGGATTTGACGTATTGTAAAAATCTGGTCGATGGTAGATTTTCCAGGTCTGAAGCCACACTGATAAGGTCCAATCAGTCTGTTCACGTCAGGCTTCAATCGTTCGCACAATACGCTTGACAAGACCTTATATGCGATATTCAAAAGGCTGATTCCGCGGTAGTTGGTGCAGTTTGCAGGATCACCTTTTTTGTGGATTGGGCAAAGAACACTTAGATTCCAATCTTCGGGCATGCATTCATCCGACCATATTCTGCACAGAAGCTGGTGCATACGCCTTACCAGCTCCTCGCCGCCATGCTTGAATAGCTCAGCAGGCAAACCATCAGCGCCAGCTGCTTTATTGTTTTTTAACCGGGATATTGCTATTCGCACCTCATTATAGTCGGGTTCTGGGACGTCAATTTCGTCGTCTTCGATTGTGGGTTCGGGTTCGAGCTCTTCTCTGGTTTCTTGCTCAATTTCTCCATTTAAAAGGGCAGAGAAGTGATCCCTCCATATCTCTAGTATTCTCTGAACATCAGTCACCAGGTCGCCGTTCTCGTTCTTACAGGAATTTGCCCCGGGCTTGAAACCTTCCGTCATTCGTCGCATTTTTTGATAGAATTTTCGGGCATTATTCCCATTGGCTAGCATCTCAAGCTCATTGATTTCACATTGATTTTTATTAGGATGAATAATTAAAAAAATAAAACAGCTAATTTTGAAATATATATAAAACGAAACTGAATTCCTGTAGATCAGTCTATATTTTCATAAACGAGTTTTGGTCATATCGTTGCAACTTAAATATTGGAATTATTTTAGAAAATTTTTTAATTAAAATTGACCAATATTTTTTTTTTTTAATTTTGTACTAAATATATTTTTATTAATAAGGCAAAATAAAAATTAAAAAAAAATGTGCATGCAAAAATTTTCAAAAAAACTACATACATACATATATAAAATATTAACTTTTTTTTAAACAAAAAGTTCTTTAACACGTCTCTGTAGACCCTGGAATAAAGCAGAAAAACAAATCCTATCAAAGTTTCATAAAGATCGATGAAGAACTTTATACGTCAATCAAGTGCAAATAAGATACAAAAATATGTGGGCATGGCAACACCCACTTTTCTAAAGTCATATCCAGGCATATTTTGTATGCTGAGTACACAAAAATATATTTCCACAAATTTCATAAATAACGATTGGACGCTTATCAAAAACACTCATTAGTTTTTATTTTTTAGATTAAATAAGAAAAATAAAATATCTTGCTACGTACGACTGCTGGTTTAGACATTTTATCCATCACACCATTAATCAAAATTAATTATCAAAAATGTTTACATAAAATGCTTCATCATAAGCTTCTTATTTACAATTTCATACTAAATCGTACTCAACATTTGCTATCTAACAAAATATTTTAGTTTAATTGCAAACATTTGAATTATTTTACCAAAAAAAAAAAAAAAGTAATTTCTTTTATAAATATTTTCACACACACATTCACAAATTCCTTTGAATTGCTGCCTAACAGCATGAATCCTTACAAATATTGGCAAAATTTACGATTTTCTACAAATAAATACTTCCTTCCAAAATAGGAACTGCCTTTGAATATTTATATAAAGAAACAATTTTCCAATTTTCTTTTATGTAAACTGTTTTCGTATTCAAATCCAAGCAGGTATCTAAGCAAGTTGCAAAACCAATCACTTCCTGTTTCATACTGACTGTGGTTAACAAAAACAAAAATAAACATTTTCGATAATACAAGAATAATACAATTGCAATTGGTAAATAAATTTGAGTCCTGCTGTAAGCCATATTTGCTGCAGAATGTGCTAACCTGTGTGTATTCAATAAATGCGTGGGGCCTAACAAGAGTTTGATTACTTAGAAAATACTTACAAGTTTCGGCAGACTTTTGGGAATCTATCTCTTTGAGTCCTGACGCATAGAAAACCGGTGGGTTTTTTCTAAGCAGTGATTTGTTTGTGAGCAATGACGATTTGAAGCAGTGATTTTTGCCGGAAGCGCCGATTTTTGTGGAATCTGTTATTTTACGGAAAAAGTGATTTTTAATGCGTTTATTTTTTTGCACAGCGATTTTTTGGAACCTGTGATTTTTGTGGAACCTGCGATATTTTTTTTTTTTGTTTTTCAAAAATAATGACTCTTTTGGAATGAGTCCCGACACATTGCGAGTTTTTTAAACAGTGATTTTTTGGAATCTGTGATTTTATTTGAAAACTGCGATTTCTTTTACAACCTGTTATTTTTTAGGAATAGTAACTCTTGTGGGAAGAGTCACGAGACAAATTGGCGATTTGTGACTTCGTTTATTTTTGTAAGCGATTTTTGAGTTTTGTTTCTGTTTCGTTGTGATTTTTTGGGACCGATACTTTTTTCGGAACTTGCTATTTTTTAAAAACTCGTTTTTTGCGGAAATAGTGACTCTTATGGGACGAGGCATAAAGCCATTGATTCAAAATACTTTTACACTTCCAAATAATAGGGTGGGTCAAAAAATTGTTTGTTCGAAAAAAAAAATTATTTAAATAAAAATTGTAAGTGTGTGTGGATAAAAGAAGATTGTGTTAAATAAAAACAATTTTCAAAAAAAATTTTGTTTTTTTAGAAAAGCCACTGAATTTTCAATTGTCCTTATAAAATTTGGGAAATCAAACGGTACAGAACTAATTTTTTTAATGATCTGTAACGAAAACCGGCTTAATTTCAAAACAAGTCAGTTTTGGTCTGTTTTTTTGGAAGAATGCACCACTGTGCATCAGTTAGAGAACGCACGACAACCCAAATTTTCAGATAAAACCCTTTATTGGTTTTAATATGCTGTCAGTAAGTGATTAAGATAAGATATTATGTACAAATACAAACATGCCTTCATATTATGTCAGTCAATCACCATATATATATTTACATAAACATATACATATGTACAACTACTTCTATATATGCCATTAAAAGTATGTATATATGTGTGACTCAATAGCTTTTAGATTTCGAGATTTATTTCTTTTCACTAGCTTTTTGCGTAAGTATTTTCCCATAAAAACCTTGAGACAAAAGAGAGTGTAGGAGAGAATTGAAGGTAAAATTTATAGCAAAGTTCCATTCGATATTGCTTTTGGCAGCACAAAAGTGGTTATTGTTTACGCCAATGGACAGTTGCCAATACTGAACGAGTATTTTATTTCATCACTTTTGTTTAGTACGAGTAGTTCATTTTGTGTTTGTGTTGCAGAGATGAACCCAAAAGATACGGAAGGTGCGAAGAGATTGTAGCAATCATTGCCATATCCTCTTCCTAGCAATTCATAACGATTTCCAGCAACACCATACCATACCTATTGTCACCACCACTACATCGATATGAAACCAACTCCAGCACAGTGTCGTTGATAGCTATACTATAGTCAATGCAAATATTTCGTCCTTGACATCCTTCATTCAATCTAAGGTTGGTTGTAGATATATTTGTGGTACACAGGGGCTGGAAGTGTACACAACTGGTCACCCAATAATGCGAACTAGCAAATAGATGCACATAGCACAAGCAAACAAATTTATATATATAGAAGCCTATATATCTATGTCTGTGGATATGTACACTCGTACATATGTATTTGTATGTAAATTTATATATCGATGAATCCAAGTTGATGCTGTGCAAATGTGCTCATGTGAGTCGAGTACACATTTGAGAATGTGAGCTCAAATATTTGCACAATCATCGCAGCCATTCAAGCTCTTAGATGATGAACGAGCAAATGGACATAGCGCTTATGTATTTGTGTGATATACATAAGTGAATGTACAGTGGTGTGCACTGAAATGTTATTGTAAAAAGTAAATAAAATAAAATAAATTAAAATTAAATTAAATTAAATAAAATAAAATAAAATAAAATAAAATAAAATAAAATAAAATAAAATAAAATAAAATAAAATAAAATAAATAAAATAAAATAAAGTAAAATAAAATAAATTAAAATAAAATAAAATAAAATAAAATAAAATAAAATAAAATAAAATAAAATAAAATAAAATAAAATAAAATAAAATAAAATAAAATAAAGTAAAGTAAAATAAAATAAAATAAAATAAAATAAAATAAAATAAAATAAAATAAAATAAAATAAAATAAAATAAAATAAAATAAAATAAAATAAAATAAAATAAAATAAAATAAAATAAAATAAAATAAAATAAAATGAAATAAAATAAAGTAAAATAAAATAAAATAAAATAAAATGAAATAAAATAAAATAATATAAAATAAAATAAAATAAAATAAAATAAAATAAAATAAAATAAAATAAAATAAAATGAAATAAAATAAAATAAAATAAGATAAAATAAAATAAAATAAAATAAAATAAAATAAAATAAAATAAAATAAAATAAAATAAAATAAAATAAAATAAAATAAAATAAAATAAAATAAAATAAAATAAAATAAAATAACATAAAATAAAATAAAATAAAATAAAATAAAATAAAATAAAATAAAATAAAATAAAATAAAATAACATAAAATAACATAAAATAAAAAAAATAAAATAAAATAAAATAAAAAAAAATAAAATTAAAAAAATATAATAAAATAATTTTAACACAATACGAACTCGCATCCGTGAGTAATGTTGCTAAATGTTACAACAACAAGAAACACCCTGATTATAGTTTAATACTACAGTTTTATTGCACTACAGTGTACACATGCCGCATCAGCAACGGAAATGGTCATTTACGGAAAATGTGGAAGTTTTGCATTTTGCTTTAACTTATTTTCTTATCTTTTTATTCACGCATGTTGTTGGTATCTTTTCGAATAAAAACATCATCATTGATTCCCTTGTGCTTTATGGTTATTGGTACTGTTTCATTTCATTTCTTTTGCGCCAAGCTAAATTTGAGTAATCCATGTACATTTATTAGACTAAGCCAAAAATTTCTTTTTTTTTTTCGATTGATATTATTTTTTAGAATAGCGAAAAAAATACTTTATAAGTTGAAGATCTTAGAACACAAAATATTACAATTTAGATCTGAGCAATTTTAAAAAATAATATCGGCATGTTGTATTAGTCTAATATACATACGAAACGGACATTCTAAAAATAAGCTTTTATGGTATAGAAACAAATTTTCTTTAGTGCAAACTGAATTATTAATTTAATCTGTTCTACAGTGAAAATTCCTACATTTGATGAAAATAAAATATTTTGTAAAATGTACATATGTATATTATGACTTACCCTCTAAGGTACCAGTGTATATTCGGGATATATCATAATCCACCGGTCCATGCGTACTCTCGATTTCCACATCATTGGCAAATACTGACAGTGGATTTTGATGAAGAATCACACGAAATTCTCTGAAAATAATTTGAAAAAATTTATTGGATTTTAAAGGGAATGGAAATGTGTTTGGTTCGTTAGATTTATTTCAAACGGCAACCGACAAATTAAGGTTTTTTTTCTTGATGTTGGAAAAGACCGTATTTTTATCTCTGAAAAAAGTTATTAATTATTCGCATAACTATTTTTTCTGCCTTTTTTTAAAAAAAAAAAAACCAAAATGAATGCGAATTTAATTTTTTCTCTCCCCCAAATCCATGGCCATTGGCAGACACTTAAAAGCATGTTGTTGCTACTTATTTCCATCACAAAAAAACTCAATTCTACCAATGAGCTTCATTTTTAATCGTCTGTTCAATTTCCTGTTTCGTTAAGAATACTGGTGCGTGCAGCAACTCACCTGTCATGAGCAAAAAAATTCAGTCTGATTGTATGCGCTGGTCCAAATTCGACCGTAGTCAACTCTCGTTTTCGCCGATGACGTTTCTGTTCGATGTGTTTTTGATGTGCTGCATGCAAATATGAACGATCGAAATCCGCCGCCTCCCAATGCCGTATGTAGGGTGAGAGACTTTTTGTGTGTCCTGTGAATGAGATGCAAATGTAAAATTTAATTATTAACGGACATACATACATATGTACATACGTACAGGCATACAAATACAATTTGCATAAGCGTAAACAAACAGGCATTCTGATCAAAAATGGGACAATTTTTTGAATTCAGTTTTACTAAAACTTTAAATTATAGGAAAAAGAAGAGTTCTTCCAAAAATCCAAAATATCAACAAAGTGTTTCTTTATTTTGGAAAAATTAATTTAGAATTTTATTTTTGTTGAATCCTAAAATTAAAAAAAAAAATTTCAGTGTTAACAAATCCTGGTGAAAAATATGTGTCTTTAAAAGTTGTTGAATGGAACTTTTATTTAATTTGAAAATACATCAATATTAATGAAATTCTTTTTGTTGTCAATATTAAAATTTTTAAATTTCTGTTAAAAAAAAAAAAATTTCATGTAAAATTTTTAAAACATGTTTTTGTGCTGAAATTGGTTTTCTTATGAATACTTTTCACATATTTTGAAACATTTTCAAAACTTTTGTGAATTCTGCGAACCAAAAAATTTAAATTTTCTACACAAATGCTTTCAAGTTTTCCGTCCTACTCAAGAATTAGAAAAAAATTTTGAAAATTTTGTAAACCAAAACATTTTTTTTTTTTTTGAATTCAGAAAATTTTCTAAAATTTTCGAGTAGTTACATGATGGAAACTATAGAATATAATATTTTCATACAAGTTTGCTGAAAACTTAAGTTATAAATAAAAAAATTTAAAACTAAAAATAAACGCTTTCAAAGTGTTTAAAGTTTTTTGATTGTTAACTATTTAGTTGAAAATATTATAAAATTTTTAAATATTTCAATTTTTTTAATTTCCTTAAATATTTTTTTGTAATTTACAAATTTTTAAAACTTATACAAAGCTTTATTAAAAAATCTTCATTGAAATCACCCTTTCAACTCAAATAAATGCTCAAATTTTCCTTTCCTGAAATTTGAAAAAATATCAAGAAAAATATTTTCGTCTCATGTCGAAAAACTAAAAAGAAAAATTGACAAGTGATGACGGAAAATCGTTCCAATATAAATCTAGCATTCACCTGTCGGAAAAGCAGAAAATCAAAATAACTCAAAAAGAAAGTTATAAAAATACTTCTAAAAATTGTCAGGAATTTTTGACTTTTACCTCTTTGAAATTTTAATTTTTCTTAATATTTTTTATCGTCTTCTAAAATGAGTCATATATGAGTCATGTAGAACACATTTATGACTCATATATGACTTGCTTCAGAAAGGTGCGAGTGTAAAACTGAGCAAGAACTTCCATTAACCACCAAGTGTTAGTCACTTCATAGTCTCACTGACGTTATGGCTAACTGTATTCCAAAAATGGAATGCTATAGGGAGAAGGAGCATGGCTGAAATACACAAATTTTGCGCTCAACTTAAATTAGCTGATATGTTTTTGTGGTGTGGTAGTGGCAGTGGGATGTTGATGTGGGTATAAAGCAATTTTTTTTACGACAAATTATAACAAAAACAAGAAGAAAAAAATTGAAACAAGAAAGTTTTTCCAAAACTTTTAAGCCGAACAACGCAAAATGAAAACTTTTTGATATTAATTTTTTTTTGCTGTTCTTGTTATAACAAAAACAAAATATGCGCGCGCTGAGGTGTACTAATTGCAAAGTTGCAGAGAAAAGTCATTTATTATATTACATAGATACTTATTTTTAGCTTTTAATTCGCTTTGAAATAGAAAGACGTGTGTATAGGTATGTATGTGTGCGTGTGTGTGTGTGTGTATGTGTATGGGTGTGTGCGATGAGTTTGGAGTACTTGAAGGCGACACATAAGGCATGCGAGTAATTGTTTAAAAGTCATTGCACATTTATTCTGTAATTTTCTACTTCAGTGACGTTTTTTCACATTCACACGCACATGCACACACACACACGCATTCACACATGAGCGCTCATGATTATACAAACATATCTTTTAAATTTTGTATTCTTGCTTTGCCGTGTTTAGCCGAATGGTAAGGCGTAACGGCGTTACCTATTTCCCGTCGCTAGTCTAAAGGGGAGGTGCAGATTTTGGATGATGCCTACTTTTTTGGATGGATTATTTCGGAAAACGCACAAAAATGGATTTTTATTACTTCATTTTATTTTATTTTATTTTATTTTATTTTATTTTATTTTATTTTATTTTATTTTATTTTATTTTATTTTATTTTATTTTATTTTATTTTATTTTATTTTATTTTATATTATTTTATTTTATTTTATTTTATTTTATTTTATTTTTTTTTATTTTATTTTATTTTATTTTATTTTATTTTATTTTATTTTATTTTTTTCTATTTTATTTTATTTTATTTTATTTTATTTTATTTTATTTTATTTTATTTTATTTTATTTTATTTTATTTTATTTTATTTTATTTTATTTTATTTTATTTTATTTTATTTTCCAAGTTTTAAAATGGGTCTCATTTTTGTTAAAATTCTCTCAGTAAATTTGGAAGCGAAATATATCTGAAACGGAATGAGTTCTGCACCCTTTACACCCTTACTTAGTCCTTTTTACCCGTTCAAATATTTTTTCCGCTCTTTTCTTGTTCATTACTTCTCAAACTATTGTCCTTTTATAGATTTTTTGGTTGAAATTTTAAATGCAGCGCGCCATCTTGCAGTACGTACGATGCACATTAAACTTTAAGCTACGCACGCTTTTACATACACACAGACACATGCTACATACTACATATTGAATCACAAAATAGCAAAGAAACCATGAACATGAACTAAAAAAAAAACCTGATTCGTGTAAAGTTAGAATCGACATTAGTGCATGTACATTAATACATTAATACATTTTATTATATCTGAGAGAAAATTAAGGCGCAGCTTCTCTAACCAATTTTGTATTGCGCTGCTTCTTACGTTTTCCAACAAATCGGCAAGGAGTTACTCCTGACCCCATCCGACACGACAGATGAATTTTGACTGAGAAGCTTTTCCATGGTAGGAGAGTGGTCTGATGTTAACTACCTCGGAACTTGAACCAGGGGTATTTCGTTGCAGTAGCCCAACACACAACTTCCCTACCACGGCGATGCCTACACACCGCTTACACGTTTACCTACATTTATTATAGCAGATTGTGACACAAAATTTCTTCATTCTATCGCTTTATTACTTTTTCCACCAAAGACGTGACTATATTGACGTGGAAGGCACATCGTAAAAAGGAAATATAATAAATATCAAATTCTACTGAAAATATTCCTTACTTTACTCATAAATGTTCAGCTATTTCCGCTTCAAGACATCCTGTCGTTGTACAGCGGGCAAAAAAGCTTAAAAATGCGAGCAAATTAAGTATAAAATAAATGAAATGGAAATTTACATTTTGAAATTCTGATTTAGCTTTTGAACACTTTTTTATTAATAATTAATTTTTTCGGTGTTAATCAGAAATTGTTGATTAATTAGTAAAAAATAAAATAAAATTACCTTTAAAAAAATAACTGAAAAAATTGTGAATTTCTTTTAACTATTAGAAACAATCATATGTTTAAAAACAATCAAGTAATTGAAATTTTTAAATGAATTTAATAAATCAAACAAATGAAATTAATTAAACAACAATTAAAATTAATTAAACAGCAATTAAAATTAATCTAATTAAATAATATAATTTAATTACTTGATTATTTTCAATTATTTAATTCTTTTCAATTGTTTCATTATTTTCAGAAAAAAGTAAACGGAAGATATACAGGAAACAAATAAAATTAATCAAACATAATAATTTAATTACATTAATCAAGTTAATCACATAGAATAAAGAAAATCAATTGACATTAATCAAATAATCATATCGAAAGTGCAGTTAAACGACATTAAAAATAATCAAAAATAATCAAAAATATTTTTATTAATCATGCATTTAAAATGTATTAATTAATTAATTCATAAATTTTTTTAAATTAATTAAATATTAATCATTAAAATAATGCAGCTACTGGCATTTAATCAAAAAGTAATTTTCTGAGCATACCGCAATATAATTAATAATAATTAAAATTTGTAATCATTACTTAACAGGTCTTAATTGGCGGCACATTAACCAGTTTCGCTGAGAGACATTGTAAGTATTTTCATTATGTTATTCATCTCAGCAGTTTACTCTTAACACAGTTGTGCTGGAGATTGATTCTACCCATTAAAATGCACCACATGGCCCACTGTGCACAGTGACAATGCAAACAATTTGCAGATCATTTACATATTGACACATTTAAGCAATTAAAGCAAAAGCTATGTAACGATATATAAGAGCATTTTCTTTAAACATACTAGCATAGACTAATAGCGTTCTTCTTCTTCGTTTTTTTTTTTTACTTTGTTCCAAGACATGAGAAATAATGACTTTAGCGTCATGTTAGCGTTTTTCCTTTTGTTGTACAAATGTAAATATATTTAAGCTTAAATGAAGCAAAGTATTTGCCTAACGAAGTCGTCTCAAGTGTAATTATATTTGACGCGTGAGCTATCAATCAATTTGGTTAATTGTTAAATTGGCCCCCAAATTGTAATTTGCTGTGAAAATGCCGTTAGCATTGAAAATACGAGTAATTGTCATTTGTGTATTTTGTGCTGTAAGTATTTGTTATCTTCTTCTTCAACTTCTTGTTTGTTTACATCTTATCAATTTAAGTCATTTTGATTGCTCGATTTAATGGGAGACCATTATGTGTTTAACAGATAGTTAATTATTATTGGAGACACATTGAAACATCTCTCTTTCCATTGTGGCGGCTGTGACAAGTTAAGTGGATATAGACATACTTTTCTTTTTTTGTTAGTTTTACCAACGGACGAACGATACAGCTATATTTTTACTAATATTATAGAATTACTTTACCTTAGCTTATTGAAAGCTTTCTCTGTTTTT
Organism: Sphenella marginata; assembly: GCA_951509765.1. Lineage (NCBI taxonomy): Eukaryota > Metazoa > Arthropoda > Insecta > Diptera > Tephritidae > Sphenella > Sphenella marginata. Next base: position 109,241,653 of record OX608079.1, read on the forward strand.
TGAATTTTTGTTTGTCTGTTTAAATGTTTGTTCGCGCATCACTCAAAACCCGCAGTATATAATTGATTTCAATTACCGCCTATACAAAGCTAGAGGTCCAATTTGAAGTTAGTGATCTATTTTACGGTACACAAATATATTTTTTCGGCTGTATATAGCGGTGGCTATACAATTTTGTTAAAAATATTGTGCCCATTGCACCATTGTAAAGCTCAAAGCTATTTAAAATGTATGCTACATAAATCAATATAAATGCATTTCAGAAAATTAATAAACAAAACAAAAAATAAATCCATACATTCAAACAATAAATGCTTCTAAAAAATTTATATTTTAAATGGACAGCTCATCCAAAACGTGACCTTAGAGCTTAAAACTACAGTAATTAAAATTTATATGCACATTTAAATTACAATAAAACTGAATGTGCGTAAATAAATTTTAACTCAAGCACACAGGGTGCCTCAGGTGTTTTGCGAAAATAAAAAAAAAATAAAAAAAGTTGACTTAAAAGTTTTAAAGTTTTATTTGCCTTCACTCGCTTTTTCTGTTTTTTTTTTTTACTTTTTATTTGTCATTCCATTTTTTTCCACTTTTCTTGCTATTCTGTTCTCGTTATACGAACAGGCCATTTTAGGTATGAAAAACCATTTGGATTATATGGTACACGCTGTACATTCTAATATACACTTGTATGTACTTATGTGAGATTTAAAAAGTATTTAAAACAAATGACATTGAATAAAACTTAATTTTGTATCAAAATAACATACTGAAACCGATTTACGGTGCGATTATTATCACAAACTTATGACGAAAAGCTGCAAAGCACAATGTTATTAACAGAAATTCATTGTAAATTTTAAACTAACGAAATATAAAACTCATATTTTTAATAAATTTGAAGCATGTCAAGCTACATTAAATCAAATGAAATGCTCTGAATTTGGAAAAACTAAAATATTGCATTACCAAACCACTAGATTCAATTTAAAATTCCACGAATGCGTCGATAACGTAATCGGTACTGCTGCAAGCTAAGTTAGCAACAATTTCGCATAGATAACACATCGCGGCAGTTAAAAGAGATTAACACAAATGTCACTGATGATGCCAGGTATGTACGTGTATATGTTTGACTTAGGTCTCTCTCTATATATATATGTATGAACATACTCATATGTACAGAGTTGGTATGGACTAAGCTTGTGCTGGGCAAGTAGATCGGAGTGTTCAGTTTATGTTTAACCATTCCGTACAACAATAAACTCAAATACTTTCATGTTTGAGTATAATGTCAATCATCTGCAAGGGTTATCTCTACCTATTAAATTCGGAAGAAGCAGCTAGTCAGAGAGGCAAACTAATTAAATCACATATTTCAGATGTCTGCAATTTACTGAATTTACTACCAACGCAGATTTCTTCCGCATTCCAGACATGCAAAAAAAAAAACTATTTAGTTAAGTCAGCCAGCAATGACGCATTGAATTATCATCCTCAGGTTAATTAATTTCATTTACACTCTTTTTGCACATAATACGATTGATGTTACTGGTCGGTGCTGTTGCGGTTTTTATAGGTGAAATGATGGTCTCTCAATTATTATGCTAGTTTTAACCCTTAGTGATACACTGAAATCTATTTAGACATATTCTTGATGGGAACTCCGTAAGACAAATTTTTCATTCAAAGCTAGATTTAAAGTGACAAATTTGAACTAGTTCGATACTCACTTTAAAACTATTTTTCTTAGAATTCTGTTTAGTATCTTACTTAATAATCATAAAAAAACAAAATAATAATGGTTTTTTTGATTGAAAATTTGTTTGGAAATATTATTCAAAAGCTTTTTTTTTAATTGTCATGGCTATGAATGAGCTATTTTCTTTTAATTTGGGAACAACGATTTTATGTAATTTAACAATAATTACTCTCAAGAGTAAGTTATTATTATTTGTGTTTTATTTAAAATTTTTTGTATTGTTTTTAAACAGTTGTAAAACAACCATTACAAATAAAAATTAATGGCAATTAACATCAATCATTTCACAAGAAAATAATAATAATTATAATTAATGAAGCCAGTAATGATTACAAAAAATTACATATTATTATTCAACAGGTTCTATAGACACTAATAGAAATTAGTACAATTACAATATTTTTTCTATAGCTTCAAATAAATCCAGCGTTCCCTCTAAAGCAGCCGATGCTAATTTTTTTCAATCAGATCTGTCAAGCAATGATTATTTTTTTGAAAATCATATTAATGATTGTTAGCCCATTGATTCAGGCTCTAAGGATTATTTTAAAAAACAATTAAAGAACAAACTGTTATGATTTTAAAAATCATGAAAAATCAAAACTAATCAAAAACATTAAAAAAATTATATTTATTTTTTTTAAATAATTTGGATTATGTTTGATTGTTTTCTATTATTTTTAATTACTTCTTATTTTAATTTATTTTTTTTATGTTTTATATGTATCTTTATATTTCTAATTATAATAACTGGGTAATTGCGGAGTTTCGAAAACAATTTAAATAATTATTAATCATTGGAAAAGCTTCGATAGCTTACGTTTAAAATTGTTTTTCTATAATCTCAGGAAAATCGAATGATTCATCTGAAGTAGCAGATGCTAATTGTTTAAATTTTTTATTTGTTCTTCTTTTATTCTTTTTTTAATTGTTGCACGAAAAAAATAACGCATCACCCATTTTCCCACTGGGAGGCACTTATATAAAGCTCCAAAGGTTATATAAAGCTCGTGTTTACACAAGGGTTAAAATGTGCCTAGAGGCGTGTAGTATATTGTATTTACTTGTATGAACAAGTGAGGTTATTAAAACTTATCTTCTTATATACATATACAATTGTGCAAATATATAAATTTATTTTTATTTAAGCTTTGACATTTGCAATTTCAATTTTCGCTCACGCATGAACAAACAATTATAAAAATAAATTTTTAATACATACATTTGCTTAATTGTATACAGTATGATATTAAAAGCCTTAGCAAGAAATAGTATAATTATATAACAAAAAAATAGCATTTATTAGCGTAACCAAAAAAAAAATGTTTTTTTTTTTCGAAAACTATATTTTTTTTTAAATATTAAAAATATACCAAAAAAAAAAATAAAATTCAAAGAGACAAATTTTTGTTTAAAAAAAGTTAATATCTATTAAAAATACTTATCAAAATTTTTTTCTGTCAAAATGTTTTGAAATAAAAAATTTAATTTTAGAAATAGAGCTGCGCTCAAAAATTTTGCATATGAAAATTCTCCCCGTGTTGATCCTTACGAGGTAATCAAGTCAATACATTTATACATTTGGTTTTCTGTTTTTAAATTTTTTTTTCCTCAGTCTAATATATATGTAAACACAAATATTTTCTATTTTAATAGACACAATAAAGCACTCCAATTAATAAAAGGATTTTGATAATTTGGCATTATAAGTTAATCTGCTGTACATGAAAAAATTAAGCGTAAAAAGGCTTCTAATAAATATTTAAAAAAAAAGCCCTCAACATTTTAGGAAATTGTAAAACTTTAAACCTTTACAAAGCAAAATGTTTCAACAGACAAATTTTAGCTTAAATGATTTAATTTTAATTAAAATGGTTAACTCTTTCTCCCAGCTTCCGGCCTCTCACTGGAATTACGCATTTAAAAGTGGGGTATATACCTAAAAAAAATATAAGTAAAGAATGAGTTGAATTTCGCATTTACTTTCATTGTGTAATATAAATTGTAATCATGATTACTTTGGTCTTACAGAGAAAACGCTGTAAAATGTTTCAATTTGTGTAAATAATTTGCACGTCCATTCTATTTTACTCGCGGATAACGCCATGCTAGAATACTACAAGTAAAACCGTTGAGAATTTGCTAGATGTTTGATAGCCAATTAAAATATTTCAAGGTCTCGGTAGAAGATGAGGATGAAATGGGTTGGATACGGCGAGCTACGCGTGAGTATGGAGTTGAGCTGAGGCAATTAGAAACCGAAATGAAAATGCAGTAAATGGTTATAAATGAAATCAGGAAAATTAGGTGAATAAGGAAAACACAAAGTGGAAAGGCAAGGAGAGAAGATGGTGAAGAAAAAATGAATGCAAAAAGAAAAGTGAAACGAATAATGTTAAAGTTGAAAGAGGGTGAAAGAAAATCAACAGGAGTAGGAGAAAACGAATGGAGTTATGATAAACACGCTTATAGAGTTAGTTCTTTGCCCGGAAAGAGAGGACTTTACTACCCTCTCTTGAGTACTCGGAAACAACTTTTTATATCGAATGCCTCATAAAGGCGATGAGGAAATATTACCTGCCAGAGCTGTTGATATCGCTCAGCAGAATCAGTCATAGACGTATAAGCTTTGTAGCGCAGTCAAGTTCAAACGCAACAATCTAAAAAAGCTTTGTAATTTGCAAAGCGATCGTTGTCTCGTTTCTCTTTAAAAATCTCATCAGGCAATATAAACACCTACGTAAATGCGTTTTTAGTAATTTTTTATTAACCGGTTTATGTGGTTTAGCTGTACAACGAATATGTGAAAGACTTCTCTTTTGTACTTTTCATATAAAAAGTAGTCAAGGCAATATATATTTTATATAATACGAAGATGAAAAAAACTTAAGGAAAAAAATAAAAAACAAATGAAAGCAATAACAAAAGGCGAGTGGTCCAACCATGAGTCATATTTGAAGTATAAAAGCGCGCAAAGCAACTCCAAGTAATGACCAAAAAATTTAAGCACATATTACTCAAATATAATTGATCCAAACATACGTGATGTACATTAGACTGTTAATTAAAAATTAGTTATTTGAAAAATAAATTTTGGAATGGTGAAAAGATACTGTACATATTTCGAAGCTTAATATTAGCCAATCTTTATTTGTAATTTCGATGCTAGATAATATTGTTACTGATCGCCTAACAAGAGCATATAATAGAAAGCAGCAAAAATATTAATATTATCTTGTAGCCGAAAAATTCACATTTGAATTTCGAAAAAAACTTAAAATTTATGAAAAAATTGCATACCCACAAAAAATTTAATTCTAGTGTATTCTTGGCTCAGCCTGTATACTTATGTATATAAATAATGAGTTATCTCAAATCTCTCACTGATGGGTAAAACGCAAAAAGAGAAACCGAATTACGTTGAGTTAATTTAGAAGTTATATAATTTTTTTTTTTCAATTACTAAATTTTAATTATAATTAATAATAATTGCTGTACCGGACTATTGCTATACAAAATAAATTATTGAATGTGGGTGGTATAAAATTTGGCGATTTAAACCGTTTCGATTTAAGCCTAACCACGTAAAATCAGTGCGTATATATCTTGTAGGTATTTGTGTAAGTTTGTGTTTTTATTTATTTGTTTTAATATTGTTTTATTATATTTTATTTTATTTTATTTTGTTTTATTTTTTTTATTATTTTGTTTTATTTTATTTTATTTTATTTTATTTTATTTTATTTTATTTTATTTTTATTTATTTGTTTTTATTTTATTTCATTTTATTTTATTTTATTTTATTTTATTTTATTTTATTTTATTTTATTTTATTTTATTTTATTTTATTTTATTTTATTTTATTTTATTTTATTTTATTTTATTTTATTTTATTTTATTTTATTTTATTTTATTTTATTTTATTTTATTTTATTTTATTTTATTTTATTTTATTTTATTTTATTTTATTTTATTTTATTTTATTTTATTTTATTTTATTTGATTTTATTTTATTTTATTTTATTTTATTTTATTTTATTTTATTTTATTTTATTTTATTTTATTTTATTTTATTTTATTTTATTTTATTTTATTTTATTTTATTTTATTTTATTTTATTTTATTTTATTTTATTTTATTTTATTTTATTTTATTTTATTTTATTTTATTTTATATTATTTTATTTTATTTTATTTTATTTTATTTTATTTTATTTTATTTTATTTTATTTTATTTTATTTTATTTTATTTTATTTTATTCAATATTAGTTCATTTTCTTTGGCTATAATTAAGATCCAACACTGAACTCGTCAACGTAATCTAACAAATTTAGCAATGATGCTTTCGTTGCGCAACCAAATGTGCCAAACATCGCTTGGACAGCAATAAATTAACTTTGTGGCACTATTATCCAAATTTTTCCTTGAAATAGCCACAAATATATTTCCCTATATAGCGTGTGTTTCTGCCATTAAGCCACTTGAATATTGAGTGGATATACATACATAGTTGAATTTTCAACAATAATTAAAAACAGATTGAAGCAATTCATAAAGCCGCAAAGTATTTATATGTATGTAAACACGAGTGGGTGACACAAAGCAGACGCGTCAGTAAAATGGTGCGTTTCTATAGACGAATTTGAGTATGTGTGCCATATAAGTTAAAAATGATAAATGTTATAAATTGTTGTAACCTACATAACCGTGAATGGGTTTAAAATGATTTTTTTCGCATAGCAAACATATGCAAACACCCTCACCACTTATCTCATATTCACCCTGCATCGAGAGTATTTAGTTTTTAACGGGTGTGTTTCTGTTGCATACGGAACCCCTACTAGTTCTTCAGAAATGTTTTTTACATGCAATCAACACCGGAATGCAGCATACCAAAGTCGAAGATATAAAGATTAAAATCCATAGTTATTTGAAGTGATAGAAGTAGTTCTTATTAACCAATACACAAACACAGTGATAGATAGATAGCTTGTTTGACTGCTGGGTGTTTCTATTTATGTAATCACCACAAATGGTTTAAGTGTACTTTTCGGTCACTTGGCCTGAATTTGATAATGAAAATATTCGTAAACCATTTTGACGCTGGCTTATGCAACTTCATTGTTATGAAAAAACTACAGAAATACAATAAAACATACAAAATAAAAAAACAATTTAAGTGGTGATAGATGGTACTGTTTTTTTTAAAGCCGGATGGAAACATTTTTTTTTTTTTTGTGATCAATTTGTTGGGTGTAACATGGGAAAAAATTGTCCGTGAATAAGGAAGCATATGATTTTCATACCTGTGCCCTGGCAGGTCCTAAGCAAAGTTGTTTATTGTAGGGAATGTTTAGCCTTGTTTAAGTATAGATTTTTCTAGATAATTTTCTTTGACTCAAAGCATAAATTTTTTGTGAATTTGGCCAAATGCTCCAAAACCTCCAACCAAGCTGAGAACACACACTTCTTCTTCTGCATAAAATTTGTGTGTGTTTGAACAAAAAGCGTAACGAAAGCGAGAAATGAGCAAATCTTATAAAAGCGTACAAGCAAATGTGGTGCAACAAATCGATATGAACACGAAAGTGCAAACCAACACACCGATACAAATACTTTCAGACAACTTTTAATATCTATGGATTGTATTTTATTATTTTTTTATATTTTTATTATTATTGTTGTTGCTATTCTGTTTTACGGAAAGTGGAAATAACTCACTCGTTAGGCATACATCATCGCTGCAGCCACGCTCCTCTTACACCACATGATGCACCACTTCGAACACAAAGCAACTTCTACATTAGGGTGTGTGGCATTTTTTTGTTGCTTTATATGCATATTTATTCTATACAAACATTTAATAAAATTAAGATGTAAATAAATAATTGTAGTAGAGTACTAGTAGAATTTTGGCAATACAGAATTGTAGCAGAATAAGGCAAGGTTCGGATCAATTTGAGATAATTTTCAGTAGCTTTTTGGGATCATTTCGCGATCTTGTGGGGATGGTTTTAGAACACTTTGGGAATTCGGGACTTCTTTTTATATTTTTTTCTGCATTATTTCGGGACTGCTTCTGAGGCTTTCGGGACCACTTTGTATTTTTCGGGATCAATTGATGTTTCTTTTCGCATTATTTCAGGACCATTTCGATCGTTTTTAGGACTTCTCGTAAATATATCAGGACTCTTCGAGATTATTTCGGAATAACTTTCGGGATCAATTTAAAATTGATTTTGGAGCTTTTTGGGATAATTTCCGTTCTTTTTCGATATCACTTAGTTATCATTTCGGTGATATCTAGAGACCATTTTTGGTACTTCTAAGGAAAATTTTGGAAACAATTTAGGATTCAATTTTAAAACTCTTTGAAATAGTTTCGTGATTCTTGCAGCATCATTTCAGTATTGTTGTCTCGACTTTTCCGAAACCATTTCGGGAGCATTTAGATATTGTTTTCGAGATGATTTAAGCACAATTACGGGACTGTTTCCCTGTCCGTTTTTGTGTATTTTCGGGATCGATTCTGGATTGCTTTGCTATTTTCGATGTAATCTGACTATAATCTGACTATTTTGGGACTTTTAAAGAATAAAACAAAACTCTGTTGGAACTACCCATTCTATCGTTTATTTAAATTAAAATCAAGTAGATCCTCAGGAAATGTGAAGTAAACAAATTTTTCAACTATTTTTAAATTTTCTTTCTTAAATAGTACAAATTTTATCACATACGGAGCGAACAAAACTCCATATTTTCCAGTGGCCCAGCGCTAAGTGTAAAGAAAATATTCTTAAAATCCAAGTAAACTTTACTAGACACAAATTTTACCCCACTACTGAGAAAACAAAATTCTTTTCCATTCCACCCTAATGTGCATATCCAAAATCGCTGCACACATCGCATATTCACATTCATTTCCACTAGCCAAATTTCAATTCCGATTGCATCGTCGCTTACTGCCTTAGCAATCAACAAAACTAAAAAAAGAATTACGAACATTCGAATATTTTATTGTTGCAATTTAACAACAATTGACAGAAAGTAAACCCTTTCGTTTGCATTTCGTTTCCTTAGCTGCGCGCTTGAGGGCATTTGACGGAGCGACGGATGTGTGCGCCATCGACCCTTTCGTTCACAGTTCACAGAAATTTGGTGTAGCTTCGAGGCGTTAGCACTGCGGGCTGCTTTAAAATATGTATATGGAAAAATTATTTAAATTATTCGTTGAGTATTATTGTAGCATTTTGTTGTTGTGCTTGTTGATATTTAAGTTGACATCAATGGCGCGCTGGCGACAGTGGCATCGCTGAAAAACTTGCCTTTGTTGCCGTTGCTGTTTTTGCCTGGTTGTTGTTATAACCATTTGTTGTTGTGTTTGTTGTATGCATCTGTATTGTTGTTTTTGTTTTTGCACATTGGTAATGCTTTATTTGTACAACAATTTCACGCTCTAATTGCGTCATTAAAATCATGATTTACCTTTTTTGTTTGTATGTATGTAATGCTTGCGCTTATGGCCATCTACATATTTGTTGTAATTCTAGCCATCGTTTACTGTTAGTATTTTATCCAGTTTTTTTTTCTTCTGTTGCATTGGCAAATAAAATCTGTAATTTCAACTGTTGCCATTTAAAGCGCGCACTACACGAGCGCATACGCTCGGCTACTCCTACACGCTTTCGACGAGAGTAATGAAATTAAATTTTTGAATTTTTAATGCATTTTGAATTTCATTGTTTATTATCAACATTACTCAAATAGCGTTAGAACCATATTGTTTAATTATATGGTGGCATTTTCTGTATTTAGCGCATCTAATTAGCGTAATGGCCATTGACCACATAAAATATGATTTTCAATGAAATAATTAATTTTGTTGTTCTTGCTAAAAATTTCTATATTTCTAATTTTATTATTTTTGATGCAATTACCCAATAAAATGTATAACTAATCAGTTAAAATGCAGCACGTAGGCGGTTTGGTTGGGAGTACTAATAAAATCGAAAAATAAGTATTCTGAGAGCTTTTGATGAGCTTCTCGTTTGGAATTAAAATTGATGGTTGGAATAGCATGAGCAGTGAACAAATTTGTAATTTTTAAATTTTAAATTCAAATTTTCCAAGCATGCAGTAAGAAATATTTTTCCGGTCATATTAAATGTATTCGACGTATGGTACGTGGCGTATGAGTGACTTTTTTATTTGGTCTAAATTAACAATATTGCTATATATTTTCTATAGTCAATAGTGAACAATGTCACGTCCCTACAGAACGATTGAATACAAATTTTTCAAATTTCAAAGTTATGGTAGTGTCGAAATTTGTGAAGCGAGCCACCTAGCATATTTTCGAAGATCATGTACTTCAATGAAATTGGGCTCAGATCGATTAAACAAGAATAAAAATTTTCGAAATTCGAATTATTTTCAAAGTAAAATTTGTGAATTGAGTCACCTAGCATTTTTTTGAAGATCGGGTGTCTTATAAAATTGGGTTCAGAATAAATATTTCATAATTTTTCAAAATTCGAATTATTTTTAAAGTAAAATTTGTGAAGTGAGCAACCTATCATTTTTTCAAAGATGATTTACTTTCGAACTCGACAGTTTTAATAAAAAAAAACCAAAAACTCGACCCGCAAATATTGCTGATAAGCATAGAAACAAGTAAATATGTATGTATATACCAGAATATTTAAAAGTATATTTGTACGCTGAGTACGTGGTATTTAATTAAAACCACAATAGCTGCGAGCAACCGCAAAGTTACTCAATGTTGGCAAATTGTTCGATTGAAATTCCATCAAAAAAGTGAACTTTCATTTGAATTCTGTGAAGAAATTGCATAAGTTGAATTATGTAGAGGCGAGCTTGTGTAGATGTAAAGGGCGTTTGCGTAATATAAATATGCTTTCGAGTTTCTTAAATAAAAATAATAAGGTTTCTGTTTTTTGATTACCCTAGAATCATGAGTTTGAGGTATTTTTTTTTTTATACCTTTCATGAACATGAAATGGTATTATAACTTTGGTCCGATGTTTGTAAGTATGAGAAGAAGAAGAGATAGACCCACCATTAAGTATACCGAAATGGTCAGGGCGACGAGCTGAGTTGATTTAGCCATGTCCGTCTGTCCGTCCGTCTGTCCGTCTGTCCGTCTGTCTGTTTGAACGCAAACTAGTCCCTCAGTTTTAGAGATATCTCGATAAAATTTGGTATGGAGCCGCCATTTTGTATTATATTAATCATTTGTCGGAACCAGTAAGATCGGACCAATACAACGCATAGCTCCCATACAATCGATTGTTCCGATAAATGGGTTTTGGCCTATAACTCTTGCAATTAAAAAGCTAGGAGAGCGAAATTTTGCAGGTTTAGTACATATTATATTTGTAACCTGTAAAGTGAAAATCACCCAGATCGGACCAACAAAACATATAGCTCCCATATAATCGATAGTTCCGATAAATGGGTTTTGGGCTATAAATTTTGCAGTTAAGAAGCTAGGAATGTAAAATTTTGCAAAGTTGGTACTTATTATAAATGTGATGTGTGTAATGGAAATCATACAGATCGGAGTAACATAACATATAGCTTCCATATAACCGATTGTTCCGATAAATGTGGTTTGGCCATGTAGGAGACTTCAAAAAGATATGCGTATTCATGAAAGGTATAAAGCCTTCGGCACAGCCGAAGACAGCCCTTTCCTTACTTGTTTTTTTTTTTTTTTGTTTCATTTATTCAACGCTGCGGGAAAATTTATAAATGAAATAACATGAATGTTATATTTGATTGTGTTGTTAGCTAATAAAAATAATTAAAGTAAATATAACAAACATATGAAAGGAGGGTATATCGAAAACCACACTTCATACATTGCAGGACTGATGGCAGACCCGTTCAAAGATTTAATTTTTGGAAGGTCAAAAGCTCAACGAGGCTTTCTTTTCTGTTCATTTGGAAGTATTTTTCGAGTCTGTATTTCTTTCAAGATAAGATGCCTCATTAGAACCGATTCCATTGACCGAAAATGAGTGCTTTTTCGCTGCCTGCAAGAATCGAGTCTCGGAACCCTTGGACTAAATTAACGGTAACTCTGTTATATGCCTTTTACTTCTTTCAATTACTCTGGTACGATACTCACTAACCCTCTTTTCACATGCAATCCAATGAACGATTTTTGCCACAAACAAATTCACGTAATAAAATTCATGAAAAATTCAAGAAAAATAACTAAACTCAAATAAGTAATAGTGGTGTTCAATAAAAAAATTGCACTGCGGATAATCATGTCATAAATATCGAAGGAATTTCACAAAAAAAAAAAAACACAAAAAAAAAAAAACAAAGCAGTAAAAGAAAACAAAAAGAAAACAAAAACACAACATCATAACAACAACAACAAGAAGAAACAACAATAACAACAAGCAACAACTACATAGTAAAAAAGCAAATTCAAACAAAAGTGAATAATAAAATATTAAGTTCGAAGCAAAAAATCTGCAAAATATATAAACAAACAAACAAAACAAAAAAGTCGTATGCGCAGTATACAACAGTCAGCGTAAACAACAACAAAAAAATAAAAACATTGACGTTGATAGCAGGAAAATCAGAAAAAACAAGAATAATAAAATTCTCTGCATAAACTTTCATCAGCGTCAACGTCACTGTTGTTTTGCTTTGAGCTGGTCGCGCCACTGCATGAAGTAATGTTAACGGTTAAGATATACATAGGCAACATTATACTAATGGATGTGTTTGATGGCACGTACCAACAAAAAAATGGTGTAGCAGTTGGGTAAATAAATAAATATATGTGAAGTGAGCCACCTAAAGCTTTTTCGAAGATCATTTATTTTAAGAAAATTTATTGGTATGGTTCTTAAAGATTATACAAAAAAATATTTAATTACCAATTTTTGAAAATCAAATTATAGTTATTAGTTATAGCTATAGACAAATTTGTGAAGTTCCAAAGTTTTTGTTTAATCCCTGGGATTTGACCAGTCCATAATTGATCATTTTTGAAATATGTACACAGAGGGTATAATATTCCAAACTTGTTTTGGAATATTTATTTATTTTATTTTTTTTCAAAAATTATCAGCAGGAAAAAAATTGAGGCCAGCCAATGGTACAGAAAGAAAGTGGAACTTCGAAAAATTTAATTCCGCCATGTATGGCAAGTTAGCAAGGGTAAGTAAAACTCGAGAAGATATAGAGTTCCAACTACACTTTAATAAATCAAACAGCAGAAATACATCCTCTGGAGAGCCCCTTGAACAGTACCCACTACTTAATTGCTCACAACTCAAAACACTGTAAAGAATATTGCATAAAGCTCATTCTCTCACTTTTATCGAAATGAAATCAGCCTCACATAAGGTGCACATTTTTTGTATGCAGCCTTTCGAGCACATATTCACCTACATACATATGTATTTATACATACATATCTACACTATGGGAAATAAATAAATGTCTAGTAAATAGAGTTATGTAAATTGCACAAGTCAAGAACATGCTACGAAATGGCGCAAGTTTTCGGAATAAACTTCAAGGCGAGCTAATATCAATAGGAAGTAATGTAGTTATGTAAATCAGTATGTTTGTATGCATGCTTGTATGCTGCTACATTAGCTTTATGTAGGGCACGTCACTTTTCTAAGTAAGAAATGCAAAAAAAAAATAAATCGAAAGCACATCATTCTTTCGCACACTGTGCGACCAAAATTCCGAAAAATATGTTTACTTTTTTTTCGTTTCAATTTACTTTAACCACTATAAGTCAGCGCACGTCAGTATGACCCATTTCAAATAAATCGTTATAATTTCAACAAATTTATTATGCCAATTCAGCAGAACTTGTGTATAAAAGCCCACTCTCTTAAATTGACCGTGAGAACCAGAACCGTTCATCAGTTCCAAGGAGTTTGTATAATCTTAACTATTTATTTTATTTTATTTTATTTTATTTTATTTTATTTTATTTTATTTTATTTTATTTTATTTTATTTTATTTTATTTTATTTTATTTTTTTTATTTTATTTTATTTTATTTTATTTTATTTTATTTTATTTTATTTTATTTTGTTTTATTTTATTTTATTTTATTTTATTTTATTTTATTTATTTTTATTTTATTTTATTTTATTTTATTTTATTTATTTTTAGTTTATTTTATTTTATTTTATTTTATTTTATTTTATTTATTTTTATTTTTATTTTTATTTTTATTTTATTTTATTTTATTTAATTTTATTTTGTTTTATTTTATTTATTTTTATTTTATTTTATTTTATTTATTTTTACTTTATTTTATTCCATGCGTAAGTACGTTTGTACACCAGATATGCAGTTGTACATATGTATGTAGCACTCTAATGTTCATACATAAATACGCGGAAATATCGTTATTTATAACCTTGACAGTTTTTAATTCCGTTTCATTTCATTGTGAAATATGCAAAAACTCCGCTGGCTCTCAACGAATATTTCGCTTTCAATTTGAGTTTTTTAATAAATAAATGCAGCCCACTGCCATGCCAATTCCGTATAATACTTGCAAAAAGTGCTATTACTCAAAGATGAATACGGAACTAGTCGCAAATGAACATATGACTGATGACAGGTTGGGTTGAAATTTTCTCTTTGGTGCAAACATTTTGTAGGAAGAGACAAATCACATTTTATGCCTGAACAATTACTGTCGGCGGGGTCTACTTTGGTCCCCTACGGGTGGAAGTAGGCTCCCAAAATAACGGGAAGTTCTCCCAACTATGCCCACAACGTTGTAGTTTTAACCAGTAGCAGACCACTGTAAAAGAAAGTTATTCGTCGTAGGCCAGTCTCTCTCTTTCGTTTTTAGTGATGAAATATGTTATTATTTCTTTTGCCAATATTCGTTGTGCACTGTCGTTGTAAACAAAAAAAATACAAATTTTTTTTGAAAATATTTGAAACAAGTTTGAATATGAGCGCGTGCACAGCATGGCGGCTTTTTGACTAAGTATTTATGTATAAAGTAAAGTTTCGTATTGGTTTGCTCTGCATCAACCACCCTTCCCGCCACTTCCACTGCCACATTTATTGAAGTTGTGCGTATTTATGACAAAATAAATACACTCACAAAAATATTTGGGGTAAATACAATTTAGCCAAATACAAATAAACAAAAGTATGTATATGCAAATATGCGACTATGACAATATATTGTTGAAATTTGCTGTGCTGCTTGTGTATGCAAATACGAACCAATATCAATAACGGAATTCCTCCCCACCCACTCATTAGTATGTAGGAAAATTTAATTGAATGAATTCTCCCAATATTTGTACTACCCATACTTAAATATACATACATTAGACTGGGACAGAAAAAAATGTTTTTTACAAGTTTTTTTGCCATACAATTGAAAACTCATTGAAGTAAATTTTTTTGTATATTTATTGTATTGATTTTTTTTTGGGAGAATGGGCGTGGCACAGCCCTCGTATGAATGAAAAAATTAACAAGTATTGACTTTTAATGACTTTGGAATGGCGAAACTTGGTACTAAACGCAAAATCAGGATTCGACCACTCCCACTTTGAAATAAAACTAACCGAAATGAAGAAGATATACAGAAGTAGCAATATTAACGTTTTTATTTTTTGTTGTTGGTTTAAAAAAAAATACATATAGAATTTTTATATGATAAATGACTTATGCAAAATTTAAAAAAATAGGCGTAGCACCGCCCACAACAAATTTATAAATATTTTTTATACTAATCTAAAAAAATAGTATGGATCAATTTAGTATAAAAAAAAATTTTTTGTCCCGGTCTAATACATTTATCAGTAGGCTATTTTCATAACTCCCTTAAGACAAGATTTTACTTATTGACCTACTTATTGAACTTATTGCATTTGTGCACATCAGCAGTTTCTGTATTTTGGATCATATTTGGCTTTAGGTAATAACAAGATATATTTAATAATTCAATGCATTTCCTATAATCAATGAATTAATATGCATTAAATATATGCAAATACCAAATGTTATATTGGCTTTTGTGGTTACACCTGCATGCATTGACAATGCGGCTTAAGTTGAACTTTATATACATATGTAAGTTAGTTGAATGGTAGAGAAAGATAAAAGATTTGTTTGACTATTAAATATTTCTATATTTCAAGTTTGTTGAGTAATAACAAAAGCGCCAACAGGGGGTGAGAGGAACTCTCTAAAGGCCTTTGAATTCCAATTATTGATGTATGTTCAGGATTGAATTAGTTTTAAAATCATTTTGGCAGTATTTTTTTATTTCTTTACTTCAAACGTGATTAATACATTGAAAATCTAATTGCTCGCTTATAGCTTTTCAAATAATAAAAGCCCCAACGTTCAGTGACTCATAAGCACTAAGAACAAAGCACAAAGCACATCTCTGTCACAACGCCAACAACAAACCCTATTTGGCAAAAAGTATCAACGACCTGTAATAATCAGCCGGTAAATGTGCGCGAATTTCATTTATTTTGCGTGCTAAACAAACGACCAAAGTTCATTGCACTCAATTAGACAGCGGCAAACAACCAAACTCACAGAACACCATTCACCAGCAATCGTTTACACACTTTGCTATTGTCAAACTTTTGGCTTTGTATTAGTTTAGAGTTTTAGTTTATTTTATTGTATTTGTAATAAAATATGCATACACACGAACAAATGCTTTTTCAATATGAATAAATAAATGAATATTTCCATTTGCTTTAACATTTTGTGGTTAAAAACTTTGCAGACAAAATGTAATAAATATTGATATGATAAAAGGTAAACTAAAATGAAAATATCTAATATATATATACATATGTATGTACATATGTATACATAGTAATATTTCTACAACTTTTATATATATATATTCAATTCGGATTCTATTGATACAAAGATTGTAACACTTTTCCATTTTTTTTTTTTTTTCATTATTGACGTATTTTGGCAAAAAATTTAAAAACTGAAAAAATTTAATTTAGTTTTAAGGTATGTTTTGTACATTAAGTATACCTTTTTGCGGATGCGCCCCTCGCGCCGGTCGGGCGGGATATGGTGGGTAATCCGTTGGGCATTATTATTATTATTTTTTTTTAACACTCGGGCTTTGAAATGTTTTCCCAGTTGAAAATTTTATTTTTATGAAAAAAATTATTTCGATGTAACATAAAATTTTTACAGTGTATATTTTCCACAGCTGATTTAAATTTCTTTCTAATGATATTTAATACTTGAGCCCTTCCGTAGTCATCACATTTGTAAAGTACCTGTTACCATTATTTTTAAAACATTTCGATACCTTGCCACGCCCACAAATTTTCGAATAAGCACTTCGTAAAAACAATGTTATGTTTGTGTTAGTAAAATGTACCTAGATAAAAAAATTTCATAAAAAATTTGAGCATTTGTTTGTTTGTGGTTTTGATATGAAATTAATCATAAGTAAAATCACCTACATAATATGTATGTATGTAAGAGAATAGAGTGGCAACGCTAGGTAGTAACCCTACCAAGAAAACTTTTTGTAGTAAATAATACGTTGTAAAGTTGCTTCCTGTGGTACTACACTACCATATCTCATTTCCAACGATAAAAAGCAGATAGGTGGCAAGCCCTAAAAAGCTTACTAAGTGGCAACAACTAAGTAAAAGTTCTTATAATATATCTTCATACAAAGTTTTATTCGAATTGGTGTGGATATACAAATATATAAATCTAAAAGCATACCTGATAGACAATATAAAAAAAAAGTAAGCAATTCTTAACTAAGTAGGAACATGCAAATAAGTTCCCAGCTGAGCAAAAGTGGGCGTGGTGATTTGATAAATTTTTCCGAGTCATATTCTGTGCTGCTTTTAATCGTTTTATCCTATCATGCCAGTTCTCTTTAGCTTAATTTATTTCACTTATTATTTTTTAACAAAATCAATGACTTAAATAAAAATTTTCAACATTTCCAAGTAGTATAAAACTAAAAGGTTCACTCTTTCTTCATTCTTCGTCACTCTATCATAAACAATTTTGAATTTCGAATTTAAAAATCTTTTTAAAATATATTTCTAGACTAGTGTTTAGAACGATAAGCGAAAAAAATCCAACTCAAAATAAGACTAGAAATTTGTGACATAAGTCACCTGAAATTTATTCGAAAATCATGCATTTTAATGAAATTGGCTGGTATGGCTTGGGACACAAAAAAAAAAATAAAAAAAATATGAATAATTTTTGCACAGAAAAACATAAAACAATTTAAAAAAATAAATGAAGTTTGGGATAAGATACGACCTTGTAAATATTTTTCCAAAATGAGTAAAATCGGGCCTATCGTTAGGGAGAAAATTGACAAAAACTAGGCAGTTTCGAAAATAGGCTTAAAGCCATAACTTTGAGAATAGCTTGAATTTCGAAAAACTGACCAAAGGCGGTTTTTTGTTGTTGTTGTGAACTGTAAAACCATGTTTCAGGGAAATGAAGTTGAACTTCGAAAGAAAAGTGACGAACTTTGCAAAGCTTTTCATCAATACGTATTTCGAAACTTTCGATATCGAAAATGGGGCACGTTTGCTATGGAAAAAACTATAAACAAACTGTGTATTAGTACAGCTGAGTATAAAATGAAATAATCAATAGCTGTCTACGAGTAATTGGCAGTGAACAAAGCCACACTTCACAACTAATCAGCTATGGATTTACTGTCAAATGCTTACACAGATTGTACACATCGCTATCTCAGTTAAGCATTGTCAGATGTGACATTATGCCAATTGGGGATTAATGCAGATTTTAAGCTGTCGTCTTTTGCGCACAATATCGAGTGACGATATCAGTTTATTCTCAAATTCTATAACTTTCCAAACATTCCGAATGCATTTTATCGTACGTCATACAGTTTTAAGGTGCTTAAGTGTTGTACGTTTTTAACTTGAAATGTATCTTATGAATAATCAAGTTTGGTTATATTTACATCAAATTCGTATTGTGTGGTTATTTGTAATTGCAATAACAGCGAAAGCTATACACAATGTAACAACAATAAACCTGATTAATGAAAACCAAAAAACCAAAACATGTTTGATTTGACATTGTCATTTGACTTTACGCTACGAAACGATGTTTCAACAATAATATCGATCACAAAATTAACGGATAAGTAACGGTACAATGAACATAATTGGTCACACCCACCTACCAAACATGGTTGAACAAATGAAAGTGCACATGTACATACAAAAATAGAAAAAATTAAATTAAAACAACAAAAAAAAACACTTTTATTTTTATGGGTATATGTATATATATGTATCTAAATATGTATCTTTAAGTATATACACGTGCCAAATAAGTACATATGTACATAACAGGTTCGACTAGGAATTCCCCTTTTAATTTATAATCGTCTTAACAATTGTGTTTTAATATTTCTTTGTGTTGGATTATTTTCTTACTTTCGATATTTCTTAATTAATAAAAAAAAAAAGCTTAAAGTGTTGGCATCATTTATGGTAGTACAACAATTGCGTTTTTGTTAATTGTATCTTGTTGTTATTGTTTTTATTTTTTTTTTAGCGACAAAAATACTTGCTCATTCCGTAAGGAAGAAGAAAGTTGGTTTAGAGGTCATATCCTTAACCATAAGTTGCTTAATTTGGTGTGTATGTTAGAGTCGAAATCAGATGATAGTCATGCCCGCTTTTTCAAGTCAAGATTTTGAAAAGAATAATAAACAATAAAATTAAGTTATACATCTGTGAAAGTCTACATAGTTTGTCAGCAGAAATTTGAAAAACTAATTATTTTTTAAAAACATGAACTGAAAAACTGTCCGAAATTTGGCACGTAAAAAAATAAGAAAAATGTAGGTCTCTGAGGTGCATGATGGTAAGGTAAGATCTTTAATTTTACTGAGTACATAATGTTCGGTTACAAACTGCTGTAAACTCCCACCGATATTAAAAATCGACCCTAAACGATCGTCGCGGTGTGCCGGTTATGGTGCTGACTTACAACAATGAAGGTCCAGGGTTAAAGTCCTGCGTGGTCTGAAAAATTTGTTTATTTTTTTTTTTTTCAAAATGTGGTCGTACCTCGACAGTGGTTTGGCTAATTTCACGAGTGTGTTTCTGCCATGAAGGGCTTCTGGGCAAAACTGCATCTTTTTTGGGAATTACATTCGGCGTCGGAAAAAACTGTAGGTCGGGAAAAATTAGAAACAGAAATCCCCAAATTGGTAGAGAGGCTCAGCCTTTTTATAGTGATCTACCTTTTTATCCATTTTTATAGACATTTTTACAATTTAACAAATGTTTCCTTTAAATTTTTGTGCTTTTTAAATTTGTATTCACTTTCTGTTGGTATTCCATCGTTTTCTATGTGTTGTTGGATTCATACAAATTGTTTCAGAGTAGTTTCGAACCTATTTGACAAATAGATTTTTAATCGATTTCGCCAGCTGTTTATCGATTTTAGTCGATACATATGGAATTTATTTGTTTCATCGAGTATGAGCTGTTTGGGCTATTTACAGTGACTGGCATAAATGTACATACAGTCGCTTTTTTTGCGATTCTCATATATTTTCGCTTTAATAAAATTATTATAACAAAGCCTATATAAAAACATGGCCAAAGATGAATACAAGAAGTGTAAATTTTAAGGGGAAAATTCGTGAAAACTCAAAGAAATTATATCAAAGTTTTTAATTTCTTTCACAGAATTTGTTAGAGTAATGTGTTAATCTTAAGTTCGTAACACATGATTGCTGATTTTTGGCAATTTTTGTAATAGTTTATGAAAGCAATTTTTTGCATGTAAAGGAAACGACTTTGTTAACAGATTATTATACTAAAATTGCATGGTCTACAAAACTGCATACTCAAAGAAATTCTAATAATTCAGTCCATAAATAAAAAAAAAAATATTAAAAAAATTTTTTTTTTTTTTAAATTTGTTTTATCTATCATCAAATTTGGCACAATTTAGACCGCTTGTAAATAAGAATCGAAAGGAAAAAACTCTCCAAACAATATTCGTACCTTGTTTTATTAGAATTAAAGTGTTTTGTGTACTCATACGCCAAGTGGCCCATCAAAACACAAGTTCTAATTAACAACTTCTGTAACAATTTCATAATTTCCTTAAAAAGTGAGACAATAAATAAGCATCAATTAAACATTTAACACAATTATATTTCAACCACGACCAAAACGTCGTTAGCCACGCTAAATAAAATCAAATTAACCTTGCAGCTTATTAAGCTTTCTTCATACAAACAATACATACAAAATTAAAGCATTCATACAAAAACCCAAAATGAATCCACTTCACCACACTCTTTCTATCCCTAAATTACGGTTCTAACCACAATCAGCTACAGACTGTATCATTGTAAGCATCACATTCATCTATCAAACGTTTATCTGCTTTGTAAAATCTTATTTTCTTCCTTTTTAACAATTGTGGTTGAATGCGGGTAGTGCTGGGTTAGTCGGTGAGTGTGCGAGGGGGTGAGTTGGCACGTTTGCCTAGCCTGCAATCGAGCAAAATTTATTTCACTACTGACATCACACCAAGCATGGTACTCTAAATGCTGATAAATCTTTTAACCGCAACGCTTTGTGTGGCACTAATAGTTGCTTAGCTAAAATATATGTCTGTTATTGTACATGTGTGTGTGTGTGTGTACTTTTATAAATAAACGTTATATACATTGATACTAACGATAACACCATCAACTTAATACTTTGTTATGTACCAATTTCCAGTTAATAACAAAAAAAATTTAATAAATTATTTTTATCTTTTTCTCAACATTAAAGCTTTGTTTAAGCTTCTTGGATTATTTTACTGATTTTCCTTTAATGTTATTTGTATGCTTGGTATTAGTTTGATTGATAACGTTTAATAATATTTTGTAAGAGCAGCACTCATTCCCTCCGCAGGCAAAAGCTGAAGTAAATGCTACTTGACTTAATGCCATATTTAGAGCTTTAATGCTCTCAAACAATTTTGGCGGATATAACTCCAAATCTGTTACATATATCAAATACAAAATAATAGAAAGAGAAACTCAACCGATACTTTAAAGTTATTTGGCTACATTATTAATATTGAAGCAGTCTTTGTTACCTAGATGTCTACTTCAAGGGTTAGCTATCCTATCACTCCTAATAATAAACAACAAGTCACTTGTTTTCAAGCTAATCAAGGATCTTCGTCACATCGATATGAACTTCATTTCCTCACATCTTTTCTATCATTTTCTTTACTGCCGTGACTTTCAACGAAACTGCGCATAGCGTCAACCCAAAAGAAATTATCATCATTAACCAAAAAAAAAAAACAACAAATAACAAACCAAAAAATAAACAAGCGAAATAACGCGACATCCTTAAAATAACTAAAATTACAAATTACACCTACACGGAAGCACGCAAAGGTGTTGAGTTATGTATAATATGTAACCCGAAGTAAAGTCAACTAGATATCCAGCGTGAACTCAATTTGCCAGAATTCGTTGAAAACTGGACTAGTATCAAACTAGTTCGTAATAACTCAGTACAATCCTAGTGCAAAACAGAGAAAAAAATTTATTAATTTCAAAGTGAAAATCAAAATAACGCGTTATAGTTGAGGTGATTTTTTTCAAATTGTGGTCGAAGAAAAATTCAAATTTAAATAATAAGAGGTCACACCTTTGACCCTTTTCGGTGTAGTTTGAGACTTTGAGACTAGTAAAAGAGTGCAACTTCAGCTATATATTCCGAAATTAATTTTTTGGTTTCTCAGAAACAATTCACTATTCTCAAATTCATTCTACATATTCTGAAATTCAATTATTTATTCTAAAAATAATTTTAAAGTTTTTGACATAATATTATGTTCTATTCTGAAATTCATTTTATATATTTTGAATTTCGTTAAGTTATTCAAATATAAATAAATGGTTCCGAAGTAGAGATGGCTATTCTCACATTCATTTTACATATTCTAAATTTCATTTATTTCTTCTGAAATTAATTGTGTTTTCTGAAAAACAAATGACTATTCTTAAATAAATTTTACATATTCTGAACTTCAATTTTATTTCGAAGTTCGCTGGAAGTTTATTGAAGTAAAGTTCTGTTCTATTCTGAAATTCATTTTATATATTCTGAATTTCAGTTATTTATTCTGAAATTATTTTCTGGAATATATTTCACATACAGACTGCTGAGTGCTATTTCAAATAATATTTTGAAATGGGGTAATATTTTTTATACCCAGCGTACTAGTACTAGTACAAGGGTATTATAACTTTGTTGGGATAACGGTTGGTTGTACAGGTATAAAGGAATCGAGATAGATATAGACTTCCATATATCAATATGATCAGGATCGAAAAAAAATTTGATTGAGCCATGTCCGTCCGTCTGTCCGTCTGTCCGTTAACACGATAACTTGAGTAAATAATGAGATATCTTCACCAAATTCGGCATGCGTACTTATTTGGGTTCAGAATAGATTGGTATTGAAAATGGGTGAAATCGGACCATAACCACGCCCCCTTTTTCGATATCGAAAATTTCGAAAAACGTACAAAACGGGTTAATTCAATATTAGAAGCAGATACAATGATAAAATTTGCCATATATATTGATTTCGATGTTCTAAGGCCGATTTTATCAAATTTTTGGAAAAGGGGCGTGGCACCGCCCACATATATTTTGAGAAATTTTCAAATTTTGACTCTCAATAACTTCAGAACAGTTTGTGCTAGTATAAAGAAATTTTGTAGAGGGCATACTATTGTTGTGTTAAATTCAGCTATAGAAAATAAACGAAATCGCTTTTCGACCACGCCTACTTTTTCATAAAAGTTATATTGAAAGGAGGTGGAAATATTGAAAAGTCCATATCTAATTAACTGACACCGCTATAATAATATAATTTGGTACATACATCAATTTTCATTTTGTTTTCATTATTTTCGCAAAAGTTTGGAAAGTGGGCGTGGCTGTTGTTTAAAGGTTTTTTGGTAATATTTTGGAAAATGGGCGTTGCACCGCCCACAAGTGAATAAACAAAATATCAACATTTCACTATTAACAAGCCACTGTGAAAGTATCATAAAGATCTGCAATGAAAACTGATCTTCAAATAGGGACAAACAACATAATAAAATCCGTGGGCGTGCCACCACCCACTTTTTTAAAATTATGTAAATATTGATTAATGGACACATATATCCGTATATCAAAAAATTTCACAAAATACGTTAAAAGTTATGGGCATGGCACGCCTTCTTTTCCAAAGTTATATATGTATAGGACATGGTATAACCCTTGAAAAGATCGATTGAGTACTTTTGGCTCATGTAAGCGGTTAAAGCTTTATAAGCAAGGGGCGTGGTCGCGCCCCCCAAATACGCTATTGTTTAGGCTCGGAATAGATTGGTTTTTAAAATGGGCGAAATCGGATGAAAACTACGGCCCCTTTTTTTGAAAACTAACGCTGGGTATTTAATGTTCGGTTCACCCGAACTTAGACTTCCTTACTTGCTTTACTTTTATTTTTTGAAATTCAATGATTTATACTGATTATTATTTTGCGGTTTCTGAAGCACAGTTGGTTACCCAATTATTTACTATGGAATAAATAATGACATATTTAAATATATAATAAAGGTTGTATATAAGCATATAGGTATGAATATACTCAATGCTAAGCGCTATATTTTGTCCCACAATTTTCATTTCATCCTCTTTCTAAAGTTCATTTCCATACGCTTTGTTGTTTTCATTGTTTTCTGAAATTAACTTTTTTGTTTTAGTTGATATATACTTACATACTAAATAAGATAGAGTATATACCTACTCTTAAATGAAGCATCATAATAAAAGTAAAAGTTTAAAAAGGTTTGTTCCATAATTTTCTAAGCGCTCTTTCAATCCACTTTTCGTGAAAGGCACTCAGTGTACTCGAGGATTCATGGAAGTGTTTATGTATGTATGTATGTGTAGTTGTGCATTTTGATTCAACTTTGTTAAATTTTAACACATAAATGAGTGAAGCAAGGCACCCAAATAAGATTTAAATAAAATTTATTAGCCTCCAAATACTCAGGTCATGGACTGTATTAGCAGTACTATCACCACCACGCGAAGGTTGAGGACGTCAAATATATTATTCCACAAGGTGCTAGTACCTGAGAACGAAGTCTTGATATGCGACGGCCCATATAGACGACTTGAAATCAAGAACACCATCGAGAGAATATGAGATGGTCCTTGAAGTATATGAGAGCTCAAATTGATTGCGAGTTATGCGGGCACACTGCACATAGCATGGTCTGTCACTCATTTAGCACACCTGAATAACTCTGCCCAAATTATTATAATCATAACTAATTGCGTTTATATTCACGTCACCAAATTGTCTGTCGTTTCGACAGCGTCGTAACATTTCAAGTTGCAAATTACCTCATAACGACGATGATGCCGCATGTCGTCAACCAACCAACGTACGTCGAAAAACGCAAAAAGATATGACATACATACATACTCGTACATACATAGCACTTACAAACAGATACAGTATAGGACTAAGTACTCCATACTATTCCACACCTACGAAGTAGCATATTTAGAGGACAAAAGAGAAAATGAAAAAAAGGGTTGAGTAAATGAATGAAGGAATCAGCATGACAAAGCGCACAAAAACAAACAAACATCGCGTACGAGTCATTGGGTTATATATGTATATAGATGTATGTATGTATGTACATCTGTTGAGTCCTGTAAATTATTTCCAAATCAAGATATGCAAAATGTTTAAATAATAGAGCGTACGATAACGGGTTTGAAAGGGCAAGAAGAGTAAAAGCAGCAGACAAATGAAATTTGGTGTATGAGTGAATTCTTTTGTTATGCAGATTGTTGAAAAAATGTTGATTAAGAAAGTACTTTAAATTCATTACAACAATAATAATAATATCAGCTATTTAGTAAGAACTTCAGTAGCTTTGAGTCCGAGCTGATACTTTATTCTAAGAACGTATAGCTTAGACTTTTACTTAGTTTTAGTTACTTTTCCATTTCCTATGCTACCTGCTCCTTCAATCGCAACTACACCTTTTCCAAGTGTACTTCAGAATGCGTAAATTGATTTTCAGAAACCGTAAAATGTACTTCAGAATAATCAATTGTACTTCAGAAATGGTAAAATGAATTTCAGAATAGTCAATTGTATTTCAGAAACTGTAAAATGAATTTCAGAATATTCAATTGTACTTCAGAAATGGTAAAATGTACTCCAGAATTGTCAATTGTACTTCACAAGCCGTAAATTGTACTTCAGAATTGGTAAAATGTACTTCAGAGATCGAAAATTATACTATGGTTGATCAACCAATATGAGGCCTCTCACCACTCAATACCTATCTTACCTTCCTTAAGATCCTAGAATGTTTCACTGCTCATTAAGCCAGTCGGGAAGTACCGGGTTCATATCCAGCTAAGAACGGTCCCTGAAGTACAATTGCATTTCTAAATTGTACTCTCTTATAATTCCACTGATTTTTCATATCGCTTTTCTTTAGTGTTTTTCGTCACCTTAGATATTATTTATTCACTTCATCTCATCGAATTCCTTCTTCATTTTCATTCTATTTCTTTCTTATTGCCTTTGTTTTTGTCAATTTTCCCTTTTATAATATTTCGTATGTTTATCTGTATTTGTATCTGCATCTATATCTGTTTTTATATCTCTATCTGTATCGGTATCTGTACCTGTATCTGTATCTGTCAAGAAGACAAGGGAACGCTCCTTTTATTTTTTGTCTGTTTGCTCGCTCCCCACCTCGGTATCCAAAAGTCATATTTTTCAGAAACTGTGGATGAAAGATGGTCTCGAAATTTCATAAAATTCTGGATACGCCACTGCTTACAAGCAAAGTAACAATTTTTTAATACTTCAATTTATTTATTTGAAATTCAATTTCCTCTATACAAATGAATAAAAACTGTCCGAATATGAATGTACAGTCAATTATTTCCTGCAAAATAAATTTTTTTTAACACAAAAATCGCAGTTATTATGTCGCTTATTATTGGCTACTACAAAAACATGACTGGAATGTGATGTGAAAATGAAAAATAGCGACCATATTTTACAAACACATCCTTTAAATAATAGCCAACTAAATATCAATGTATTATTTAAACACACTAACACGCCCTTGCCTATGATTGTGGATTGTGTATATGTATGTTTGCATGTCGGTGTATCATTTTAAATATAAAACTGCAAATAGTGAAACAATCCGACGCGCATGCCGTTTTAATTGCAATATTTCCGCTTTTGGTGCTCATAATTTTGCTATTAGATCTGACACAGTTGGGCACGTTTGCTATATATATTTTTAGTTGAGAATAACCCTGTGGGAATATTTTAATATTTAATCAGCTAAAAGTTGAAGAGAGCGGTGAACCAATGGATTGCTTTAATTAACTTAACTCATAGCTCCTTGCTTTACAAAATCATAATTATTTATTCCTACAGGGCCTTACACACATATTTCATATTTATACAGGTGTAGCAAATACGTTGCATTATGAAAGCAGAACGACACACAACCAATGACAACACCAACAACAAACAGGAAATTGCGTGAATGGCAGGCACGTGAGAGAGAGAGAGAGAGTGATATACAAACACACATAGTTACAACTACAAATATACACATTTCCTTTGTAAAAGAAATGAAGCAAATAGTGCAATTACTATGCCTTTTTTTTCAACCGTTAAAGTGACCCGGCTGGGGTTTTGTGACCGTGTAGACATTTTTATGATTATGACTATGAGGGCACACAACGAAATACAAACCGTTTGTGGGGTACAAAAACCCATTTAAACGCGTGAGCGCAGATAAACAAACATAAAAGCGTGCTATAATATTCGAATATAAATATGTATATAAATATAAGTGTATGCTGTATATAGGCATTAAAAGAATAATAAAAAAGTTGCTATACTTGTGTGCAATATGATAGTAGTGAAATTAAATTAGATATCGTTTCGTGTTTTTTTAATAATTTTAATTTAAAATTAAGCGCATTCTGTAAAAGAATATACATTAAAAGAAAGTTCAAAGTTCACACAAAGTTCAGTAAAATTTATTGAATTTAAAAAAAAAATTTTCTCCAATTATCAATTTTTCCCAAAAAACTGACAATTAAAATTCATTACGAATTATTGCTTCTCTGGTTCTCGAGCTTGCAAAACTTACAAATATGTAAAACAAGAAAGACCGCAAAAACCAACAACAAAAAAAATAACAATAAAATTTTCAAACTTTTTGGCAAAGTTGCTAGGAAGTTTTTGATTACGCCGGTTTGTAGCCCAATTAATTTAAGTATAATAATGTGTAAATTAGGAATTGTTGAAAAATTTCGCTGAATTTTGAAATTTTTTTTTATCGAGTGTGCTGAGTGATTTCTTCCATACAAGTCGTGACCAAAATTTTGTTTTGTTTGGAGCAAAAATTCTATGGAAATTGGAATTGAAACGAGTTCTGACTTGCGCATTTTTATTATACTTAAATTGATTCGTCTGCGCTCTGCATCACACAACATTTTCTAGAAATTCTGCTTGAATATTTTGAAAATTTGATGTAAATTTGATTAATTTTCGTGAACTTTGTGTAAACTTTAAAATTTCTTTTTAAAATAATTCTGTTGCTATAGTAAGTACATTTAAATTATTTTCACAGAAATGTTCGCTGGGTTATAAAATATATTCTCACATTTACCTTTTCCTATCTATGTATGTGTACAAAAGTACTATAATATATTTATATTGTTGGGCAAATAGGTGTATGAAATATGCAGCAATCGTCACCAAAAGCTAGTAAACATGCCCTGCCACAAAATGAGTAATATAAAAGTTCTTGCGTTTGAGTGCGGCGCCTGTGGACTCACTTGAAGGCAGTTAAAATACTCGCAACTTACAGCACAAAACAGTTGCAATCATAAAAGGTAAATGTAGCTAATATATCACATATGTGCGTTGCGGCTTTTTCTCTCTTTATATCCGTCCTATATCAGTCTGTGTGACGTATTTTATTACGGAAATTACCCTTCGATTTCGTTTTATGAAAAATGTTAAGTATACGCAATGGCATACCTCAATTTGAAGCTTCGAAAAAGTATCACCCTGGAGAAGGTCAACATATTGATTTATATTTAGGTACATAAAACTAAATCGCAGTCATACACAGCATGCCAACATTTTCAAGTTTTTTTTTCACGTTACTCATATTTTTCTTTTTTTTAAATTTGAAATTGACACTTGTTGGCTGTATTTTAGATAAAAACCTTTGACTTTTTCAAAGGGGGTTTTATGGGAAAATAATTAAACTCGACTAGGAAGTTAAAAAAAAATCAAAAAAAAAAACCCAAATTTTGGACAACCACCAACAAACTCACTTTTGAAAATTTTAAAATTTCCTCACTATGTATATCAGGCGTATGAGCAAAAATTATTCGACTGCAAATTTTCATTTATTACGATTATGAAAAATTAGAATTTTTTTTCCAACTTTATATTTAAAATTTTACGGTTTTGAAAAATTTTAAATTTTATAAAATATATATTTAAAATTTTTGTTTCAACTGCATATCTATTTAAATTTTTACGATTTGAAAAAATTTTAATTTTATAAAAATAAAAATTGTAAAGTCTTTTTTTTTAACCATTTTTTAATACCACAAACTATAAAAAAAAATATTTTGATAAAAATATTAAATTAACTGTATAAAAAGAAATTAAAAAAAAAATTTTAAATTTTTAATTCAAAAAATGTAAAATGTTTCATCTTTAAATTTTGCAGTCAAATAAGTTTTGGATTATATCTAAAGATATTCTGCAATTTTCGGAAGGGTATGAATTTTCGAATTCAATAAATAAATTTTTTTTTAAATTTTGTAATCGAATTCACAAAATCACTACATTTTGATCACTGAATTTTTTTTTAATGATGATACTCGAGTCATTTATTTTTTTTTATAACAGAGGATTCTTTTGCTCAACTTATTCTGAACTGAAAGAAAAGTACTTGGATGTCTCCCACGCAGATGGCAGTCCTAACAATTTAAAATTAAATTTCAAAAAAGTTAAGGTTTATCACCCGGTATAATGAATCGAATTTTTTATTCGTAACGAGGTATGCATCTGTGTGTGTGTCTATGAGTGTGGCATGTAGCTTAGTGGAGGCAACATAATGAAATCGGCAAACCAGCCGTGCGTCACAAAGTGTCGACAGCAAAACAATAATAAAAACTTCATATCCTCTGCCCAAGGCTAGGCAAGCAAATAGAGTCGAAGTGCGAGTGGAGGCGGGATGTGATGCTATTGTTGTCGCAGCGAAGGAGTTGAGTATTATTTACAATACTGCTGGGATAATGCAATTACGGCATAAACATAAAAGTAGGTAGGAAGGTAACACAATATGCAGTTAAGCACCCACAAACACATACATACATACAATACAATACAAGGAAACAACAACAGGTAAAAAGTTAATACTAACACAATTTTCTCCTAACTCAACTTTAGCTTTTATTGCTTGCTGCCAACGAAATGCAAGTCAACTCGCCAGCGACTCGCCTACTCAGCAACAATGGACATTTTGTGTACTCGTACACACACACACACAGACCTACACACACTCTCACACAGTCATGCATAAAATGATAAATAACAAATGAATGCATTTGTCCGGTCAGTTGCGTTGGCGTAAAGAAGTTCATATTAAATCTGAACAAAAGCTAAGGACAACAACTACGAGCGTCGAGTTTAAATCATTTCAATAAGTTTTTAAAGGTGCGCAAAAGCAATAAGTTTTATGGTCTGGTGTAAAACTAAAAGTGGTAGAAGCATGTGTCATAAAGAATATCACTTGGACTGGGGCTAATGGCATACCGAAGGGGGCGGAAAAGTAGAATGCACTTACGGTAACGGTTTAAAAAGGTATCCGTTTGGTATGGCAATTAAATAGCATCTATGTGTGTGTGTGTGTAGTTAGTATGAGTGAATGCATTTTGCTGTGTTGCGTGAATAAGAGAGAGATATACTTAATGGATTTTATTTCTTGGTTTTGGAATGTTGCAATAAGACCGAAATAAACCTAAAAAATTGTGAAACCCTAAAAGTTTGTGCATCCAAATTGATGATAAATATATAAATTTGGTGCAATTTCACAAAATTACAACAACTGCTAGCAGAGTTTTTACAATATACCGTTTATGCTCGAGGGTTCAATTATGAACCACGTGTATTTGTCAACTTTACTCTTTTCCTCACTTTGATCCAAAATAGTGTAGAGCAGTCCAAAGAAGGTAAGTTTTAGGACTCTTCGAGGCTTATTATATATAGCCTTACTGTGGTCATCTTCGCGTCAATGTCATGAATATTCTGGATGTGAGCCTAGTTAGTCGGACAGCAGAATTTGGTGAGCCTTCTAACCAGGGACGAAGTTAATTTTCGTACTAGCAACGATTTGAATAACATTATGCACGCTTCTCTCAGTTCAAAACTAGAAACAGAAAGTATTCCTCAAATTTGTTTACCTGTCGCTGTGCCTATTGCACTACATATTTCAGAAAATTGTGGGTGTAGCTCTTCGGCTATGAAATATTGTGCACGATTTAACATTTTTTTATTTTGCTTTCAGCACTAATACGTGAATTGGTTTGGAAAAATATATAAAAAAAAGTTAATAAGCTTAACTAGTAGATATGTTTATGCTCGAATGCCCATTTGTAGTGGGATGACATGGCGTATGAGTAACATTTTCTATGTAATTGAAAACAAACCAAGAAAAAATTATAAAAATTGGTTGATTTTTGCTTTCAGGCACCAATAATTTAAAATCCACCGCTTGCCGATTTGATTGACTATTTTCCTGAGAAATCATTAAATATTACTACATCACGAATACATTTTTTTTTTTATTTTTTTTTAATTGTACTTTCTAAATATTTAAGAAATAATAAAAAAAATCATGATTTTTCACGTTTATTGAAAATAAATAATAGAAAATAGATTTTTAAAAATGTTGATATTGTAACTTCCACTTTGTGATATACTATAAAAGACTTAAAGTCTTAAATGTACACCCTCATATCTTCAATAATACTAATAATAATAATAATAATAATCAAAAGTGATGAAAAATGTTTTTTTTTAATTTTTTTTTTTTTTTTTTTTGCTTTTTTTATAATTGTTTATTATTGATCATTATCATGATTTTTCACGACTATTAAACATAATCAAAAAAAAAATTAAAAACAACCAAAAGTAATCAAATATTTCAGATAATAAAAAGTTTTTTTTTTTTAATTTTTGTTTTAATTTTTTTTTAATAATCATAAAAGTTTATCATTTTTTTTTTTTTAATTTTTTTTTTTTTTTTTTGAATAATCATAAAAAAACGTGTTTTTTTATTTGTTTTAGTCGTAATCAATTTATAATTACCTTTTCTTGAAAACAATTTAAATTATCATTACCAATTAAAAAATCCATCTAATCAATTGATAACTAATTACTAATCAAATTTAACAGGTTCCAATTTCCTAGTGATTACTATTTCCAAAGGTGTTTCAAATACATTTTAAAATTTGGTATAACCATGTAATGTATTTAAATTACTATTCATTACGATTAGTAATCATTACTTAACAGGTCTGGTTTCAATATTCAATACTCATTCGCTCTCACTCGAGGTGTGTTGACTTTAACGGTGGTCACATTTAATAGCAACATTTTAAGCACTCGTATGAATGTCATTAAAAAGAGGCGCAACATGAATGTTTTTTGTACACAAATGCTAGCCGACGTCCTTGTGTGTGTTCGTATGCAAGCATCTGTGTGCATTTTGAATTTATTTCGCATGTTCATGTGGCTGTGGGGCGTGTGGACGCTTTGTGGCTGGTCGAACTTGATGTTGTAATTTACATAAATTTTTCATTGAGTTTTTTGTATGCGACACATTACACACACATTTATGGGCGAAAAAGACATGCGCAATATGTAATGAGTGAGCAAACATTGTGAGTTTTAATATAGGCACCAACAAATGTGATGATTCCACGACTGTTTCAGCGTTCAAAGTTTAGTTCAACTAAAAATGATCCTGACTTGAATTGCTATTTCAGTAACAGTCTTTTTAGTGACACACTCTGGACTAGTAGCTATCACATTTAGCCAATTTTGTTTGCTTTGCAGGATGGGCCCTTGTTATATTTACCTATAGAATTTAATTCGTGTATGACTACTTCAGCTCTAACCGGTAGAACAAATTTCAGTTCATTTGGGAATCTAAGGAAAGCTTATATTTACAAGAAAAAACCCAAAAAGTAAATGTCTTACAGCTCCTGATGGGATATTTTCCAATGAAATACAGCTATCACTATTTCTTTCAATGACGTTTACACTCTTTAGTGGGTGACTATACATATGGGCATATTTATGCATATGCATAGTCCATTGCATAAATATAACCGCATTTCTATTGATTTGTTATTTTACAACATAATTCCAGATAAATTTTGTGTTCTAAAATAGGTCCTTAACTTTAAGTTAATAGCTAGTAAACCATTGGAGCAAAATGCAATCAATTGTTTGTATCAGTTTTTGAGTGATACAGGTGCAAACATACAGCCCGACAGACAAAACTTCCTAAAACTGCAGTTTTGTCTTCTGTCACTGTATTAATACATTTTGGAATAAATTTTAGACCGGAACAAAAAGAAATTAATTTTGAATAAGGATCAAGAAAGCAGAATAAAGGAAAACCAGGAACAAAACTGAAACTAAAATAAATTTTTAAAAAAGAGAAACGAACCCTAAACAAAGCAGATGCAGTTTTCTATTTTGCAGAGAAACCGAGACTCGTTTTCAAGAAAGATCAAGAAACCGGAACAAACTTGAAACAAAATTAATTTTGAAGAACGGAAACGGGACCAAGAAATGGTTGGAAAAAAATCGAACCAGAACAAACACGAAATCGAAATTGTACTTGAAGAATGGAAATGAAAAAATCAAAAAACGAGTTCAATTTTGTAGAATGGAAACAAAAATGGAACAAAACGAAAACCGAAACTAGTTTTGATGAATTGAACTGAAACCGGAATAAAGCTAATTATAAAGAACGATCAACGAAAACGGAACGAAACAAAGTAAAAACCAATTTAAATTCTGAAGGATTGGAATGAAACTGGTAAAAAAATAAGGGCATGTAAAAACCGAATCGAAACTAATTTTAAGAAAAAACGAAACCATGCGAAAAACTGAAACCCGACAAAAACTTCCGGATGCAAGCACATAAATGGTTTAAATAAGCTAATGTACATACATAAGTGTGCTTATAACAATGCAACTGAGTATATTTATTTGCTTGATACGTGACACACGCATATAGAAGTATAAACTTTTGCCCACAATTCGGCTGAATAGGTTATAATAGATCGGAATAAATATAATATTAACAAAGTACCTACTATAGGGAAATCGATTTTTTTGATGGCGTGAAAATAAAGTGAAATGTGTTGATGCATCCCTTTTGTGTCTTTGCAATTCACGCACACATTAACACAACCAAATATACATACATACATACATTTACACACACACACACACAAACATTTGATGAATACGGTTAAGTATTTAATATGCACAGCATTCATTAAGATTTAATTCAATCATAATATTTAAGTAAGTGGTATTACAAGCATTTAATATGCAGATACTACACACATACATACATACATACATATATATGAACATACTTATGTAATTGCGAGGAATAACAATTTATGTGAGTATTTTATATTTATCACTTCAGTTTAAATGCTGATTTTCCATTCAATCGGAGCACTGACGCTTAAAATGCTCGCTGAAAATCCAAAGGCAAATACGTATGTATGTTTGTGTGTATGTGTGTGTGTGTGTGTATATATGAATATGGCTTAATACATGTAAACATGTATATATCGTTTAAATATTACTACGTGTTAATGAATGAAAGCACAGATTTCAGAAATTCCGCACACGCACACACCGGATATTCGAATATGAAAGGCTTAAATCCTTTTGGCTGTACGGCAACCACCACAAATATCAGCTTACGTTGACATTGAAATACACTTTAATATTGCACTTAAAGCGATAAGGTATACTTATTTCCATACATACAATAATACATGTACGCTTGTGCGTTTACATTAGTAAAAAACGCAAACATACAAACATTCATGAATAAATATAAAAATATCCGCCATAAAAGCTAGTCTATGTAAGTCCATAAAATGCCACACAAACAAACAATCTATCGATCCAATTGTACGAAACACAGTTTGTGCTAGCAAATGGTAAGGGAAAAGTTGTGTGTGTTATACCCACTTGTGCTAGCATAACATGAATTTTAGCAACCAAAATAAATTTTGAAAAAAAAAATGTGAACAGTGCTGAATAATGAAATCATAACTGTGAGCACAGCAAATCAGAAACCAAGACAAAATTTGAAAAGTTTAATCAAAATCGAAACGGAAAAAAATGCGAATCAAACTGAAAAAAAGAAATCGAGATCGGAACTTGATTTTAGAAAAGATGAAGATTGAAATCGATACCGGAACCGGAACAAAACAAAAATCGAAAGGACTGGAAATTAGTTTTTAAGAATGAAATCGAAACAAAATAAATTTTGGGCAAAGAATGGGAACCGGAACATTCATGAATAATAAAATCGCAAGTGGATGCAAAACAAAACAAAACCAAGTTAAAGTTTGTAAATCGAAACCGAAAAAAATGCATAATGAAACGAAAACTGAAATAAATTTTGAAAAATGAAATCGAAACCGGAAGCGGAACCTAAAAATAATATCTAGTTTGATCAAAGATAGAGAGGTGACAATAATGAATAATGAAATCAAAACCGGAATAAAACAAAAATGAAAATAAATTTTGATGGATGAAATCGAAGAGGAAACTAGAACAATACAGAAACGAGAACTAGAAGAAAACATAAACCAAAATAAATTTTGAGGCACTTGAAAATAATGAATAATGAAAGCGAAACATCAGCTAGAGCAATAATGATTAACAGAATTAAAACCGGAACAAAACAAAAGTGAAAATAAGTTTTGATAAATCAAATCGAAACAGGAACCAGAACAGATATTGGAACTAGAACAAAGCAGAAACGAAAATAATTTTTTTAAAAGAAATCGAGACTGAACCCGCGACAACAACGAAACAAATTTTGAGTAAAAAATCGAAACCGCAACAAAGGGAATTTAAGGCGGAGCCGGAACAAATCGGAAACTGAAGTAAGTTTTGACGAATGAAATCGAAATGGAGAACAAGATAAATGTGTAATAATTAAATCAAAACCTAAAAATAACTAATTTAAAGTAGTGAGTTTCACGAAAATTATTCTATTGCTCTTACTAACAACTGGTTATATAAAGTACCTAGAAAAATGTGTTCCCACACAATCCACAATTTTTTCACTTGGTACATATTTTAACATATTTTTCTCGTTTTGCTATGCCAATGGAATTGAATTTCGTTTGCATAAATTAGTTGCATATTCAATTAAAGCAAAGTACGGTAAAAGTAGCTTTAAAATGCAAATTGTATGCTTCAAAGAGGAACAAAAAACGCACAACTTTTTGCTCCAGCAGGTGTTTGTGGTAGGTGGAAAGAATTTGTTTTGCTAAAATTTTTTAGTAAATTAGAATTTTGAAATTTCAAGTCATACAAATGTGTCAATGGCATTATAAAATTCCATATTTATATAGAATTTGTAAAACAAAAATAAAGAAATAAAAAAAAAAGTTTGATTTGCTAATTTATATACTTATTTTTTGTTAGTTAACAGCATGAAATTATTCATTGATTGAAATTTTAGCGAGAAAATCTACAAATTACTCCGAATATTTCATTCGTTGTTCTTCTTATCTGCTCAGTGACATTAGAATTGTAAGAATATAAAAATGTTTATTGCGTACGAGCGACAACCGACTCCCAGAAAAGTAAATGGCGGTCATTGCTTTAAGCTGAAAATAATATTATATTTTGAAGGGCTCCATAGTATAGAGTAGATTAAATTTTTTTTGAGTGTTTTTTTTTTCTTTTTTTTTTTTTTGATTATTATTTCATTTTTGTGAATTTTCAAAAACTATCTTTTTTGGTGGTTTTTTGAATGTTTTTAAAAATTGTTTTTTGTTAGTTATTTTTTTTTAATCGTAATCAGTTAATAATTGGGTTTTCCTAAAAATAAATAAAACAATCAAAAAAAAAAAAAATCAAAAGTAATCAAAAAAATTATTTATAGTTTTTTTTAAATTTTTTTTTAGTTTTTTTTTTTTTTTTTTGTTTGTAGCTAACTCACTATTCAATGTTGTTTAAGCTCATCATACCCCCATTCCTTCTAATGAAAGTCCTATGAAACTATCTACTACTGGATCTCACTGGCCCTGACTTTTTGTTCACAAAAACAAATAATCAACTGAGCTGTCACTTTTTTTACTTGTCCACCACATACATGACGTGTTGCATGTGCAGTTTGCATTGGGAGTGCAAATGTCAATTTCCATTTATATTTATGGCTTAACACTTTCATTTAATTTGATGTTGCATTACATTACATTACATTACATTACGTCAGCTTTTCATTCATATCCAATACTTTGTTGAAATAACCTTTCACAGTTTTCCATAATCGATATAAACACTGAAAATAGATTCAACTACGGACTACGCGCATGGTTTTTAAATAAAATTTTATCTGTGTGTGCATGTGTGTGTGTGTGTGTGACATAAAAATGCACTAAGTCTCGCCTTGCACTTTGCTGAGCCATCAATTTTCTTGGCATTGCATTCATACTTGGCTACTTGCATTGACAGCTCGTGTACTTGCATTTGGCCTTTCTTTCCTTTTTCGTCAATTTTGCAATCGATTTCTTAACAAATAACAAACGTAAATTGGCTTAAATGTATCTTAACAGGAGCGTACTGAAGGGGGAACAGTGGCGCACAAATGATGGAAGATCAGCTATTGTACTTTGTGATAGTGTTGAAATACTTTTTGGGAGACATGCCCCAAGTTGTAGCTTGAGTCAAGTATATATGTATGTAAAAACTGCATACTCGGAATTTCCAGTACAGAATCAAAATCTGGGGTTAAAACCCCTTTTCATGTAGTGCATATAGCATATATAGGGAGTCTATTGGCCAAATTTAAATTTTTTTAATCGTAAAAAAAATGCCTTAGCCATGAAAAGCAGGTCTTGGACCCTCATATGCAGTTTTTGGTGGCTGTGGGCGTGGCAAGGTATCGACATATTAAAAAAAAAAGAACGTTAATAGGTACTTGTAAGCTGTATTTAAATCAGATTTCGGAAATATACACTGTAAAAATTTTATATTATCTACATTCAACTTTTTTTTGAAAAAATAAAATTTTAAACCGAGAAAGCACTTCACGCGTTTTTATAAAAAAAATGTGTTAAAGGCCTATTTAATATATCTCTATAATATATATATCTAAAAACCAACTCCCTTTTTTTTATGAGAAATTTTTTTTATTCTTCTTTTATAGTGGCTCATTTGAATTGTACTCCACTGGATATAAAACTTTTATTCAACGTTTTAATACTAAATGAACTAACTACTCAGTCCAAAAATTCCAACAAAATTCCTCAATCCTGCCCTGTATTTTTTATTTATTTATTATATATGTTATGTTTGTTTTTGAAATGCTTAGTTAGAAATTCTCTCTAAATGATGCATTTAACCAAATAGTCAACATTCAGTACTGAATATCTTAATAACTGTAAATATTATAAAATGTCGTTGAAAGTATATTGTTGTGGGTAGAAAGTAAATAGTTCGCTACATTACTAATTCAACTTAGTGCATAAGATAGTTACACGAATGTTTGCATGTATAATGAGAAATGTGGAAAGCTTCGTAAATTCTACTTTGGTGTGAGTAGGGAGCTCAGAAGTAGAGTCCTAAGTAAAGTTCGCGATATTATTGGTATCAAGTGAAAGATATTTTACGTCACATTTCAATAAAAAAGATATTACCAGATAGGGTTGCCACCTAATCGCATTATGTTTATTTTTTGGGAAAAACAGTAGTATCTTTTTAACGACTTGAGCCACTTGGATAAACTTTTGAATATATTTAAAAAGTTTTTTTTAAAATGGTTTACTACAGTTTTGCCAATAGATTGTTTTTGCAGGGTTGCCACCGTTTTGAAAATTTAAAAATTGAGTAAGTATGCTAATATTGCAGTAAAATTAAAGGAAATTTACGTGGCTTAAAACGATATCCAGGCAGGGTTGCCACCTAATTCAATTAGTATTATTTTCGGACACATCCTATATTATTGCGAAAACGACTTGAAACATTTGTATGAACTTTTTAACTTAGATGAAATAGTACATTTTAAGGTCTCTTAATTAAACATTGCTACTACTAGGAAGTTTTACAAAAAAAAAGTGTTATGGCGCAAAACTTCCTAAATCTCTTTGTTGAACTTTTGAATGCATTTAAATTGCTCCATTTTAAGCTCATTCACTGAAATTTTGCCACTACTAGGTTTTACAGGGTTGCCAAATTTTAAAAAAATTTAGTAAGATATGGCAATAAAAAATTTTGAATATAATAAGCTCTCTTAAAGAAGTGTTGCCACTTCGGATTGTGGCAAACTAAATTAACTACATTAAATCTATAATACATGAAGATTGAACAGTAAAATTAGTGATTTCATGAAAGGTATAAAGCGGAGTTGTAGATAAAGTTAACCTTAAATATTTTATTATTATTTAAAAAAAAAATTTCGCGTACATAAAAAAGTCTTGCTGCAAATCAAACCAATTAAAACGAACTAAACCGCGTGGAATGATAGGATGAGCCCAAACGCATGGATTGCATTATGTCGCTCCCACCGCAAAACCTTTCTCTTCGAAAAATATAGCTGCAATTGTAGTCACTGGAAACGGTCCAACCACTGAACTGCCGAAGGGTAGAAAAAAAGTCCGCAACGGAATCAAATCGTCTCAATGCACATGACAACAGCTGATATCGAGGGAAAGAGATGATTTGTGCTCTTAAATATGAGTATGCATGGAACTTTTTATTTGTACGAGTGTATGTGTGCGTGTGTGTGTGTTAGTGTGTGTAGCCAGTAATCAATTTTCCACTTGTATGCATCTGTTGGCAATCTGCTAATTAATTGACATTTTAAATTGCTCGGTATTCGAGTACATAAATCCTACGACGTCCTCGATTAGCTCAGCAAGAACCAATTCGACCACACCAAATGGCCTTCATGCCATGTACAGCTTCCGCACAAACCATACACCCGTCACACCCCAATTGGGCTGTTAAGTTGTGCCAAGAAAAAATGAATTGGTGAAGTGTGGAATGGGTAGGAAGGACATTGCTAACTTAGTTGCTCATTTTATACTTTGGAATAGCATTTGTGGGTATTTCATGTTGGCCGTTATGGGCACGTGTTCGATGTTACTCATTTTCATTAGTGGTTTTTGTTTTTTTTTTTTATGGGGATGCTAACACAATTTAAATATGCAGTGTAAATTTTAGAAATCATTTTCATTTAATTTGTGTAGAGCGAGAGACAGAGGCGCGTGGGCAGATAAATCAGTGGGCGAATGTGTGTCGAGGCGGCAATTGTCAACAAATTTGATTTTTAGCAACATCAATCCGGGCATGAAATTAGGTTTACAACAGAGGTGGGAGGAATGCACCCATTTAGAAAGGTGAGTATTAATGTGATGAATAATTAATGTGGAGCCCTGGGTCAAAGCAGATTGTGAGAGGTGTAGGTGGGTAAGCTAAAGGTACGCTTAACTAGACATTGGGTATGTCGACTCATCTCTCATTGTGTGCTGGGAACCACAGGCTCATCGGGAACTGGACTGTGAACATACGAGTTCTAGTAAATAGACTCCCAGAGCCTTACAATAGAGAAGCTCCATAGGTTATGGATATGCTTAGTATCATCTTCGGCTTAAAATTTGAAGACCACAAATAAAAGTTTAAAATGAAAATAGTCGCCAGGTGGGTTGTAACTTTCTCAATTTTCAAACATTGCCATGAGTTGTGAGATTTCAAATGCTCAGACTTTTGATTACATTAGTGGGTGGACAGATGTACCTGGCCCCAGGCACTTATGATGCGTATTGGCGCACGACGAGTCGCTATGCCACCCACATTAAATATACATTTCTTTTTATCAAGAAGCTTATTTCTATGTGGGGGACAGTTGATATTTGGATTCTAATTAAGACCACACAAGGTAAAGATCAAGAATAGCTTTCATACAGACCCAATTCGCTTCATATGATCTTGTTACACAGGCCACCCAACACACGAGCAGTACTTAAGTATAGTATTATCATACAACGATGTGACTTTCATCAAAAAAGGATTCTCGATTTTCTAATTTCCTCATATAAATTTATAGCACAGTACTTTAGTACGCAACTGGAAAAAACTGGGAAATACATACATATGTAGGTTTCAAAGCAAGGATACTTCGTTAAATTGTAGAACCTTTTTTGGAAAATTGAGGAGAAGAAAGTTGGTGACAGCTCTTAAAGAGTTTGTAAAGCCTACAGTGACCTTGAGAACCAGTGTGAATTATTAGTCCCAATCATAGTAAAGCAAAGAGGAACATATATATAGAATAAGCCAGTAATACAGCTCTAGAATATGGAGGTTACTGACAGAAAACGTGGATAGAACACAAAAATTTTAGAGACAATATCTTTTCTTATATTTAAAATTCGGAAATTTGCCGTGTTCTATTAAGCAGTAGGCTATCAGAACAATGGTCCACACATTTTTACCGACCATTGGCGCATTTGGGAGCAATCTGTTGGCATTATCATTGCTAATGGCGTATTTTGTTTAGTTTCTCAATTTTTGTGGCTCTGATTTGCAATAAACTAAAAAAGATATATATCGACTTTTGTGAATACGCCCTAACATTCCTAGCTACGTATACATTGCAGTGCTGCACATTAAATTTTGAACAAAGCCTATCCAACTTCGCACATATCTAAATGCAAATGTGTTATTACGTAACTGCTTATACACTATTTGTGTTTGTATATACATATCTACTATCCGATATCTTAACATATTTGTTATGCAGTTCTTGTCATATCTACTTACCTGGTAATTTTAATGGTGTTGGGCTTGCCATATATTCCTTGTGGGCCATGAGTAGCACAATGGCAACAATAATTAAATTCATATTTTCTGATTATTTTCACAAAATTTCTGTTTAAAATACTTCTGCTGCACATACAGTTCAATGGCCCGACGCACAACAACTGGCCACTCACTGGCCAATAACTGTTGACGGAAGTAGAATAATGACCATGACGACGGGAACGGCTTTAATAATTTTATTAAAATTCTATGAATTTGTTGTTGTTTTTTTATTAAATTTTCAATTTGTTGCTTAGTTAACAGTTGCAGTTGTTGTTGCTTTTCTTCCTGCTGATGTTTAACATTAACGCTTTGTGTGTAGTACTCGTATAGTTGTTGTTGCTGTTGTCGACTTGCTAACAACGTTAACACATATAAAATGCAACCGCAAACACAACGACGACGACGACGACTACGATACGATTGACCAACACAATTTTCATACTTGATTGAGGCGTGGCTGTTGATTATGTTGTTGAATTTGTTGTTGTTGTTGTCGTTCACGTTAACGTTGCGGTGTTGACAGTAGCCAATGTTGTCGTTCTTGTTGTTGTTATTATTGTTGTGCTTGCTATGTTTGCTTTGCTGATCCTTGCTGTTGTTGTAATTGTTATTGTTGTTCCTTTTCTTGTTCTTGTTGTTGTTAATGCAACTGTCGTTGCTGTTGATGATGTTGCTAATGTAGCTGTTGCTGTCGTTATTACTTTTCGTGCTGATGATACTGTTAACGGTTAAACGTTGTGTTTGCTTTGTTTTTGTTTGTTGTTGTTGTTGGCAGTAGATTGTAACGAGTATATTTGGTAACATCACCGTTTCGAACACGCCAAGTACATGTAAATAATAAAAACAACAAACAAATAAACAAAAACACTTCCTATGTTAAGTATCTATGTATGTATGTAATAGTTGTTGCCGCGCGTTGTTGTTGTTGCTGTTGTTGTTGTTATACTCGTACGTGTTTATGCGTTATTTGCAATTTGTTCTTTCAATTCTTTTTAGGATACAGAAACTTTGATTAAATATCACAGAAGAAATATCATAGAACCATACAATATTAATGTTTGTATGTCTTTAAGTATGTGCTATGTACTTATGTATGTACAAATTATGTTAGATGTTGCAAAGATTTATTTAAGTTGTTCATAGAGTTACGTGATTCTGCAAAGAAAAAGATGAAACGGAAATATTGTTAAACATCTGAACATGTAAGTACTTAGATAAATTATTCACAATTTTTGTCAATAACATAAACAAAATTTAAAATTTTTTTGGATACTGCAATGAGAATTGTAATTTTTTCTTAGAATTCTATTATGAGATTCATTCTACAACCTCAAGCAGCATCGCCTCAGTCCATCATTTTGATGCATCATGAAACAATATTTAGTACAGCAGCAATGGAAATTTGTCTTTTCTTTATTAAGAGATAGACCGCCTGGACAGAAGTCATTCAATGCCATTTTGTAGGCACCAACTTATAAAAAGGCAGAAATTTAAAGAGTTGTTTAAAATAATACAAAATAAAAGAAAATATAATAAAACAATATAAAATAAAATACAATAGAATAAAATAAAATAAAATACAATAAAATAAAAGAAAATATAATAAAACAATATAAAAAAAAATACAATAAATTAAAATAAAATAAAATAAAATAAAATAAAATAAAATAAAAAATAAAATAAAATAAAATAAGATGAAATAAAATAAAATAAAATAAAATAAAATAAAATAAAATAAAATAAAATAAAATAAAATAAAATCAAATAAAATAAAATAAAATAAAATAAAATAAAATAAAATAAGATAAAATAAAATAAAATAAAATAAAATAAAATAAAATAAAATAAAATAAAATAAAACAAAATAAAATAAAATAAAATAAAATAAAATAAAATAAAATACAATAAAATAAAATAAAATAAAATATTTGTGGAGATTTAACACTCCTTCTTCTAACGAAAGCACCCTATTTCCATAACTAGTCGACTAGGTGTAACTACAAACTTTACTGCTCCAACTTACTAATTCACGTTACTTAGCGAATGAGCAGCGACACTTCACACTCATTGAGCATGGGTAATGCACAACAAACACAATAACAGTAATGGATGAAAAAAAGCAAAAAATAAATAAATGATTAAATGCATAAGTAGAAATTATAACTGTCACATTGTAACAATTAATTCATTACAGTCAACCGCATTGCCAAGCCTTAGTCAACGAGCCACAACTTCAGACCAACAACAAACAAATTACCGACGCTGAACGCGAGTATGTACTTCAGCTTATTTGCAGAAAGTTATTAAAGGTGAAATACATAAAAATATGTAGTGTGTATAAATGTGTGTGTGTGTGTGCTAGTACATACATATGTAGTATAAATAAACTCACGAACATATGGTGTGTTGCACGAGATGAGAGCTTTACAAAGTTTGCTATGTACAAATATAGTAAGCCCGTCTGTATGTTGGTGGTTAGCCACTCGTGAAGCGTAAATAGACGCGCAATTCCCGTATAATTGAGTACAAGAATAACCAAACGTATCCAACGGATACATAATTCCGCAAAAAAAAAAAAAAACTAATACGAATCAACACAAATACGTGTCTATATATACGAGTCTAACTATTAGCGAAGAAACTTAAGAATGTAAGTACATACTATAATATAGAGAGTCCCTATAGGGAAAAGCTCTCAAACATTTCCCTTGAAGTGTACGTTGATGT
Organism: Sphenella marginata; assembly: GCA_951509765.1. Lineage (NCBI taxonomy): Eukaryota > Metazoa > Arthropoda > Insecta > Diptera > Tephritidae > Sphenella > Sphenella marginata. Next base: position 109,286,486 of record OX608079.1, read on the forward strand.
TAACCTCATGGATCTCTTTCTCGAGTTTTATTGTTTTAATATAAGCACTTGCATACGTGCCACGCCCCATTTTCCATCACCCATGAGTTTTCAAAAAGGTGTTACAGTTGATTTTAAGTAGGAAAAGGAGAGACATATGAACTTGTCGTCCTTTTTTCGGGATATATTAGAGTTTAATCTGATTTAATTCCCTTCCGACTTTCAATATTCTAGTATAGTGATGCCACACTCTTTCAATATATTGATATAAAAATGTATTCCGGTTTTTTAGTTGAACTATCCTTTATGCCGGTACCAAAATCTAACTAGAAATATATTGAATAGTATATCTTATATTTTTGTATTTATTTATTCACTACTCTATCTGAGATGGTGCATTTCTACTGAGAGTTACCACCTGAGGTTGCCAGCTAATTTTATTATATATTTATTTATACCCCCTATTATTTTGATCACAATTTGAAATATACCTATGGAATTTCGCATATAAAATATCGTTCACAATCTAAGCTTTCTAACTTATCACTAGGACTATTTGATAAGGTTGCCACCTATTTGAAATTTCGTGTAATATAATCGACAAGTACGGGTATCAAATGTAAAGCTTTTTCGGTTTGCTTAATATTTCGTCTGTGGATGATGTACTACATTGTGATACTTAGTTGGTGACTGTGGCGATGCTTCGACAGCGTTGCCACTGTATCATATAAATTAGTGTAATTTTAAACCACTTTACATATGACAATATGGGTATCGAACGAAAGGTATTTTAAGTCACAGTTCAACGAATTTGTTTTTAAATATGTTTAAAACATGTGGTTGCCAGCTATCTCGAGAAACAGCTCAAAAATTTTAATGAACTTTTGAAAACTGGTAAAATGCTGAATTTTAAGCTTTACTTTGTTTTTTCCTTGTCAACTACATTAACTGTCATTTAAAATTCCGAAAACAATCAACAATGCTCAATAATATATATATTTTTTTAATTTTACATTTAAAACGCTTTTTACTGCTTTCTAAATTATTTGTTATTGAATTAGTGAAAATCTAGTTATAATCGAACTAGTTCCTTCACTTTATAGTCCAAGTTATGAACCAGAAATTTTGATCACTAAATAGCTTCCCCTATAAGGGATTGGCGCAAAAGTCCATCTCAGTATGTAGGCAGCGAGTAGGAATTGGAGCCAGTGGAGCGCTAATGTGGTATACCTATAGATGCGTACATATATGTAGTTACCATTGAAGTGGTAATATGGAGAGAAACTCACCTAACAAGTTTGAAACTAACAATCAAAACAAAATAAATAAAAAAACAGCAACACCCATCATCATCATCAAATCGGCTTGCCAACCAAAGAGCTCGAACAAAACGTACAGCTAAACATCTATGCAGTCAGATGGTCTGTCAGTCAGATATGTAGTCATATGTAATTGTTGTTGTTATAGCAGCATATTAATATATCGTAGTGATGTGCGGTTCCAAGTACTTATCATTTCAAATAAACTCGGGTATTTAAAGTAGAATGTTCGGCGAAATTGAGGTAAGCTCTTAGGAGAAATGAAATCAGTTTAGCTGAGTTATGAAATTGTTTATAGCTCAACTCCGGTCTAATTTTATTGATATTTTAAATAACTTTTCCACTCTCCTCGCTGTCTTAGGTCATACCATTGTTGACTCTTTTTTTTTTTTGTTTACGAAACTTGCAACCTTCGATTTTCTAAAAAAAAAAAAAACCCGGTTTTTCGATTGCGGCTCTTTGGCTGCTAGCTTGCCTTGCATATACCATAAATAGAATCATGCATTCATAAAAATAAACTATGTAAGTCAATGTGTGAATATGGTTAGAGTAACAGACAATAAAATCCGCATTCGTGCTTCAGACCAAGACGAGCCCAACGTTAGTAAAGGCAGCTGGCAGTTATTCGCTCATAAAATTGCCATAGAAAGTATATGTAATATATGTATGTAGATGATTATTATTATGTTTTTAATGTTGAAGGCAAAGAAAATATATATATTAAAAGTTTACCAGTTTAATAAGGTCCTGAAAAGTATCGAGGTTTGGAATCACTCCTAACTAAACCTTTCAATGAAGCAGCAGCTTTTAGTTTCTGTTGGATACAAAACAGACCAGAGCGATCTTAACATCCATTTTACTAAATTCAGTTATTTTAACGCTAGATTTTATATTTAAAAAAAATTAAGTGGCATCATTATGCAAAATTTTGCAATGCCAATCCATATGTATGAACTACCTAAGTATAGGTGCCGAAAGCTAGCTAAAAACAAAATTTTATTCAGCGCTGGAGGCTTTTCCAAAAAGGTTAAAGCTCAAAGTTTTTTGTTGAAAGGTGGCAACTCTGCTATAAGAATACTTCTGCATAAAGACCTACAGGACAGCCTTTCTTGGCGCTCTTTGGCATTGTAGTATGTAATTTTTATTGTAGTTTGATAATAATTCAAAAGATGGCGGTCTAAAATACACTTGTCCAGTGGCAACAACCAAATATTTAAAGACAGCTTAATAAACATTTTCTGCGAGTAAAATTTTGTTCAATTGTAAAAACTATTTTCGAAATTTTAATAGACATTTTCATAAATATTTGTACAAAAATAACACAAATAACTCGATATTTTCATTTAAATAAAGTGGCAACGCTGTATACAATCGTTTTCTTTGCTGTATTCGTATGTTTCTTCTAATATTTAAATAAACTAAATATGTGGCAACCTGGTTTTTTTGGCTCAAAAAAGGGTCCAACCTTTTCAGCTTGCTCATTTATCTTATAACTTTAAACGACTTATTCTTGTATATTTGTATATCCACTACTATCTTCCGAACGACTTTACCGATTTTAATGAAATTTGGTACACAGGTACTATGCTTTGTTTTAAGATTTTCTACTTTAGTGTTGCCACTTGGGGTGGTCCTTAGGGTTGCCACCTATATCAATTTTTTTTAAATATTAAGCAATATATGGCAATATGGCTCTCAAATGAACGGTATTTTAGGCCGTATTCCAACCAAAATATTTTCGAGTAGGATTGCCACCTGAACGCATTTTATTTATTCCTTCAGATATCGACCACTATCCCGGGTACGGCCAAACCGATTTCGATGAAATTTGGTAGATGGATAGTATGCTTCCTTCTTAGATTTTCTACTTGTATGTTGCCACTAATGGAAACTTAGAGGGTTGCCACCTTTCCGATTTTTTTTTTAAATATATGGCAATATGGGTACCAAATGAAAGGTATTTTAGGGCGTATACCAACCAGAATATTTAATACACAACAGGTGTCGCCAATGTATGTTAAGTGACTTTTTGTGGTTAGTGTTCGATATTTTGGAAATCTATTTTGGAAATTTATGCTCTTGGTAAGTATGATTATGCGGAAAATTCGAAAAATACCGAGCAAGTCTCGGTCACCCAGGTACTATACGTTTATGTACATATAAACAAATAAAGATGCTAGCATTTCTCCCCTCAATCCTTAAGTGTTTATTATAACCACTTAGATGAGCCAAAAAATGCCGCATTACAAAATTACATAACAATGGCTTAGAGTAGAGAGAGGATATAGTAATTCAGTAATTACATATTAGACTATATTATAATCATCAACATTCGCTGCAATCCTTTCTTAATCAACTTACAACACTCGGCAACACTCCAAATGAATGAATTTAACAATGCAGAGTGGAGCAACCACGAAGTGCAAAAATACATACATACATACATACAGCTGTGTTCAATATACTAGTAGTGAGCTTAAATTCGAAAGGAGAAGCTCTAGGAGAGTTAATTAATGATCATCAAAATCTTCAAATTTTTACCTGAGTTTCTAGAAAATATTTATTTGAGTATGCAGTTTTGTAGACGTACATATCAATTTTAGTATAACATTGTGCAAGTTAGAACTCGCTCAAAAATTTCCATAAATTTTTAGAATTTTCTTTCGTGAAGAGTGTTGAGTGATTTCTACCATATAACGAAAGATAAAAATTTAATTTTGTCTGGAAAAAAATAAAATAGTGAAAGATATGGATATTAGACAGAAAAATAAGTTTAATTTTTACATATAAAATTACTTTTAAATGTGACCTCTTAATATACATACATAAATATTCGAGTGTAAGTTTCTTCGAAAAGTTTATGGCTCTTTATCCAATAAAAGCCAGCGGTTACGTTTGTAAGACCAAGCAGTGCGAATGACTGAAGATGCTCCGCCGCAGAAGGTATTCTTATTGGCACCCGCCGTTCAAAGCACAGAAAGAGTAGACCACCAGCCTGAAGGAAGCACAAGGGGGAATAGTTTTGTCATCAGTCTAATGTAGGTCCATCAGCACGTCCTCTTCGAAACTTAATCAAATCTAAAGTACCAACAGAAAAATACCTTGCAAAACTTCAGTTTGTATCATTTTCTTACTACTCTTCGGAACACACATATGTACATACATTTGTATATCTACATTTCCATTTACCTACATGTTTAAGCGACATTGGGTCATTTATTTGGGACCACATTGCATATAAAGGTATCTAGTGCATGCATGAGAACTAACTTAAATAGATTGGGTCGTCCGTCAGTGCGCCAACCAAGCAGAAACAGTAATTACCAGCATCAATTCCATTTACAAACAGATTCTTTTCTCATTCTCATTTTCTACTTTCTGCTTACTGCTTTAGGTTTGCTATCTATTTTGTCTCTATATAGTTTTGTTTCCACTGGCTTTAACTTGACATTGTTAGTTTCGCATGTTAGGTAAATGCGTTTATTGTAATTGGTTGTTCTTTTATACCCACTGCATGTGCCTGTTATTCAGCATAATGTGGTCATATATTTTTCAATTGGAGAGAAAGAAATATTTGGTTGGACTTACGGACCTTGAGAGACTGACATCCGTAGAGTAATATATCAGCTTCGGAACTTTGTTTCATTACACACTTGGGAAGTTTTTTTTTCAGATTACGAACGCCCACAATGGTTGAAATAAAGTTACCAAGCTCGTGCATGATACTTCGGCGATAGAAAATTGCAGCCGTTGTCATTGTTGTTGTTGTTTTTAGCGACAAAATAACTCTCTGAAGGTTTGAGGAGTGTTCTCGAAAGTGTCAGTCCTTAGGCGGATATGAACCTAGTACGCTCCGGTACTCCCCGACTGCCGTGGGAGCAATTTGTTATGAGCAGTGGGACCTTCTAGGTTAGGAAGAATAATTTGAGTAATAGAGGTGCGAGGCATCATTTTCCTTTTTTTTGCTCCCTTTAAAGAACAGACCTTACCAAATTTCAATTGAGAAAGGGAAAAGATTTATTGAAGACTAGCTTTTACTAAAGATTAAAATATCTCAAACCTTCGGACTTGGAAAGCTCTGCAGTGATTTGATAGTCGAAACGATCATTTCAGGTTTCGCTAGGTCTCTATTGCTCATGGAACAGTCGACCAAAATGTAGTTAAAAAAGAGTATCAGTCAAACTTCATATTTTAGATGGAGAGATGGACAGATGTGTTGGGTTATGAAAGCTACTACGATCTTCCGGAGCAGCTTGATTTCGATACTAACTGCCTATACAGCTTTCTCACACCCGCATCACGGGACCACTTCAACGCTCTCGTAGTAATCAGAATCATTTCAAAATATTCGTTGGGTATAAAAACTTTGCATCTACGCCATACATAAGAAGTTTCTATACTTGTTAGTGTTTTTGCGAATCCGTTTTGTTGCCATTGGTGTTGGTGTCTCTTGGCCTACGCTATCGCATTGTTGTTGCTATGGCAGCACGAATAACAACTATATAGCTACAACAACAACTAAACGCCACAAAAAAATAACAATATGTTATAATAATAGCGAAATGGTTGACGTTTCTGCATTGCTGACAAAAGCAACAACAAACACAAAAACAAAAAACAACATTATTATTTGGCCGCGGCTATGAAGGTGAACCACTAACACTTTTTTCAACTTGTTTGTAATTTTAGTTTTTATTTTTTTCCTTATAATTACATTTTTTTTTAACTAACAAAATAAGGTAGTCATACAAGTAAATATGTATGTATAATTTTGCCATTTAAATAAAATAGGCGCACAAACGTGTCTTTTACATAAAAAAGAGTTGTATAGGTATGTATGTAAATTAGACCGGTTGAGAAAACAAAATATCTCGGCAAACAGTACTGCGAAGCACCAATAGGTGTTGTTCTTATAACAGTAGAAACTTGGGCCTGCTTAAAGATCAGTAAGTGCTGACATATAAAACAGCTGATCAAGCCAACCGTAAGAAAATCGATGTAATCGATTAGAGTACCATATGTAGCATAATGCCATAATACTTTTGGACACAAAAAAGTTCAATTTTATTCATATTCATAATCTATTGAATTATCAGTTGTGGAATTCATTAAAGTTTTTTTTTTACAATTTTCTTTTCATGAAATTCCATTTTTTTAGGTTAAAGCGGCAATAATCGATACCTTTATATTTTTTTTTTGATGGACACTATCAATATAACGATAGTATAGAGATTTTCACATTTTCAGAGAAAGTCTCATACAATTCCTGTAAAATTCGATTTGCATAAAAGTGCTTCCACATACATAAGTAGTCACCAAAATCCGGAATTTACCAAAAGCTTAAAATATCGATAATAGCTTTGTTCGGATAGAAAACTTACAAAAAGTGTAACCAAAATGAGAAACGCGTAAAATTCTATCGAAACGCAAAAAGTATCTTACAAGTTTCAAGCGCCATTTTGATTAGTTACAGTTAAAATTTTTAAATTTTTGTTGTTGCTTTCCCTTGTCACGATCAGCTGTTTTTCACTTACAATTTTTACGGAGTGAAATTCCCACAGTAAAAACTTGTAGCTCTTTCTGTCAATGAAATGTCAAAATGCGCTCTCTCGCCGCAAGTGTTTTGTGTAAGCGAACTCTTTCTCATTAACTTTTATATAAGCGAACAAAAATAATGACAGAAGCATTTTTTCAGCTTTAGTATGTTTTAAAAGCACAATTTTCACCGTAAGTCGATACTATCGAGAGCAATAAAACATCTCTAGAAACATTGTAACAAACAAAATAAACCATCGATAGTTTCCTAGAGAGCACAAACTCAATATTTGCTCTCGTAACCCTTCACTTTTAATGCTCAACTTGAAGAGCATTGAGATATTAAAATATAAATTAAAGTGAAACGGTCTAATGAACACAAAAACGCAACAAATAAGCATCTATGTTAAAATCTTATAATTAGCTATTTGTTAGGGTAATTTTAGCAGTCACTGTTGTTTGTTTATCAATTTGATATTCACGTTAAGGTAAGTAAGTTGATATCCAATTTGACCATGCGAAATGTTGTAAACGAGCATCTCACTGCAATTCGCAACAAAGCAATGTTCTTGAAAATATCAAAGCTTCCTTTTATGAGCGCTTTGAACATACACGAGGACAAAGTAGCATGACGGCATCAATTTCGTGACATTGATGCTATTCCAGAAGGTATTCTTAACTGCACCCGCCGTTGTAAGCAAAGGAAAAAGAAAACCAGCACTCCGATGCAAGAACCAAGGGGAGACCGTCTTTTAGTCCCACAGTATTTCGAATTGGCGTCGAGATGAAACGACTGGCGAACTATGTTGGACGGTCAAAATCGTTTAGACGGTTAAGAGCCATTCAAGAGGAGGAATAAAGCCAAGTCCAACAAAAAGTTTGTCTTGCGAAAAACACAATCCATGTACTCTTTATCATGCAAGCTCTGATACACAACATGGAATTCTTGCCTTTTTCATTATAAGATGAAATCGTCCATTACGTAAAGGGAAACGGCTAACCTGGGCCATTTACTTGTACGGACTTGAGCTTTTGGTAATACATATTGAAGTACTGGACTATTAAAAAACAATCTTGTTTCCATTCGAGCTGCGTAATAAAGGCCCTGGGACATTTGATCATGGCAATCAAGTCTATGAATATTAACAAACGGAAGCTAATAGAACTTTCATAATCAGAAAGGTACAAAGCTCTTACAAAACACGATGTCCAACAAGACAATTTAGGGCTATATTTATTACGGTTTTGTAACAGACCAGTTTTTAGAAAAGTAAATCGACAGTTGTAAGGAAGAATTCAAATAATTTTCAAAAACAAACCACCTTGAAATTTGTTTCAAGAACGACCAAGCTAGTTCAAAACACCCTATCTTAAGTGAAAATGTGTTTAACTATCGTTGAGAAAGGGAGTTTTTGATAATAATTCTTAAATAAAGCGTTCTTAAATCAAATTCAGAAATGCTGTGTTACTCAAATAGATTGTGTGATTTTGAAAAATATTTTTAAAAAACCGTCGATATATTTTCACTGAGCCTTAGTTGATTTCAAATTAATTTCTATGATAGAAAAGTGTATATTTAAAAAACAATCCAAACAAGTTTACCCTTCGAACTTATTCGGTGGTAGCGAAACTCGTTATTTTTTAAGAAAAACTTTCAGAAAACTAAAGCATTTTTTAGCTTTGTTATTTTCATTGAGAAAACAGAAAAATGTTTAACCAAAATTAAATATAAGCCAGCATCCATTTCTAAGGCCTGCTATGAATTTCTTTCAAATCGAGCGGTAAGCCACCTTTTGAGATCAGCACTTAATAAGATTTGCTCCAAGCTTTTTTGGGCTAGCCATCATTGGTCATACATACTTCCAACATATAAATCCCCTTACCACATACATATGTACGAATTTCGTGTTTTGTCGTTACAAATCTTGCTTTTGGCTTTCAACTTTGACTCACCTCAAATACTTTTTTTTTATTATTATTTAGTATATTTTACGATTGCTTTTAAACCGCACTTCTCAGCTGCTGTTGCTGCTGTGAATTCTACAATTCTTTTTTATACATATTTTTGTTGTTTTATTTAATTTAATTTTGTTGTTGTTGTTGTTGACTTGGTTGTTGTGGGCTACGCTTTTCGTATTCTCAAATCGTTGATTTGTTTTATGTTGCCTGTGCGGCTGCCACCGTTACTGTTGTTGCTACTAGTTGAACACACACACTCGCACTCGCACACAACCGTTGCCACAAGTCAGAAGAAACCTGTTTTTCACGATTCTTCTTCCAAACACTTTTCGCATACAATCACAACTACACTTTTACACACACTAACACACGCGCACAACCGAATTTCGCACTTTTCTTTTATATGCTTCTTCTTCTCCTACTACTGACTTTTCTTCTTCTGCTTCTGCTTCTACCAATGAAACTTCTATATCAATTTTTTTTCAGATTTCAATCCGTTTGAAAAAAAAAAATTTGCTCTATTCCGTTAGAGATAGTTTTCCGTTTTCGAAACGACTTTGTAATGATTTTAGCGTTTTCCTGCCCGAACCCGAAATACCACAAATACGAATGAATGTTTCTTTTTACCTTCTTATTCACTTAACCTTTTCTTTACTTACATACATACATACATATGAGCACTATTGTATATTTTTTTTCAGTTGCATTTACACACAATTTGTTGTTTTTTTTTTACTTTGATTGCGAGCTTTTGCATATTTTAAAAACTTTGTTTGCTTTGCTTACACTTTGCTTTAATTTAATTTTATTGATATCAAGAAGGAAACCAATAAAATATATTTGATATTTATTATAAAATTGAAAGGAACAAATAGTGACTTCAGTCGTGAACGCCACGTTCCCCCTCCGTGTATACTAAATAAGTATGTAACTATCAATCACCAATCGACCGTTCCACGTCGAGTCTATCCGATGACTAAAACAGACTTACCGATGCTCCACACAATACAAGCTTTGTAAAGACTAAATAAGCCAAATAATATTCCGCTTCAAATTACTACACACAAATTATGCCCGCTCATATACGAGTGGGCGCTCTCTGTGATTCAGGCTCGCTCATGAGATTTTGTTAAACATACGCCAAGGTGGTTGAGAACGAACGTCAAAGCATAGAAAATTGTAAACAAAAATGTTGGCCAAGAGAAGCTTACACACGCATATCGCATATGGTCATTTGTTGTTATTGCCCCAGCTGTGGCAACATAGGTAACCATTTTCCAATGAGAGTAGTTACTTCATGTAACTACTTCATGTAACTACATACTCTGAAATGAAAATGAGTAGGGGCCAAAAACCGACTTGACTTTACACTGGAACTTCGCCGTTAACACAGTGAGACGGAGGACACAAAGGTAAAAAGAAACTCTGTTTTAAAGCTTACTCGCCCAACTCCCCGTGCAAATATATTCCCAGTGGTTCGTGAAACAAGCAGGCAACTTCTGAATGAGTTAAAAGAATGATAGAAAGTCTGATCTAATTGCGCATTCATTGGACGGGTATGAACATGAACCTATGGAACCTTTTTTTCATTGAGGGAAGAAGCTTCTTCACGAATTGCCCTCTCAATCTTGACATGAGTATTTCTTTCTTGTACTTTTACAAGTGTTAGGAAATCATGGGAAGATGCTAGTCCTGGGATAAGGATTCATAAAAGAAGGAAATATGCGACGAAAAGTCGTATGTGTGATAATCTGGAGATGCTGGCTGACAGGAATAATGCACAAAAGTCGGTCGCTGGGAATTCTTCTTTAGGGATAATAATGGCGGCATGCAAAGGCTCAGCTTCCCACTGCAGTAGCTCAAAAATCCATCAAGAAGGCCTTCAATATCTCAGGTGCTCGGGATTAATTTTCTGTGTACAACCGGATTTTTATCCTCAGCCTCGAGCAGTCGCTTTAACAATAAGCCCCGTATCCTAATTTTATTAATATCTAACTACTTAGGGCAACTGCCACAAAAGCCGGTAATGCCTAATCGGCGATTCATTTGACAGCTAACAGTACAGAATACGTCAATTAAACTTTGGTTAGCGATTATCGGCTTTTATAAAAGCGGCCCTAAGTCGTGCTTGATAGAATACGACTAAAATCGATCAGGGGGTTAACCGCCTAAAAATTATTTTATTCCTGTCGTAAGACTATATTTGATTGAATGGAGATGGTGGAACCAAAACGTTGGGAATATTTGATATTTATAATTTCCTAAACATGATAAATCTGCATAAGATAAAATGCTTAGTGTGAAATGTATTCCAAGTATTTTGTTTTTCTAATTCGTACATTTAACATTATTGTACTGTCCATATTCGAGAAAAAAGAAGCAATCAGCTTTCTTTGGATAATGATTGTTAAAACGCACGTGAAATTATATCCACCTCTGCCTCTCAAGAATTTGCATTGTAATGTACTATACCATTTGGCACGGTCTCATAATTCTTAAATATTTTCACATGAGGCACACTGTAGCGTCACAAAAATTTTACTCATGTTGCTTATATGCTATCTCGCTTTGTCATACGCGATGGAGTAATAAATCGCACAGTATTTGTTTCATGCGAGTGCCGTTGCATTGCTAAATAACAACAAAGCGCAATTATCGGAAGCAGAAGCAGCGAATAAGCCAAAAAGGTCGGAACAATTATTTTGGAAGAACATCGGGCACCTTCTATAAAAATGTAATAATAAATAGTTGAAATTGTTCAAAATTTGTTAAAAATTCATGTTTGAAAGTATTTGAAGTTTGGTGGATTCAAAATATTGAGAGCAAGTCAACCGTAGGTGTTTTTTAAAGGCTGTGAAAAAATTGCAAAACAAGCGTCGATCCGATCGTTGGGTAAGAAGAGGAAGAATTATTGGAAGGTTTTAGTGGCGGCAGCTGCTGTGGTGGGAAGACCATAGAGCGATTGATGCGCCTACATAGAACTTACATCGACTGGACAATTCAACAAATATTTCACAGAAAATAGTGTTTTTTAATAAAAAATGTTTTGTTATACATTAGTTATTGATTTGCACTCATTTTGAACAATTTTTCTTTTCTTATCTAGCTGTTATAAAGTTTTGCTGAAATCGGCTTCACAAAACCACAAAAATGGTTCGCCGTCGCGGTAACAAAGCCATTGCTGTTACGGGGGCTGAAGAGGCGACTGGCGTAAATAGTAATGTATTAGAAAATGGGGAGCAACTTAAATCTACGGTTGGCTGTGCACAATTAGAAGAACAATACTTTGCAAGCCCAAAACGAAAAGATTGTAAAGTTGTAGAAAATAGCAGCGCATCGGATCCATTGACGAATGAGATGCAGCATAAAGTTGAAAAAGAAATAAAGACACATGGAAAAGCAAAGTCGTCATCATCAAGCACAAACAAAGCAAGAAGCGAAAGAGGCGGCATTGGTGGCCGTACAATTGGTAAGTGCATTTTAGAGCGTGTGTACGTACGTATGTATATGCTATGCCTCATGTTTTTTACCGCGCTTTTTTTTATGAATTATATAAGGTTTTTGCCTTTGGGTGAGCATGCATACAAAATATATATATGGAGTTACCCCAACTGCTCATTTAAGTTATAGTTCAAGCTAATCGTTCCCTAGACAGTTTGTGTTCCAGTGTATCCATATCAAGAAAAAGACAAAACCACACAAAACACAAACTGTCTAACACGTCTTATTCAACCTATTGATTAGTATTCAAAAATACTTAAATATTAATCAAAATTTGTATCTTATAGGTGTGCCTCTGGCAACTCGTTCACAAACACGCACAATAGAAACTTTCTTCAAAGCTAAAACTACTGCCAATATTGCTAAACCGCTGGAGAATAGCGAAACAAAACTAATAACTTCCGAAACACATACACCATCAGAAGATCCCATTCCCTACTCATGTGAAAAAGTTTTGATACCTTATAATGTTTCAAATGATCAACCAGACACTCCAGATACACCAATTGAACTTCAAGACAGCGAAGATACAACTGATACAGAATATTCAGCAAAATTATCAGAAGATAATGTTTTTGGTGTCGATTTTCTGACACATCGTTCCCAATTGCGTGACAGTCATTCATCAACTAGTAGTGCTTGCACAAATATTAGCAACACAGAAAATATTTTTCTGCAAGAACCTGTTTTAACATTAAATGTCGACAAAACATCGAATCAAGCAACATCCATTAAAATTAATACATCATTGGATGCAGCATGCCCAATATTTTCATCACCACCAACACTTACCTCAACGTTCAATGGACGTTTCAATCAAATCGTTACGCTCAATATTCTAGCTTCACCCGATAAACATCAACCATTCTTTATCCAAGAAACAAAAAACATGACACCATTAGTAGCTTATAACAATGAGAATCTAGTAAGGAATTTCGTGCTAGAACCAGAACAGGAAAACCACAATGCCAACGTCAATGACAATGACAACAGTTCCTGTGATAGTGGAGTTGCTTTCACTACTTCGTCAGTCGCTAACAATGTATTACTCAGAGACCAGAATATAGATAGCATAATAGGTGGTGGTGATGTGGCAACCACAGGAGAAGAGCCGCAGTCACTTCGCAGGAAACCAGCAACACCTCACCGAATTGTTTGTCCGTCACCAATCAAATCGTGTGTACCACGTGTAATCTCACCTATGCATGCTGCTATTGTAGACGGCAGGATATCATCGCCCTCAGGACGTAATAAACTTAATAAAGAACAATTATCACCTCGCAAGTCGCCACGCCAAATGATGACAGCAAATATACAGACGAAAACACGCCGAAGACTGAACCAACAAAGGGAATTTAGTAATGCATTAAATAGTGGAGAGCAAGCCAAAATGTTGATTAACGGATGTGCCAACGCTATGGTAAGTTCTGATACTATAGGAAATTTAACTATTTACTAAAAAAATTGTATTTGGACTTAGCTAAATTAGACTTCTTGAAAGTTCCACAGGCAAGGTTTTCCTGCCCTAGTGAGTGCCGTTTAGAGTCGATATCCACTCTAGAACGATACATAATGAACGTCCAACCCCGTACGACACTATCAATATTTTCAAAATTGTTTTCCACACAAACTCTTTTAGAATAAACATTAAAGATCCCTGTTGAAATTAAAAGTTTCTTTGGGCTCTTTAGGAGAGTTATAATGTGGCAGTTGAGACTAACCTGCTTAATATAATGCAATAATCCGCCCGCCCTTGGGTCACTTAGGTATACGCCATATGCTTATTCACTACAGTCCACAGAATTATTTTTGTAGGGAATTCACTTGCACTTTTCAATTTTATTTTTATCAAATTATTAATTTCTCCTCTTTAAATACAGATTGATGACAATATTGCTGCTGAGTCTCTGGATAATGAAAAAGTATTTGATTGTGAGAACTTGGAAGAAGCAGTTGTTACTACCCAAGAACAACAGCAACATAAAAATAAGTGCACTTCTTTTATTGATAAGTTAAAGCAGCCACAACAACACCAAAAAGCAATAGCTAATAAAACTCATACGGCTAAACCACAGAAATCAAAATTACAAAACGGACAACCTCTGGCCGCAACAAATAATAATCGTGATCTAAAAGAATTCTTCCCCATCCGACGTAGTGTTCGTAAAACTAAAACTGCCGTTAAAGAAGAAATGATGCGTACTCTCGAAAAAGCTATATTGGAAGAGCAAGCCGATGGGCTGAAAGTCGCATTCTTTGAGGGTAAAGGACGTGGTATTGTTGCGGATCGGCCTTTTCAACGTGGTGAATTCGTTGTAGAATATATTGGTGATCTCATATCTATGACCGAAGCAAGCGAACGTGAGAAACTTTATGCCTTAGATGAAAATGCCGGCTGCTATATGTATTATTTCAAGCATAAAAATCAACAGTACTGTATTGATGCCACTGCCGATACTGGGAAATTGGGACGCCTAGTGAATCACTCACGTAATGGAAATCTTGTCACAAAAGTAGTGGTTGTAAAACAACGGCCTCATTTAATATTATTAGCTAAAGATGACATTGAGCAGGGCGAAGAATTGACGTATGATTATGGTGATCGTTCAAAAGAATCACTTTTGCATCATCCATGGTTGGCTTTCTAGAAACATGTGAAAGGTGTTAACCTCTTGGGCGTAAGGGTATGAAATTTGTATAAGCGTTAGAATATCGCGCTTATACATCAATGGTTCTATATGAGAGAGAGAACAAAAAACAATTTATATTTAATAAATAAAAAAATAATAATATATAATAGTTAGAAATAGTCATAATACACATTGTAGAGACAGTGACATTTTATATAAACTCATTTCAGTAATTGTTAATGCTTTATTAGTGATAAGTCCAAGAACAATAATGAAAGCTAAAACAAAATCGATGTATGCACAGTGTAACCTGATCAAGCCAGAGAGCCAAAATGTCAGAAGGGTTTGTTTGTAGCGAATGAGTTTATGCTCAAAATCAAAGATGTTTAAGGAATAGAACATACCTGGAAGTTTAGTAATTTCAAAAACATGACTTATATCGAATATACATGTGTATGAGTGGTAAACTCTTCATGTTCACTAATGGACGTGGGTTAACCAAGGCTATGTTAAATTGCCAGCCCTTGGAGGGGTAAACCCGAATCATTCCGATAGGGGAGACCTGGCTGTCGTTATCAAATCTATCTTAAGTCGCCTAGAGCTGATTTAACATTTTACAGATATTTTTAAAAAGTTTCTAATAAAAAAACAAAATTCATATCCATGCATACAAACGACTTTAGTTAAACGGTTATTATGGAAAACTTATGTTTTAGCTATCAATTATCAATATCCGTTTGTTAGACAAATTTCTTCAAAAGACCCAATGTGCGCCACCTACTTTTTTATAATATACACTACTAAATATTTAATTGTAGCACTATGTAATTATTTTGGTTTCGTTTCCTATAACCACAAAATTACTAATACGTTGTTTTAAAAATTTGCTGATGAAAACCATTTCATACCAAATGAAATTGCTAAGGTCAAGAACTAGATAAAGAATAGAAAATGCGTAGCAACTGTTGTAATTGCATAGCTACTATTCTTTAGTTTTAAATGTGCCAGAAATCAAAATTTAATATTTTAAAAAACACAAATAAACATACAAAAATTTACTGCTTGGTGCAAAAAAAGATTTACTCTACCAGCGCCGTATGCCACACAAAACATAAGTACACACATTAAACAGACATACATAAAGTTTAAGAAAAAAATTAATTATTTACGTATTCTTACATAAATTATGGTAGAAATTTATTAAACATTGTTATAAAATTATTAAGTTTAATTATCACATTCGTATTTTTCTTAAAAGCAAATTCAAACCAGCAAAAATTACAAATGCACGTCTAACTAGCTAACACACACACCTTTAGCCACTAACACATAAAAAAGAATAAAAAACAAAATGTAGTTAACAATTTATATATGCCCTCAGTGGACGATAGGATTAAAAATAAATACATTTATCAATTATAACTTCATGGGTGTTATGATACGTAAAACATGTAATACATAATATGAATACCCATCGAACAGGTGGCTAAACGCAGTTGCAGAATAAATTACTTTAGCATTCATGCACCTCGTACATACATACTAATTGTATTTTATTTATAAATAAGAATTGCATAGTTTTACTTCAATCTCGGTTTTCATTATTATTTATCTATAATATGCTAAATACACATTTAACAGCGACAATATAATCTAAATGCAAATGTTAAGTTTTAAGTTCAAAAACATTAAATAAAGAAAATACAAAAAATGCAAAAATGTATGTTGGCGTTTACAAAAGGGAGTCCAATCTTTCACGAAATACTACAAAATACAAAATAAAATATTGCAATTTTCAACATTTTCAGAAGTGGAATATTCTCTCTAAATTTAAAACACTTTACATGGAAAGCGTTTTACGGCCAAATAACATTCCGATACTCCGAGTTATGGATGGTATCCTCCATAACATTTTATGGAAATATACATATAGTCATTGTTGCGGTCGCAATAGCATCGTTACAGGCTATTTGAAAAGTTGCATATGAGCGGTGGCGGCGGCCACACGATGTCTCCTAATTCCAGAGAACGAAAACCACGGA
Source organism: Sphenella marginata (assembly GCA_951509765.1). Lineage (NCBI taxonomy): Eukaryota > Metazoa > Arthropoda > Insecta > Diptera > Tephritidae > Sphenella > Sphenella marginata. The sequence goes on from OX608079.1 coordinate 109,303,451, forward strand.
TATTCGCTTAAATTGTACGTATGGGTGAGTTAGTGAATGAGTTTTGCGTTTTGCAGTTAATCACCCCTATTCTGCATTTCGACTTGGATCGAAAATTTCTCCGCTTGGCAACTTTGGTATTCTGCGTTTCAATTCCGCTACGTTCAACTTCGAAACTTCCAATTCTGCTAATTCTGCACTTCGATCGTAGCTCCGTTTTTCTACGTTGGAATTTTGTTGGCGGATAAGTGCTTGTTTTTTATTTTGCAAACAATTTACGATTAATTTCCGCGATATTTTTGTTGAAATTCTTAAAACTTGAATAAAACTCGTATGTAAAAGTTGTAAAACGATCGCTATATTTTGTTTTTGTGCTCTTATGATGTTTTTTGATATGTTTGCAGGGTAATTGTTTTCTACCGGTGCCAAGTGCAAATATTTGTCCAAAAATGTAGGGAGGGGTATTAAAAGACGCGTTCCCGATGCCAGGAATGTGAATCCGCCTACGGAGATCTAATACTTTTGGACGCGCATTAGCATCGGCACCGGTTGTAACAAATTACAAATTGGACTAGCATTCAAAACACCAAACAATATTACTAACGAAATTAAAACTAAGGTAATGGCTTTGACTTTGCCATTATATCCAAGCGTGCACCGGCGGCCACTCCACACCACCCACTCATACTCTGTAAACTGCTTTGTCAGTTCCGGGGCGGCCGATGTCTTCCTACAGCGAAAAGTACCACCTGCGGTCAGACTTAACCCTGACATGTTTAATGTTTGCTCGGCGTATGGTGTGGCCCCACGATGCGACGCCAACCATCTGTGTACTTGGTCGACAAAGCGCACTCTTCTAGCACTAGCTCTATGGAAAATACCAGCTACCTACTGACGATGTGGTAACATCCACCAACAGTGTCCTCTTGCTTTTTGTTGGTCCTTCGTTGTTTGCTACAATCAGTCAATTGATCTATAAAATTTCACTCAATTTATTCAATAATGCTCAAACATATACAATTAAGTTTATAAATCATAATAAAGCTTTACTTTTATTTCAAAAGTAATAATTTGTGTAATTTAAATTGCTTTGTTATGTTTCAATTTCACACATTCCAAGGCAAACAGCTGACTTCGAAAAACTTATAGCTCTTCCTCTTTTTCTTTCGATCCAAGCGTAACTCAGAATGCATATTTACGATCCAAGCGGAGCGTAGAGCGGGAACGTAATTGTAATGCAGAATAGGGGTGTATATAACAGATAAGAGTAAACAAAAAAGAAAGTTATTAAAGCTCTTAATAAGTTATCTACTTTATATTTAATGTATGGTAGTACAAATCCAATGAAATTAATTAAATATACAAAAATAATAGAGTTATTTCAGCGTATTTTTTGTAACAGTTTGTGCTTGATGGCAAAGCCTTGTGCGGTTTTTCAAGCGTTTTTGTAACTGGTTTGACTTAAATAATGTAGCATCTACATACATAATAATAGGCTATGTATACATATGTATGTATGTATAATTGCGAATACAATAGTATTTATTTCTTTGTTTGATTAGGAATGTCAGTTACTAATAGCCTTTGCATTTAATGCGTATGATTCTAAATACTATATAAATTATGTATAACAATGGTATTTACATTCAAACATCTTAACAAAAAACCGTATGCACACACATAGTAGAATTCTGCTATGAAGAGTTGAAATTTATAAATTGCATGGTTCTTTTAATATTTCAAAGCATTACTGCTGTTACTTTAATTATTTCCCAAGAATGTACAAAAAATTTAAAATGTGTGTAAAATGCTTCTATATTTTTTAACAGTGGTATATATGCAGCGATATCTATTTAGAAGTGCTCAATGGACCTTGCACGAACTGACACTTATTGTATTTTGTCCGACATTAAAAAGTACTAGAAAAATACATCAAGATTTTTGGTTTCTGTTTGCTTATGTGAAGCTCGTTAGGCATCAATATTTGCTTATATAGCGTTTACAGTTAACATTTTTATTTTATCTATTGAACTGCTGTTGTCGTGTGCTATATGCGCATGGTAAGTGTTGCTGAAGTGTGCTTTTTCAATCCCCTTGTTTAGTGTGCTGCCACAGGCATTGGCAAATGGCCAAAATGTAAACGTAGTTGTTCCAGCAATACAAATGTGAGTATAGTATGTGGTCCCAAGCGTACAAAAGCCGGTATATAGCCCTTGAAGAAGCCCAGTGGCCCTAGGCGTGCTGTAAATTTAACAATATCCCATAAACCAGTGAATTCTCCAGGTTTAGCATTCATTGAACGTGTCTTCAGTACATCCAAAGGCTGTGTTAGGGTTGTTGCAATAGCGCCAGCAGCTAATGAAGCCGAAAAATGTGTAGCCAGGTCGTCCTTGAAGTAGGGTGTGGTGAGAAGCATTGTTTTGATCTACAGGAAATAATAATTTTTCTTCATTACAGTTTGCAGCAATTTTATAATTGTTGTCATGAGAATTAATGAATGAATCTCGGATTGCCACAAACTCAAATAAAATTGAAATTGAAGCTTGGAGGAATTCTCAAAGGTTAAAAGGGCATTCCAGCTAAAGGAATAAATCGCACCATTCAACTAACAAAGAGTAATTAATTTTTAGTAAATATTCTGAACTGTTATCATTCCATCTCCAAAAGTGTTGTAACAAACCTGATCGTAAAATGCTATTTGCCCAATCGTCATTAGCACACCCCTGCCAGTGGCTGTTGTAGCACCAGAGAATAAACGCGCAAAACCTTCTTGTCGATAAACTTTAATTAAACCATCGATGGCATTTTTATAGCTGAAAATGAAAAGCGTTATTGTTCCCTTTTTTACATATGCAATAACATGCCAAAATCAATTTACTCACTTCCTGCGTTGTTCCGGTGGCAGTTTAACATCGTTTTGCATACGCACATTCACCATATCTGCTGGGGTGCCAACAATACCGCCTGCGGTGCCAGCCAACCCCGCTAAGGTGATTTTGCCAAGGAATGTATCAGTATTGATTTGTTTCTTGCCTGCTTCGTATATGCCAAAACGCGTCATTGAGTATGTCATCTGACGTAGGATGGATGCAGATAAGCCACTGTAGAAGGCCAACACGCCTGCAATTTAAATCAAAAGATAAACAAAACTATCAAGTCAAAGTACAAATAAAAAATTATCCGGGGACGTTCGTATGCAGACTTCACGTCAGAAGTCATATGCCATTTTCCGAGGAATAACTCATTCAAACTCTTATATCATGAACAAATCTAATATGTACGAATATGTATTTATATATGGCATTGAATTTGTCATGATAGTTCGGTGGAATTAAGAATTCATCGATAAGGTCTATTTCAGCAGCGCTCTGAAGCGGAGTTGCTTCTACAATCACCTCAGGCAATGCTTACACCACCCACACAAAAGAACTCGACAACAATCGTGATCACGTTAATCGGGCTATTACATTAGAGTGTTAATGCCTGACCTTACTGAATGGATAGCCCGCGAAGGACGTTTACATCTGCAATACTACCCCAAATAATAATTATACCTAACGTGTCATCCTTGGGAGAGGGCAGGGAAGCCATTTGTTAATTACTTGTACTTTCTAAGGCAAGTCTTATTAGGTATATTCTATACTTTTTTATTACTAAGTCAAAGCAATAGCCACCTACCTTGTTCTCGTACAACTTTTGCTGTCAACTGTAGTACAGACAATTTGCCTTGCTGTGTCTGCAGCGTAACCTTAATTAGATCCAATGGATGTGTACAACATGCAGCACCAGCGCTGGCAATACCACCGAAATACCATCGACCTTGACGTTGTGTATTTACGCCGGACATGTTGCTTGGAGAATTTACAATTTATTATACAAAAAGGACAGATTTCGGGTGGGATGATTTGGTACAAAATTTAAACTGCAATAAAAAAGAAATATTTTAAGTTAAAGTAGATGTCATATAATATTTAAAAAGTTTAAATTCTTAATCCCACCCAAAGCGACAATTAATTGCATATTTGTTGTCCTGACCTTGAATGGTCAGCCACCCACACATTATGCATAAATGTGAAAGGATTTCCGTTAACACCGCATGTCCTCTAACAGCCTTACCTTTCATAAACCACATTAACGTTGTACTTTCTGTTGAGTATTTTGTTGCTACGTCCATGCTAGCCTCACCAAATAACCGTCTTATAAAACAGTCATATTTGTACTGAATATATCCAGTGTATATCACAATCACAAATTGGAATGATAAAACTAATCCCAAAGAAATATCATGAAAGCTTTGTTATTGTTTTGTCGATGTCGGTGATGTATAATCTTAGATATAATCAGTTACCGAGTACGGGTACACGGTTCACGGATCTTAAGACCTAAACAGATTTCTCTGTTATACCAAATACAATAAACGCTGTCTGACTTTGGGTGTTACAAGCGTTGAACAAAATAAAATTAGAGGTTGCTCTACTTAAACATGATTCTAAAATACACATAATTTCATGTCTATCATATTCAACTTAAAGACCATGTTATGTCTAAGATGGTGTTTTAATAGTACAGTAACGAGAACGACATTTTAAAATTACGGTATGTGTCTATGGCTTTGCTTGCGACATCGCTTACTCCAAACTTCAGTTTGGTCTCTTTCACTCATTGCCACAGCTTAGCTATGGTTTTCGAATAAAATAGTTAACCCAGGGTGCCCTTGAAAAATATAAAAAATGTCTTTCTACAACCACCCAACTTAATTTTTTTCATACCTTTTATTTAAGCTAAAATCTTTGTTTTAATATGATCATGTTTGACCGACATTTTAAATGTTTTTTAAGTTAAGTAAAAATTTAAACTAAAACACGTGCTAAGCAATAATAAAATTTCCAAAGGGAATTATAAGTAGTTATTAATTTTAGCATGAGACACTCTGTTAATCAGCTGTGTTTGGCATTTTGTTTTAATTGTGCTTTGACAATGTCTGCATAGTTGCCAGCACCTCAGATTGATTACCGTAAAAATTTTTTTGAGACTTTTGCAATCTGTGAACAATGCACATCAATCAAAGCAGAATCAATTATATACATATTTAACCTAAATAAGTCGATCATGTTTTCAGTTCCTCAGTCTAAAGAAATATTTTATCAAGGTTGAGCCGGTTCAATTTTAAGCAAAACTGATAAAAGCAAAATTAGATTAAGGGCCACTTGCATAAAGCCAGATTAGCATAATCGGCGGTTAACTTGGCAGCTAACCGTATAATATACATCAATTAAACTCCGGTTAGAGGATGTTGCCCTTTATGAAGCAACAATAACACCAACAACCGGTACATAAACGCTATGGTTAATTTTAATTTGTACGCAAGCAGACCCTTATGTTTGGGCCACTTCACATATGAAATGCGATGGCAACCCTAGTTTTTGTTATTGCCAAATTTACTGTTTCTGATAAGAATTTTGCAATAGTTCCCAAAGTTTTTGTAAAAAGTGCTCTTTTGTTTGTATAATAATAAATTGTGTTTCACTATTTTCAAAGTGCCCTTCTCTTTTCCGAAATACTGGATTATATTCAATTTATTTTACTGAACGCGTTTCGCAAAAATTTGCTGCATAACTTAAACGGACGTAAAGGTGCCGACAAGGTTAGTGTTTTTCACTATTATTGTGTAGATAATTTATTCTTAAACTATTAATTATTATTTGTAACTTACCACTTGCGAAAGCGTTCATGCATGACACCTAACTTAGCTCTTTCCAAATATTTCCTTCGAGTCCAACAATGTAAATCAAAATGAAGCACTTCTGCCTCCATAGTCATCAATTCATGGAATAGGACGTGACGGACCGATGGGGGATATTCTGATAATTGGCAACTTTTTCGCGGATATGAATATGGCACCATGTCCACTGTGGTCGGAATGATTTCGTTTAGAAGCTATATAAATATTGAGTCAAGTAGGTACTGTGCTTAACAGCTCATTGAATACAAAAGCACATCTAACTACTGAATGACCTCAACAGCTAGATGCACTGTGAGCGGTTGCGCCTACAGTATCAATTCAAGACTCAAAATGCGTTTAATACTTTATCGCTGATACCAAAGTTAAGGGACCAGGCGACCTCATCAGATCGTCTACCCATACTAATCTAAAGTGATATATAGGCACCTCCCACACATCGGAAACTATTACAGGAACGGATGGCGGAGAGTTTTCGTTGTGGCCATATCCATAAGTTTGAGCAAGATTGTGTTCTAGAGCTAACCCAGTGAAATAATTATGCATAGTACAGGTAGTACAATGGCTTATGTACGGACTCTTACTTTTAAACTCTCAATATTATTATTCTGCTCGCTCTCGTTTTAAGTGGCACCGTTTCAAACAACAACACCAACATATTCGTAGATCAACCATCTAGCTCCAAACCATTATCTTTGTGCATTTTAGTCGCCTCTTGCGGCAGGTATGTCTACCTCGGTCATATTCTTAGCTCCTAGCAATTCCAGCTCGTCATATTTCGTGAATTTCAAACTATTATCTCATATCTCAGGCTAAATTGAAGTAAAATAGTATACTTAGTTTAAACTTTAAACTTGTAGTAATAATTGTTTTCTGTAAAAGGCATGCCAATGATTCTCTTACTGGTAGATGTTGAAACTATCTTGCATTACGAAGGCCTGTTGCTGTTGTTGTTGTGGCAACAAAAATCACTCCAAGAAGGTTTTGCCCCAATGTCGTGGTAGCGATTTGGTATGACCAGTGCAACCTTCTAGGTCATGTCATCCCTCCTTCCGAAAGGAAAGAGAAGATGGGTAGTGAGAGGCATCACATCCATAGATCAACCATCGAGTTGCACATCATTACCTTTGTGCATATTAGTCGCCTCTTACGACCGGTATGCCTACCGCGGGCATATTCTAAACCCCTACCCGTAGGGATCGAATAAGTTTGTGATCTCTAATGGTTGTAGGAATTGCACTTTTCTAAAAATTGAAGCCTACTTTGGATCTCAAAAAATTCGTGAAATTTTGTTTGGCCCGGAAAAGAAAGCAAACGAAATAGAAAAATGTATGACCGAATAGAAACACCTTAAAAAATTTGGAAGGCTTGGCGCTTATCAAAAAATTTAAAATTTCTTATCTTCGAATTTACCTTATTACCCTTTTGTTCGCTCAAGTATTTTATTGAAATTGTTAGCGGTGTGAATTTGGCTGGTGTTGAGGTTATCTATTGAGGTGTTATCATGCTCGCACGTTATTAGATGTTATTCAAACTAAGATTGACTTGAAGTACAAATTTTAAAAATTTTTGTGTCGTTTATTTTCCCGTTCTAAAGGTATGTGTGGGTTTGTGCTTAGTGTGATAGCTTTACGTTCTTACAATTTTACCCGCGTCGCTTCATAATTTTTGTGTTTTTTTTTTGGTAATAAATTGTGCTAATGTCCTTTTCTAATTGTCACGTTAATAATATATAAACTAAGCTTAATATACATATGTAGCTCTGCTTATTTTGTGAACATTACTGTATAATTAAACATTGGTTGAGTGATTAATAAATAACACTACATTTGCAAATTTTTTTTATTTTTTTCTAACACAATGATGTTTCCATTTTGTTTTAGAACAATTTTAGCTTTCTAATTTTGTTTTTTCCAAATGCAATCGCACGCATTTTATTGCTGACTTTTATGTCCTTCAACAAACATAAAACTGACAATATAAACAAGTGAATAAATATGTATTTTAATATGTACATATGTACATATGTACATACATATATATGTATGTATGTATGTATGCGAGTCTACTTCTATAGTATAGCTATGTAACTATGTCTAGCTATTAAACGAATGTAAAGTGCAGAAAGTTTCATTGAATGTTGAATACAATGTCGATACAGCTTTGTGCAGATAAATAGAAGTACGGTACATGTTGCGAACAATTTAATTAATAATTTAATTTTTGGAATTTAATTATTTAATATATGGAACAACCAAAAAGCAGCAGTTAATTTTTACTTGAGAGCGAACATGTTTTTTGTTTTTTTGTAAATTCGTATAAAGGTAGTTTAGGAAAAGCTTTTTACCACCTTTAGCGCATTTATTTTTATTTTTCATATTGTAAACTTTGCTAGGTAACTGACAATCACCTAAAAGCCATTCGCAAATTCCTTCAATTTGGCACTAATTTTCAAAATATCTGGATCCGTGTACTTTTTAAAACTAAAAAAAAAACTTAAATAAGGATAACAAAATAAAAAAAAATTTTGAATAAAAAATATTTAAAAAGAGAAAAATTAAAATAAAAATATTTTAAAACAAATTTTCAATAAAATATATAAAAAAATGTTAAAAAATAGGAAGAAATTAAAATCAACAATAAAAAGGAACGTTTTAAACAAAAAATATTAAAAAAAAAATTTGTAAACAAACTTATTTAAAAATAATATTAAAAAAAAATTCATAAAAAATATAAAGAAATTAAAATCAACAATAAAAAGAAAAATGTTATCAAAAAATATTAAAAACGAAACAATTGCTCGAACTCTTTCCGAAAAGTAAGCCTTGTTGCCACCCGATTACACCCACTCACACTGAATTGCAATTTCCAGAAGACTCATTACGGTCACCAAGGCGAATTTTTATGCAAGTCATTTAATTTTTACGCAAGGCCACAGTGTTCTTATTTTTATGTTAACTGCTGTACATTAAACTTTTCTCCCTCATGCATATACTTATGTCAATATTAAAATTATTCATTTAAAATCTCCCTCCGATGCGCTCCGATTCGAAATGCTAATTTGTTTTACCTGTCAATGATTGTCGTTCTGATTTCCTTTGGGCGTTGGGCTAACAAATCTTTCTTAACAAAACAATTAATGAATCGCTTTAATGGTTTTTCTTAATTAACACTCAACAATAATGAACCGCACACAATTTCGTTAACATACAAATACACTCATGTACATTCTCAGATACATTTTTTGCGGGCTATCACAAATTTCTGTGCCAAAGTTTATTCATTATTTCACTATTTCACTGGACGTTTTTCTTTTATTTGTTTTCAATTGCCCTCTCCAGTAGGCTGCCGTATTTTTTTTGCTAGTCAAATTGATTAAAAATTATCTTCTAGCTTTATTCAGCCAAACGATCGCTATGCCCGAGTAATCGTCTCCTACTAATAGTTCATAAGCTCTTATGATCGGTGCAATCGTAGCACTGGGGCAACTGTAAAGTTCTTTCCAAACAATACGCTACTGCTGACATGCTCCGACGTTTCGGCTCTCCTTGCCTAAAGCATTTGTTGGGCAAGCAACAGCCATAGCTTTATAGTCAGGCAATCTGCTGTTTTGAAGCTTTCTACAGCGACGCGTGTTCGGTAGATAGTACGTCTGTATGTTCATACGTACATATTTACTAGTTCTAAGCAGAACCGGTTACCTGAACTCGTGTCGGTTGTGAATGTGGATAACTATCTTTATATGGATAGGTGGAGCGCTAGAATAAAGTTAAGAAGTAAAAGTAAAAGTAAAAGGACTAATAAAGGTGGACGTAAAAGAAGAAAAAGGAAAATTAATACAAAAATTGAAGTAAATATAATAGCCAAAGTGAGAGTAATAGTAATAGTAAAAGTAAAGGTAAAATTAAAAGTAAAAGTGAAGGTAAAAGTAAGAGTAAAAGTCAAAATAAAAGTAAAAGTAAAAGTAAAAGTAAAAGTAGAAATAAAAGATTATGTAAAAATAAAAGTAAAAGCAAAAGCAAAAGTATAAGTAAAAGGCAAAGGGAATCGTCATCAAACTCTTCTAACGGAAGTCCAATTAAATAGCTTGAACACCTTAGACCAGACCGATATTGGTCGTGGCTGTTCTCGTTACAGGACTGTCAGCATACCCTCGCTAAACAATATCAGTCTGTTTTTACTGTTAATAAGAGAACAAAAAAGGCAGACAAAGAGAACGAAAAAAGGAATATGAGCGAGAAAAACATAGAAATTCAAACTTTGAAAGTAGACCGATTTATTTGACAGGGCAAGCTTTGTCGTTATGCCTGTTATATACATTTATTTTTATTTTTTTAGTTCATTTAGAATATACATAGTTAAGTCCTTGTTTGACCTTTGAACGTACGGTTCAATAAACTACAACTATGCGGATCCAGTTCCACAGTTCTATGCATCACTAGAAAGCGAACATACACAAGTAAAACCGTATCACCCCACCAACCGGCATGTTACGACATATCTCTGATTAGTTGAGGTTCTCTTGCCGTATTCTGTTGATCGTTGGCGGTGTTTCGTGCGCGCTTCTTTCGATTGTTGTTGGAGCTTTTTTCGCTTTTAAAGCCTAAGCATTCCAAGCACTAAGCAAAAAGTTTTCAAATTTAATGTTTCCTTGTTCTTATTGTTTGTGGAAATACAAATTTAATTCACTAAATGATTTCACCAGCAAACAGTGCAAATAAATTTCAAATAAATTCCCTTGGTGGACTCTTATAAAAATGTGAGTAAATATTGTTCTCTCTTATACGTACAGTCACTCACAGTTAAAATGGAACAGTTTTTTTTGTTCTTGAACGAAAATCATACGATCATTAGTCACAATATTTAAGAATGGTGGAGGTGGGGGATGACATGAACTGGTCTTATGAAATTGTTCATACGACAGTAGATCGTACCTAAGCGTTCCGAATTTATATTCATTCATCAAAACACTATCACTTTGGTAACACTCCTCAAAATCTTTGTTGCACGTTTTTCTTCAACAAGCTAAAAGCCTGTCCCATTTAGTCTATGACTGACTGTTTACCTGAACCATGTGGGCGTTTTATATTATCGTCTGGCTTTTATTGCAATGAACAAAAAAGGAATGCGTTGTCTATCTTAAGAATATTTCTGACTTTTTGCGTACATATGAATGAATGACGTAGAGGTTGTGAAATTTTGTTGACCTTTGCATTGAAAATTCTCGGTCCCAAAATAGAATGTAAACTTTTTTTTTTGCTGCACAGAGACGCGTGCCTTTCTTGACAACCACAATGTCGTAGTTCGCAGGGGATTGTGGCACCTGGGGAAGATCTGTTCCTATAATTTGTATGTTTTAGTGCAGAGTTATGACTAGACATTAAGAAAAATACTTAGTTTGCATAAATCAGCTCATAACAACATTAAAAGTAAACTGGTTATAAGAAGGAGAGCTGAAAAGAGAATCGGAAATTAAATAAGATTAGAAATATTAGAAAGTACAATGGGGAAGACAAGTACATTATGATGCTGACTAAAGGAAATACGGAGAACAAAGTAAAGTAAAGAAGATTAAGTTGCTAAAATGGTTACTACTAGGATTATGCTAACAATTAGGATTACGGTTAAGGTTTTAGTTGCGATTGAGGTTACTGCTGAGACTACGGATATGCGGAAATAACGTAAGCAACTGAACCACAGTCAACACGAAATGGGAAACAGCTGTTGGTACGTTTAGCCTTTTGGCGATGGCTAAGGTTGCGGTTACGGTTACGGCGACGGCTACGTTTACAGTTTTGAGTATGGTTACGGTTACGGTTACGTACATATGTATGTATATGGTTTTCGTATGGATGTAGCTATGGCTATGAATATGATACTTTTCGAATTATGTTTATATGTAGTTACCGTTACGGCTACGTGCAGCATTAAACTTATGGTTATCATTCAATTCATCATTATCGGAACGATTCCAATTAATCTTTAAATTGACAGCAGTAACATCCTTTGTTTTAGGAAATCGGTTTAGGTTTTCCTATGAATTAAAACACTTTTTTTTAAACAGAACTGTATATCTTTTGTAATTTAAAATATTCGGAAAATGTTTTTGACTACGGGGTCGACCCTCGACAGTGGTTGACGCAACTCCCAGTGTATTCATGCCACCAAAAAGTTTCTCAGAAGCAATTCATCGGGCTTTGCAGATGCCGTTCAGAGTCGGCAGACAAAATAAATAACCGGTAATCGTTGCGGTGGACTACCGAGCGCTAATATTTACACAAGAATGTCGGGAGGGGTCTCAAAAGACGCGTCTCGGTCCCAGGAGCATGAATATAACTCCGCTCAACCAATATTTTAATTATTTTGGAAAATATTTGCGAAAAACCGAAAAATGACCCGGGTTTAGGGACCCGATCCATGTTTTTTATGTGCAGAAAACCTTTCCGCGTAGGCGGCCTTCGGCCGCGCTTCAAAAAGTAACCCTGGGCTACGCCATTCCAAGTCCGGGTGGTTGCCATAGCCGTGGCTACCGCCACGGTGATGTCCTTCCGCGTGCCACTCTTTTTCTCACAGGGTAATGTGATTACAACAACCAAAATGACAGAAAATTATAAACTTTAACTGCAAATATCTCGCAAACTACTAAAAATATTGGTTGAGCGGAGTTATATTCGTGATCCTGGGACCGAGACGCGTCTTTTGAGACCCCTCCCGACATTCTTGTGTAAATATTAGCGCTCGGTAGTCCACCGCAACGATTACCAAATAACCCGCCAAATAGTAGGAAAAAATTGGAAGAGGAGTTCGGTCCTAATCTCTTCAAAGGTATATATCGCAACAAAGTATTATCATTATCATTTTTAACTGATTTGCTTACTAGTAAAGATTGTATTACAGATTATTTTCGATAATTTTGTTAAATAAGTTGCAATAGAGAAGAAAAAGTAATTTACTTGTCTTGAAATGCGCTTCAAACTTGTGATAATAGACAACTTTTGAGAAACTTGTACTTGTGCTTATGGATCACAACTTGTCAAAGCTACATGCAAATAATAACAAAACTTACAAAAAGTTAAGCGAATGGGCGCGCATAAAATCAAGGTGGATTATGAGAACATTATTAGATACTAAGTGACCTATATTTGTACATACATACATACAAGCAAATGTACTTTGTTGTTTCAGAATATATGTACAGCTGTACTTAAATAAAATATTAAGCTTCATTTCTGTAGCTTTTCGACTTTTACAAAGCTTGTGCAACTACCAAATAAACTTCTACACGGGCACGGTAAAGGAATTTAAGCACTGCCAGCTGCTGTCAGCTTTGAAAGCGCCATACTTTTTTAAGTTGTAGGTATTTATGCTTTTGTACAACTTTGTGTTAATTGTTGTATTTGTAAAGCAGCAAAGATATTAAATTTATTAGCAGCACTTTCTATGTTAAGCAGCACTCACAAAAAAACCAAATTAATTAATTAAAATAATTTATTGTGATAAAAAGCATTTGATTGCATTTCATCGAAATATTTTAAGTGGGTAGCAACTTTATGCCGCATCATATTATCTACTGTTAATTTAGCATCACAAACATGCTTTTGGTGTATCAAGCACCTCAGAAACCACAAATGTTCAACCATAGATATTCAATATTTATCACATATCTACTCGTACATACTCACAAAGTTCATTTTGCACAAATATTCTCGAAATGTTACAGCTGTTAGCTCTGTTTATTTGTTGAAATATTTTAATTAAAAATTACAATAATGTTAACCACAATTTATATTGTGTTAAGTGTTTAGCTTTATCTCATTTTATTAAATTTATACATAAAGTGACAATTTGAAAATGTCATTACACATTTGAAAATACTTTGCTTAACAAGCTTTCGGTGGCCAACAGAAGTGTTCATATACTAAATTATATTCAAATACGTGGAAATGTTTCAAATGTGAGCAAAATTACAATAATCATCATTCATTATCATTTATTGGCACTTAACTGCTTAAGCAATTTTGCCTGCATCATTACCGGAAGGAACACAAATCCCTCTGAGAACTTTTTCGCTCGTATACTCGTGCTCTAAGTGCCATTCCATTGATGCTGAGCCATTATATATGGATATGTATGCATGTATGTATGTATGTTTGGTTCAACCATTAGAAAGGTATTTAAAATGAATTTTGAAAATATACATTGTAAAAAATTGATATTACGCTGATAAAATTTGTTTGATAAAAATAAAATTTTAAACTGGTGTTCCTAAAAAAAAATTTTATAATTAAATGTATATCTAAAAACTAAACAGGCGTTTTTTCTTTGTCTTTTAAAATTTTTTTCAAATATACATTTAGTTAAACAATTAAAAACAAAAGCAAAAAACGCCGTTCAAGTTTTCATATGTACATATATGTACATATATTAAGTAGACCTTCTAAATTTTTTATTTTTTTTTAAAACGCTTGACCTTTGAAGTGGTTTCTAACTTTAAAATTTTATTAAAACAAAAAAATGTCAGCATAATGTAAAATTTGTTTAGTGTACATTTTCGAAAGCTTATTTAAATACTTTTCCTTAGTACGATTGGACCTTTGAAATCGGTTGAGTCATTTCGTAGTAATCACAGCATAAAAGTAGCTACTACCGTAATTTTTCGATACCTAGCCACGCCCACAATTGTTGAAAATTGCCATTTCTAAAAATTAGGTTATGTTTGTGTAGGCAACATTATATGTATATTTCTATGGAATTAATCATATGCGTTATTAAATAGACCAATTCCTCGGTAGTTGGTCTTGTCTGTCGGATCGGCTCCCTTTTCAATTCCGACTAGAATTTGCGAAATTATACATATCAGCGCCACCTAGCGGTATACTTTCAGCATATGTACTTATATAAGCTGTGCCGCTATGTTTGCTCTTTTCTTTTGCAGCCGATTTCGGAATTTGTGAAAATCGTTATGGTATTTGCTGTTACTAACTAGCAGTTACTTGTCTGTCGGATCGGCTCCCTTTTCAATTCCGACTAGAATTTGCGAAATTATACATATCAGCGCCACCTAGCGGTATACTTTCAGCATACTTATATAAGCTGTGCCGTTATGTTTGCTCTTTTCGATGTTCTAGGAGCCGCATTTCGGTTCTTTTACAGCCGATTTCGTAATTTGTGAAAATCGTTATGGTATTTGCTGTTACTAACTAGCAGTTAGCAGTCTTGTCGAAACGAGTTTGGGTAACTTTCGAAACATTGTAATAACTTTTGCATTCGCAACGCAAGCTTTGGACTTATTGCGAACCGACGGCTTTGCACCAACTTTCCTTTGGGAATTGGCATAACTTGAGTTCGAATTATTATACCAATTTATTTAATTGATTACTACACAAATATTACATAAATTTAATAATAGAATGTAGTGTGTATGCGTGCTGAAATATATAAATTGTTTGCAAACTTATTTAATGAATATTAATTAACAGAAATTAACATTTTAGTTGACACTTTGACAGTTTAATATTTTAGTAACATAGGGAAAACATCATCTACTCAAGTACTGGCAATACATTTTGCAAATATAAATTTGTCAATAAAATAAGGAAATGATTTATCTTAAATCAAGAAGTAAATTACAAACAGAGAGCCTAAAGCTTGAAAATGAAGCAGACATTTATGTATTGCGTAGATCAAGGGTGATTATTATTTGTAAATATGTATTAGATAGAGAAAGAATAACAATTTTGTGAAAGGGAAATGGGTCTAACTGTTTTTGTTTTCTTCCCTTTTCTTTTTGAAACCATACTCTTTTATCGATATCGTTAGAATATCGATACATTTTGTTTTTGCATTTATTTCGAACATCGATGATACTTTTTCGTTGTTGTTTTTTTCAACCAAAAGCACTAATCGATATTGTCTCAAATACGATAGTAATTTATAAACGTTTTTTTCTTACAAAAGTGTAAACTGAGCTCACAAAATTAATACGAATATGCAATCAAAACACATCTACTTTGTTCTTAAAGTCATACAAAATTTTAAAAATCGAAAATCATCGATATACGAGTATGTACTTGTGCATCGATATTTTACAGCAATACTTTTATATGTTTGTAATTAGCAGTTGCAAGAATCTCCATACCATTCACGTGACCTTGGGCAAATCAAACTCTCCTGCTGTGAATACTTTTCTTTGAACTTTCAAAGCTTGTTTCAAAATTTAACTAAAATTCAAAAACTGGGCTTCTATGGCACTCAAATTTTCTCTTACCTTAGATACAGTGCTAGTGCGAAAGCCAATGCGAACATTCGCTACATCCTAAGTCAGAACGTTCTCACAAACGTATTCGGTATGTGTGAAAGCACAACGATGTTATTGAGATGTCTCTGCCGACATGAAATTGCTAACACTGATCTCGCTTGACTACTCATTTATTTATTTATTGAAATTTTGTTTACGCTCTGCAAAAGCCGAAATCATAAAATAAAATCGAATTTTTTTGCTCAGCTGCTGGTGCACACTCGTACTCTCTGTTGTTCTTTTGTGTGCGAATAGAACATAGTCGCACTTGGACGGCGCTGCTTCAACGTGGCCCATTAGCTCAGTTGGTTAGAGCGTCGTGCTAATAACGCGAAGGTCGCGGGTTCGATCCCCTCATGGGCCAATTTTTATTTTATTTTGCTAAATTTTTTATTTTTTTTTATTTTTCATGGGTTTCAAACTTGTTTACCGTTATTTGTAGTTACCAATAACTTTAAATTTATTTGCTAATTTCCCATTTGCCATGCAGTGCAAATGAGTGACAAGTTCATTAGTACTACAATGTGTGTCCAAATTTATTATAGTTCATAGATCAGCAAATTAAATAACCACAATTCCTGTCCAAAAGCAGCTCATGGTATATCTGCAATTAATTTATGTCCATTGCATGGGGAGTGAAAGCAGCAAAAGACTCAACCGAAGGAATAAAATAAATGAGGAAAAGTTGTGCCTGACATTGATAAACGGCAATTTCATTTGGACTCACATTTGGTGTGATGTAATTTTAGTCGGTTATGGCGTGTAATAGGTTAATGGATTTGTAATGAGAAAATAATTTTTAATGAGCAGATTAAAGAAGTTATTTCCTGAGAATGGTAGAGAGGAATGGGCAAATTGTATTGGGCGAGAGAGACTAAACTATTTTTATCTGTTTTTTCATGATTTTCTTTTACATTTTTGAAATAAAAAGTCTGACAGGACTAGAGATTTTGATTTTGCTAAGGTTTCGAAATATATTAAAAATTACTGTAATAGTATCTACTTTTAAGGAGAGCTGTTAGATTTGATTAGTAGTTAGTAATCAATTGATTAGACGGATTTTTTCATTGGTAATGATTATTCTAAATGTTTTCAAGAAAAGGAAACTATAAATTGATTACGATTAAAAAAAGTCCACAATTTTTTATCATTGTTGACAAAGAAAAAAATAAAAAAAAAAATAAAAAACATTAAAAATAATAAAAAATGTAAACAGATTTAAAAAAATCAATAAGAAAAAAATTAAAGAAAAAAAAAAAAAAGAAAAAATTAAAGGAAAAAAAAAAAATAAAAAATATAATAACAAAATCGTTTTTTTTGATTATTTTTTCCTTATTTTTAAAATAGTAAAAAATTATGATTTTTATTTTGATTCGTTTTTAATTAATTTTAGTATGTCTTGTGTGTTGGTCTGTTTCTGTTGTTCTGTCCACACAAATGTATTGCCTATTTTGTTAAATCCTCATATTTGTATTTCGTATCGTCCTTTTTTTATTTCCCTTTATATGTATTTTGTGTTTGGTATGCTTTGTCTATTATGTTTAGTAAGTATGGTATATTTTGTTTGTTTCGTCTGTTTTGTTCGTTTGGTAATTTGTTTCGTCAGTTTTGTTTAATATCATTATTTATATTAGTTCGGATAATTTCTTAATTTTTGGATATTTGGATATACAAAATGCAGCTAGTCCCATTATGTGCCTTAGTTAACAAGATTTAATAAGGGTCGTCGGCTCTCGATTAAGCATATGATACAAGTCTAATATAAGTATATGTGTGTATTTCGACAGCCTTCAAGTTCCCTCTTGCTATCTTCTAGCATTTTTCTGGTTGTTGCTTCCTTTCTCAATATTTTCTCTAATAAATGACTAACTTGATTTTCACTTTTACCCACAATTATTTTCATCTTTGCAGTAATTCAATAATATGGCAGCATCTGTTCTCTTTGCTTGTGGTTTGAACGAGCAAGAATTACCAAGCTTCGTGCATATCAGCGAAGAGTCGAACGTTGATGGTAGTTTTCTTATTAGTTCCATACTTGGTCAACGCCTTCGCATATCCAACGCTGGTACTGTGCTCGTCTGCCTCCAACACAACTACCAACATTACTTCCATGCCGGCATGCGTCTCGGTTATAATGCGAATATTTTCAATGGTAAAACCCTACATGTTGTAGATCCCTTAACAGAAATGGCGCGTAATGGCATCACTTGCAAATGGCTGAGAGATGAACGTCTGGTAACCGTTACACTACTTGAGGCTATACGTGATCGTATTAATACGAGCGTAACACAACGCAACAGTACGACCGTTTTGATTGATAATTTGGCAATTTTATTGAATTTGGGTGCTACCAAAGAGGATATCATTCTACTGTGCCACGATTTGGCTGAATTACCTAAGCAATATGAAAATTTGACGGTAATCACAAAGATGAGCAATTGCGATTTATATGAACCGCTGGATAATAATGTAGCAAAACTTGGAACATTACGTATACGTGCTGCACAATTGAAGAGTGGCGTATCGCGTGATGTAGATGGCAAATTACTGATCGAGCGTGAAATAATTGATAATGGCGCACCAAAATCGCTGAAGAAGAGACATGGCATACCAGTCACAGCAAAGCAAGAAAAAGAAACAAAAGAAAAAGAGAAAGAGCTAGCGCAAAAAAGCGAGCAGAAGATAGTACAAGTGGCAGGGAAGCTACCACTAGAAGAAGCGCCGGAGCAAGCATTAAAAGAGGAACAGTTGGAGACGGGAGATAACGAACAACTGAAGCAGGAAAAAGCAGAAACTGAACAAGAAAATGAATCACCACAAAAGGAGGAAGAGCCAATTCAGAAAACGAAAGAAACAACAGAGCCGGTACCACAGCTCCACTCAAAGAAGAGCGAAGCTGAGATGAAGTGGAATGAGCCAGAGCAAATGGATATTGAAGACAACGACGGTTACGTTTTGGAGATTGTGCGCAAAGAAGTACTCTACAAAGTTAACGACAGGAGCATAAAGATTTTGAGTCCTGGTGAAGTGGGTGTAAGAATTTAAAACAATGCTAATAGATAAAATAAAAATGAAAAACCAAACAGAAAACAGAAAATATCAAATACAAACTATTGCACTTTGTTTATAAACAAGAAATTTAATTTCATATTCAATACAAAATTTGTTATTATGTAAAATGGAAATATGGAGGTTGTTTTTTTGCTAGAACTAGCCAGAGATTGTTTTCAGATTGTTGTTGTTGTTGTTGTAACACTACTTTGCCCTGCCTAGGTAGTCAGTATCAACCTTACCCAATATTGTCATCGAACTCTTCTAACGGAAGTCCTAGAAACCTAGCGGCTTCAACAGGGGAGGACCAGAGGGATATGGGTGTTAGAAGAGTAGGCTCGGATGAGCAGACAAAAAGATGGTTAGTAGTATGGGGGGACAAGCCGCATGCCGGACAAACATTAGGCAAGTCGGGGTTCAGTCTGGATAGGTAGGAGTTTAACCTATTACAATATCCAGACCGGAGTTGGGCCAGCATCACCCTAGTCTCCCTAGGCAGCTCGCGCTCCTCTTCGGCAACGGGTGGTGTTGTTGCCTGAAGAACGGCGTTCACCGGGAGAGAGCCAACATAGGAATTTACCGAATTCGTGTGGATGAGGGTGAGGGCCTGCCGGTGCACCTTAGCATCAAACAGCGTGGAAATCAGGTGCCGGATCTCATCGTAGTGTTTGCGTAGATGGCTCCTTATGCTCCTGGGGGGCGGATCCTCGTTGATCAGGCGTCCGTTCGGATGCTGCGGTTTGCAACAGTTGAACAGGAATTGCCTGGTCAACATCTCGCTATGCTCTTTAACGGCGAGCATTTTCGCTTCATTATGTAAGTGATGCTCAGGAGACATAAGAAGACACCCAGTGGCGGTACGAAGGGCGGTGTTTTGGCAGACCTGTAGCCTCGTCCAGTGTGTGTCAGCTAGCCCCGGCGACCATTGTCGTACTCTAAAGCTCCGTGAATGATGACAAACCATAAAATACCGATAAAAGCGAATGAGCACCCAAGAAAAATAAATTACAACCATTCAGAATTGCCACTCAGTTCGCATATCCTACTTCAATTTGCAACAATTTGATGTGACTTGATTTTCTTTGTTTGCTAATTGAATTAATAATAACTAGTTAATGCATTTGACAAAAGTAATTAAAGCATAGAAATGGAACTAACGCTGAGTAAAGAGCCGACTATAAAATGAAACATTTTGGGCAATTAAAATAGGATTAAATCTGCAATGATGGCATTCATAATTTGCATCCCCACCGCATTATAATGAATTATTATTATCAGTCTTAAAAGCACTCATTTGAATACTTGAAAAAATGCAAAGCTCAAATTGAATTAATGTTAATATTTTGTTGCAAGAATTGGAAGGAGCAACTCAAATGTTAATCATAATATAATAATACCGTAAAACTGAATGTATGGATGTCGAAAGGTTTGCATTTGTTACACAATCACGTGAGAACTGCAAGACGGGTTTGGTTGAAATTTGTTAATGTATACAGCTAATAGACTGGAAGGAAGTCTAAGCTATGACTTTTGAAAAAACTCGAGGCTCAGGGCGCTCTAGGAACTGGACTTTCTAATTTTCCATACGTTTGCACTTTGCTATATATCGATAAGTTTATCGATAAATGAGTTATCGTTTAAAGTGTAGTCGCTCTTAAAGCTTTAATAAGCATACAATATAGATATAAATTTATAATACAGCCTTTGCTATATTTCGATATACATATTTATCGGTTAAAATGTTGCAGTAAAAACTTGAAATTTGCAAACAATATTGGCATAAGACAAAAGAAAGAGGAGCACAAGTTTTATTCGGACTTTAAGCATTTCGATAAATTTATCGATTAATGAGTTAACGGTAAATATGTGCTTCTCCTAAATACTTGAAAAACGCCTTTGGGGACCTAAAACATCAAACAATGAAACAAACTTGTTTACCTATTCACCTGACGCAAATAATTAATGGTACCTCTTCCAAAAAAAAAAAAACTGCATATTTAATAAAGCAAAATGTTATCTTAGGTGCAGACAAGGCCGCGGGTAAAGGTTAGTACGTACATGAACTAAGAAAATAATTTTTTACTTCCAGCCATTGGGAGTCCAGGTAAGCGAATAAATCCTTTTAACGCACCATTTCATTGCTTTAACAGAAAAAATTTGTAATTTATAATTTAATAAAATTTATAATCACTGCGATTTTTGTGATATTGTAATTTTAATTTTAACTTTCATAAAGAAATATGGTGGCTAAGATAGCGACGACATTCATTTGGGTCACTTAAGTGAATGAAAGTATGAAGTTATGCGCAGTAAGCAAGTAAGATTTTTGATGACTACAGAGCTTTATCAACAACTCCTCAAAAGAAAATTATGAATAAATAGCTTTTCTTTTTCAACACAAAAAGTTTCAAATTATTTTCATGAAAATTTGTAGATACTTTAGAAATACCATGTTAAGTAAAACATTTACAAACAGCTTTCTTTGAAAGTTTACTTTCAAGCTTTTTGTAAACGTAAAATCAGCTTTTTCTAAGCCTCATATTTATTTTAATATGCTTTTTAAAATTTATAATACTTTTACTTTGTTTGCTGGGTTGTTAATTTTTTTGTCTAGTAGTGAGTAAAAGCGTATTGGCAGACGTCAATATTATTACAGTTGCCAAGGGTGCGCATACATAGGTTTGTACGAATGTTTCATTGCTATCAGACATCGGATGGTATGTCGTCCTTTCTTTGAAATATGAGTTTTTGTGCCGGTTGTGATTGATAGCAAAATGATTAAAAAAGTGTATGTTTAAATGATTTATAGTAAATTGTTTTTGCTTTGCTGATTGATAATGAGTGTGCTAGCGAGTTCGAATTTAAAAAAAGCGAGAAGTTCACATTTGTTTTTCAAAAGAAAATTTTCAATAAAAAAAAAAAAAAAATTATATTCACAAGTCACTTAGCAGTAGAAAAATCATTGACCTAGGAATGGAACTTCCTAATATAAACACATACATAGCTACTACCTAATAGTAAAAGCTCATCATTAAAAGTTCTTTAGTTCATACATATGTACATACAAACAGAGAAATTCTTACTATTGTTGATGTCAAATGTAATATCAAGGTTATCAATCTTCTTATCTAACTAGCAGCTTAAATGGTATCAAAAGATCCTTTCGCTTCTCTGCATTCCGTCTTTAGTGTCTTATCTTGTCGAAGCCACGTACGAAAATTCCCATGCCATTGATTATGCCGCTGCTATCATCATTAAGCAAAGCTACGAATTAAAGACTTCGCTCGCAATATAGCTATGCTTTTACAAATATTTTGTAGCGGCTGGCAAGCTTTGTCTAATAAATTTTTTTGCTTAAAGAGCTTCTCGTTTTAATTAAATACCGACTACTAAGCACAGTGCAATGCTTGGCTAATGAGACTTTTGGGAGAAGCCAAAAAGTGGTGAGTGACTTTGGTGAATGAGCGTGTCTTTAATTTATGGTCATGAGAAGTGAAATCTTGGCAGGGACCTTGAAGCTTTTTATGATATCAAAGTCAATTACCTTGGTTGCATTGTTTATTGCAGCACTCCTTAACATCTTTCATTCGACACCCATATTGTACTAACACATCTTGGATCACCCATACATACATATATTGGACGCTAACTCTGAAACCGGTGAAGTTATCGCAATAAGGAATATTTAAGATTTTAAGTGAAATATCTTGTAAGACAACGGTGAAAGTTGCATTCAGTTGTATTCAGCAGTTTTTGATTGATTTTATAATTTTTTTTTTGTTTCATAGAATTTTGAGAATTTTTTCTAGTACGCAGTTTTTTAGCTCATTAAATTTTATTATATGTAATAATGTATTAATCTTAAGTTATGGTAATCTTTTTTCCGGCGACTAAATTCTTTTCTTTCATATAAAAAAAAATTGCTTTCATAAGCTTGCAAAGTGAAAAATACAACAAATAGCCAAAAATCAGTAAAATGTGTCACGTACTAGTAGTTATAGTACTAAAAATTAATGTGCTACAAAAGTGCTCTAAAATGGCTGTTTGTTTAACCGTCTAAACGATTTTGAACTTCGCTTGCTTTGCCAGCCAACACCAAGGGATCCCAAATCGCTCTTAACTTGGTACTTGGTATTTCCAATGGATGGGACCTCCATCTTACTCTGCTTCTATAGCTGGGTTCTAAAGAGAATAGCTTCCGGTATGGGTGAAGCTTAAAGCTAAGTATATAATATTCAGTTACTTGCAAACTTAGACTCCGTAACTTATTGAAATTTGTCTAGTCAGCTACAGTTGACTTGACAACAAATAAACCACCTACACTTTTACGCGCCTAATATTTACGACTTGGCATTTAATAAAGGCAGCGGAGCGTATAGCCGTTAGAACAAACTGAAAGGAAAAAAAAATAACGATATCAGATGACATCCATTAGAGATGATTAAATTAGCAAGAGTAAAATACTCCTTGACGATTTGAGGCAGCTGGCAAATATGTGAATCACAACTCCTTCTTTAAAACTCAAATAAAGACACACAAGCGTTGCGATGTTAGAATGAGATCTCTGCTAAATATTTCACAAAATTAAGATAGAAATATCGTTGCTTAAGTTTGCATTTCTACAAAAAAAAAAAAAAAAATTATTGACCCACCCTAATGGCGATGAATAGTCATGTGCACTAACATATATAACAATACTCAGCCGCTTATAATTTTCATGCAATCTGGTTAGGTATGCCCACGCATTTTGAATCAAAGCCAACGCTCTTGGTTTATCAATACTTGCTGCCAGACATAAAAAAGCACTCGATATTCAGTGAGCTTTACAGTATGCGGTTAGCCAGAAATGTCTGATAGCAATGTTAATAGCTCAGACGTCATTGTATACAAAAACCATATATGTATGTATATACTTACTTCAAGTAGAATTTGTGTGCGAAAAAGAAAGTTCAATTAAGTCAGCAGATAGGGTTGCCATCTGATCGTATTAAATTTTTTATATTCATTTGGAAAATGACTTGACTCATTTTGGTGAATGACTTTTGAATATACATAGGTAACATGTTATATTTCAAGTTACCCTATTACAGTGTTGCCGCATGTGGGTTTTTGCAAGACTGCCAACTATTTGAAATATAAAAAAAGGTATTTGCGTCGTATTTTAAGCAAAATATTCATAAGCAGGGTTGCCACCTTATTCTTTTATATATATTTTTTGCCATATCTCAAAAATGCCCTATAATCTAAGCTATTTTATGTAAGTGTTGCCACCTGCTGACTAACAAAAGCCATAGTGAAATAGGTGACTTATGTATGTATATATTTTCGCTAAAAATCAGGGACCGTAACTGTTATGAGATTTATTATACAAATCGCTAATTAATCATTATTTTTTGTTTTTTTTTTTTTAATAAAAGTCAACAATAATAGTTATCTTCAAGTTTTATTTTTTGATCAAAAACATTTTCATTAAAAATATCTATATAATCATTTTCGGGGCTCTCTGCTAAAAATATCTTTCCTACAGCAGTTGATGTATGCAAGCACAAGTTTGTATCCTGAGTTTATGTAGATATTTGCATAATTTTGCTTGAAAAACTTTCTTCATAATTTTTGTTGCTAGAAACGTCGAATAATTTGTATCCAAGTTTTTAAACGAACCACGCTGAAAGGGGCACATAAAAACATTACCCCGCACGTGCCGTAATTACCAAAGTGCCTTCGACTTAAAACTCATTTACATGCGGGATTTACATTCATTGACCCTCTTTTATATGTATTTGCTTTAATACGAAACTTTCAAAAATCCTAAACTGTATGACATGAGTAGAAAAACTAAATTGATTACATGTTTAAAACAAAAAAAAAAATGAAGAAAAAGAAAAGCAAGTAAGAAGAGTCGTAAGTGCGGGTGTAACTAGGAACAATCACCTGCGACAGTAACAACGAAAAGAAAAGGATTTGCTGATACAAACATGGGCGGTACCACGCCCACTTGAAGGTTCTTTAATACATTTAAGTTTTTTTGACTGCTGTTTTTTTCCTCACAAATTTCAATCAGGTAAACCTTTTTTTATTGCATTTCTTAATTCGGCAGCGTTACGGGGTTAATACATTTTTAAAAGTACCAAAATTTTGTTATACGTGGAATATACTAGTTTGGCTAACAAATTTGATATATTCTCTGCTCTGAGCGCCGCTGAGTATAGCAAAATAAAGTAAAAAACAATTGGGGGAGAAATCAGCAATGTCAGGTTACATGACAATGGAAATAACCTGAGCATGGCAAGCAATTTGGAAATATTTTAGCTACGGTTAGTCAAGGTCAACTCGACCTTTAGCGATTACTCTTAGACTTTGAACACACATTTTCTATTAGAGTTTAACTTTTTGAAAAGTTGCGTGACTTTGTTGTAACAACATTTCTTTGCTTCCCTTTGAAAAGGTAAGGAATAAATAAATTGGAAAATGGTATTAGCATTAAACAATTTCGAAAGGACTGTTACTAACAGCTCTCGTGAAACGAGTATTTGATGGGCGCACAACCAGGATACTACATACATACTTGCAAAGAAATTAAGATGATTTGCAATAAAAAAATTTAAAAGCCGGTTGGAAAAAATTTATTTTAAGTTAAGTTTAGTCAACTTAATAAAACTGTGAGGTACTTTACCTATTTTGAAATCAGCGTTAAAATCGAGAGCAAGGCCAGCGTTAAAATTTAATTTCGACATATGTAAGTATAAGTACTATTCTTTCTTTTTGTAAGCAACTTGAAAAGAATTGGATAAGAGATGGACCCTTAATTTAATTTTTATTTTATTTTATTTTATTTTATTTTAGTTTATTTTGTTTTATTTTATTTTATTTTATTTTATTTTATTTTATTTTATTTTAGTTTATTTTATTTTATTTTATTTTATTTTATTTTATTTTATTTTATTTTATTTTATTTTATTTTATTGAGATTTTACACAAACAACAAGCTTGTGTTTTTGGTCTTTATACTTGAAGTATCCTGGTTCGAAACGAGCTATAGACCTATTAATAATTTTTTCTGTTCAACTCAACAAAAAACTTTTAATAATTAATAAAAAAATTATTAAGAAACCCAAAAACAACAATAATTTTTCGCTGCAGAAAAAATTATTAATAGGTCTATAGCTCGTTTCGAACCAGGATATTTTATTTTATTTTATTTTATTTTATTTTTTTTAATTTCATTTTATTTAATTTTATTTTATTTTATTTTATTTTATTTCATTTTATTTTATTTTATTTTATTTTATTTTATTTTATTTTATTTTATTTTAATTTATTTAATTTAATTTTATTTTATTATGAGTTTATAAGCTCCTAATTCTCTCTCTTGTGACTCCAATGCATCCATACAGCTCCCACGCAGACCACATACATGTGTATACATACTAACATATGCAAGCTTTTTACTTTGTTAGCGAGCGCGTGTTCAAATGTCACATAAAAAAAGACAAGCTGTGCCATCTGCAAACAACATTGAATTGAGTGCAATGTTATTATTTCTCTCGCCAATGACACTGGCGAATGTCAAATGCAAGGACAACACACTAGCTCATACTTATTAAATTGAAACATTTATTTATGGTTGCAACTATTTTATCAATATTTGTATTTCTTATTGCGTTTGCAATACATAAACACTTCAGTATTTCAAGTTGACCGCCACAACATAATTTACCCGACTTATAAAGGAGCTTAGTGTATAATTGAATGTGAACGTATTCTATTAAAAATATGAAAAGCGCACTTTAACTGAATCGATACTGAATTGTTGTTGATTTGTGATATTAGAAAAATAAATACTCTCTGATCACATAAAAATAAAAGACAGTTGTTATGATGTTTTAGAGTTCAGTTCAAGTGGCAATCTCACTTTTACATGGCGAACCGTTTTAATGTTAAAATTTTTGTGGGTATCCATAATTAATACATTTGAATAGGACCTGCCATGCCCCAGTTTCCGTAACTTATTGAAATTTGTCTAGTCAGCTACAGTTGACTTGACAACAAATAAACCACCTACACTTTTACGCGCCTAATATTTACGACTTGGCATTTAATAAAGGCAGCGGAGCGTATAGCCGTTAGAACAAACTGAAAGGAAAAAAAAATAACGATATCAGATGACATCCATTAGAGATGATTAAATTAGCAAGAGTAAAATACTCCTTGACGATTTGAGGCAGCTGGCAAATATGTGAATCACAACTCCTTCTTTAAAACTCAAATAAAGACACACAAGCGTTGCGATGTTAGAATGAGATCTCTGCTAAATATTTCACAAAATTAAGATAGAAATATCGTTGCTTAAGTTTGCATTTCTACAAAAAAAAAAAAAAAAAATTATTGACCCACCCTAATGGCGATGAATAGTCATGTGCACTAACATATATAACAATACTCAGCCGCTTATAATTTTCATGCAATCTGGTTAGGTATGCCCACGCATTTTGAATCAAAGCCAACGCTCTTGGTTTATCAATACTTGCTGCCAGACATAAAAAAGCACTCGATATTCAGTGAGCTTTACAGTATGCGGTTAGCCAGAAATGTCTGATAGCAATGTTAATAGCTCAGACGTCATTGTATACAAAAACCATATATGTATGTATATACTTACTTCAAGTAGAATTTGTGTGCGAAAAAGAAAGTTCAATTAAGTCAGCAGATAGGGTTGCCATCTGATCGTATTAAATTTTTTATATTCATTTGGAAAATGACTTGACTCATTTTGGTGAATGACTTTTGAATATACATAGGTAACATGTTATATTTCAAGTTACCCTATTACAGTGTTGCCGCATGTGGGTTTTTGCAAGACTGCCAACTATTTGAAATATAAAAAAAGGTATTTGCGTCGTATTTTAAGCAAAATATTCATAAGCAGGGTTGCCACCTTATTCTTTTATATATATTTTTTGCCATATCTCAAAAATGCCCTATAATCTAAGCTATTTTATGTAAGTGTTGCCACCTGCTGACTAACAAAAGCCATAGTGAAATAGGTGACTTATGTATGTATATATTTTCGCTAAAAATCAGGGACCGTAACTGTTATGAGATTTATTATACAAATCGCTAATTAATCATTATTTTTTGTTTTTTTTTTTTTAATAAAAGTCAACAATAATAGTTATCTTCAAGTTTTATTTTTTGATCAAAAACATTTTCATTAAAAATATCTATATAATCATTTTCGGGGCTCTCTGCTAAAAATATCTTTCCTACAGCAGTTGATGTATGCAAGCACAAGTTTGTATCCTGAGTTTATGTAGATATTTGCATAATTTTGCTTGAAAAACTTTCTTCATAATTTTTGTTGCTAGAAACGTCGAATAATTTGTATCCAAGTTTTTAAACGAACCACGCTGAAAGGGGCACATAAAAACATTACCCCGCACGTGCCGTAATTACCAAAGTGCCTTCGACTTAAAACTCATTTACATGCGGGATTTACATTCATTGACCCTCTTTTATATGTATTTGCTTTAATACGAAACTTTCAAAAATCCTAAACTGTATGACATGAGTAGAAAAACTAAATTGATTACATGTTTAAAACAAAAAAAAAATGAAGAAAAAGAAAAGCAAGTAAGAAGAGTCGTAAGTGCGGGTGTAACTAGGAACAATCACCTGCGACAGTAACAACGAAAAGAAAAGGATTTGCTGATACAAACATGGGCGGTACCACGCCCACTTGAAGGTTCTTTAATACATTTAAGTTTTTTTGACTGCTGTTTTTTTCCTCACAAATTTCAATCAGGTAAACCTTTTTTTATTGCATTTCTTAATTCGGCAGCGTTACGGGGTTAATACATTTTTAAAAGTACCAAAATTTTGTTATACGTGGAATATACTAGTTTGGCTAACAAATTTGATATATTCTCTGCTCTGAGCGCCGCTGAGTATAGCAAAATAAAGTAAAAAACAATTGGGGGAGAAATCAGCAATGTCAGGTTACATGACAATGGAAATAACCTGAGCATGGCAAGCAATTTGGAAATATTTTAGCTACGGTTAGTCAAGGTCAACTCGACCTTTAGCGATTACTCTTAGACTTTGAACACACATTTTCTATTAGAGTTTAACTTTTTGAAAAGTTGCGTGACTTTGTTGTAACAACATTTCTTTGCTTCCCTTTGAAAAGGTAAGGAATAAATAAATTGGAAAATGGTATTAGCATTAAACAATTTCGAAAGGACTGTTACTAACAGCTCTCGTGAAACGAGTATTTGATGGGCGCACAACCAGGATACTACATACATACTTGCAAAGAAATTAAGATGATTTGCAATAAAAAAATTTAAAAGCCGGTTGGAAAAAATTTATTTTAAGTTAAGTTTAGTCAACTTAATAAAACTGTGAGGTACTTTACCTATTTTGAAATCAGCGTTAAAATCGAGAGCAAGGCCAGCGTTAAAATTTAATTTCGACATATGTAAGTATAAGTACTATTCTTTCTTTTTGTAAGCAACTTGAAAAGAATTGGATAAGAGATGGACCCTTAATTTAATTTTTATTTTATTTTATTTTATTTTATTTTAGTTTATTTTGTTTTATTTTATTTTATTTTATTTTATTTTATTTTATTTTATTTTAGTTTATTTTATTTTATTTTATTTTATTTTATTTTATTTTATTTTATTTTATTTTATTTTATTTTATTGAGATTTTACACAAACAACAAGCTTGTGTTTTTGGTCTTTATACTTGAAGTATCCTGGTTCGAAACGAGCTATAGACCTATTAATAATTTTTTCTGTTCAACTCAACAAAAAACTTTTAATAATTAATAAAAAAATTATTAAGAAACCCAAAAACAACAATAATTTTTCGCTGCAGAAAAAATTATTAATAGGTCTATAGCTCGTTTCGAACCAGGATATTTTATTTTATTTTATTTTATTTTATTTTTTTTAATTTCATTTTATTTAATTTTATTTTATTTTATTTTATTTTATTTCATTTTATTTTATTTTATTTTATTTTATTTTATTTTATTTTATTTTATTTTAATTTATTTAATTTAATTTTATTTTATTATGAGTTTATAAGCTCCTAATTCTCTCTCTTGTGACTCCAATGCATCCATACAGCTCCCACGCAGACCACATACATGTGTATACATACTAACATATGCAAGCTTTTTACTTTGTTAGCGAGCGCGTGTTCAAATGTCACATAAAAAAAGACAAGCTGTGCCATCTGCAAACAACATTGAATTGAGTGCAATGTTATTATTTCTCTCGCCAATGACACTGGCGAATGTCAAATGCAAGGACAACACACTAGCTCATACTTATTAAATTGAAACATTTATTTATGGTTGCAACTATTTTATCAATATTTGTATTTCTTATTGCGTTTGCAATACATAAACACTTCAGTATTTCAAGTTGACCGCCACAACATAATTTACCCGACTTATAAAGGAGCTTAGTGTATAATTGAATGTGAACGTATTCTATTAAAAATATGAAAAGCGCACTTTAACTGAATCGATACTGAATTGTTGTTGATTTGTGATATTAGAAAAATAAATACTCTCTGATCACATAAAAATAAAAGACAGTTGTTATGATGTTTTAGAGTTCAGTTCAAGTGGCAATCTCACTTTTACATGGCGAACCGTTTTAATGTTAAAATTTTTGTGGGTATCCATAATTAATACATTTGAATAGGACCTGCCATGCCCCAGTTTCCGATAATTCCCAATTTTCTCCGGGAATAGGGTATTCATATCGAATATATCCATACCAATAAGTAAAAAAAAATTGACTAAATGAAAAAATCTAAGATTAAAAAAATAAAAATAAATAACTAAAAAAATATTCAATTAAATTAATTGGTATTTCATTTCGATTGGTTTATTATGCTATAATTGGAGAATTAAATTATGGTTTGTAAGATACCTACTTTGTAACAACCCTGTAATACAAAAAACAGATCATTTTAGATTGTAACAACCCTGCGGTTGAAACATCAGGAATACAACCTTGAATGTTAAAAAAGAAAGAAGAATAAAGAAAAGAAGGGGAAGGACACTTCCGGTTAAGAGCGACCGCTACAACAAAGTTTAAATCGAGTTTTTCAGGTTCATTGAAAATATTAAATGATGAAGGTTGAATTATGCTTCGTGGTATAATAGGTTTATTAATTATAAGATTTGTAGGTGGTAGAATATTATGATGATTATTATTTAGAAATCCTTATATAATTTGTTTACCAGTTTTATTATTGTCCCTATTAAATTTTTTTTGTAATACGCTTTGCTTTCCAGAGAAACAAATTATGTACTTCCCTAATTTCTTTGAAATTCCCCAAAGCACAATTACAATTCAGTGTCATAGATGTTAATAGAATGCTCAAGCAGTTCGTTATATCTGCGTAAAGCGTTCATTTTTATTGCCTTGCAAATCACAAATTATAACAAAAATATGTTTTCCATTCCCTTCTGCTATACTGAGTAAATACGAGAAATGGAAATAACAAAGAATGATTTTTGCAGTAATTGCGCTTTCGATGGTTTTTTTATGAGTAAACGAGACCAAAATTGGTCAACAATTTTGTAATCCCAAAAGCTACAAAATACACAACAACAAAATTTTACAAATTACCAACAACAAATAGCAGTTGTAAATATAAATAATATACATAAATAATCTCTGCTTCAACACAGCGTGCCAAAAGTCATTGTTGTAGAAAGACATTTTAAAACAAAAAAAAAAAAGTTATTTTATTTCAAGCGTGAGAATGAAGTTATGCGTGAAAATTACATTTTACTTGTCACACAGCTTGGAATTTTCTGTATGTAAGTGTCAGTTTTATGAGAAATGTGCGCCACTTATAGCGTAATAATTGCCATGATAAACTTACTTCGGCAAAGATTTATGCGCGAATGAACTAAAAGGCATAGCGTTCAACTGGCTTGAGATTAAAGTTGAAAGGATCTACTTATAATGTTGAATGCTGAACAATGAGAGTGTAAAATAATAAAGGGAAGTATGCGGGTGCATGAACGGGTTTCAACTACTTCAAAAACCTTTAGCTCAATTGATACCTATCTTTCCGATTTGTGTACGGCAATGCTGGCCTCAAACGGCCAATGGATAAAGCCTTCAAACAAAGTTCAAATCCACAAATATTTTTAAGAAGTACTGCCCATTCTTCCGATTCAGACGACAGTCAGGCAGCTAATTGGATCTTTGTATCAACTGCTGAGTGGAAGATCACGCTATTTCAAAATATTTTTAAAAAACGCCCTATCTTAGCATTTTTTTCAATAACGCCCTATTTTAAAATTCGATTCAGTTGAAAATGTATTAAATTTTCATTCAGATAGTTCGCTTTTGAAACTGTTTTATTGTAGGGTGTGGCTACAAGGCCGGCACTTTTGTTTCAGGACCGCATCTGGATCGTTTCGGGATCATTTCGAGGTTTTTTCCTGGGTAATCCTGAGCTGTCCATGCAAAAGTTCGGAAAACAATCTCGAAAAAATCATGAAATCGACTCCGAAATGGTCCTCAAAAAGTCCTAGAGTAGTCACGAAATGATTCCACAAAAGTCATTGCATGGACCCAAATAAAACCTAATTTGTTTAGCAATAATTCGAAACTACAATGAAGCTCTCCCTATAATGAAGTAATTTTGAAGACACAGCTTTTTGGTTCTACTTTAGGTGCATTTTTGTCTCCTTATAATGAATTTCTATATAGTGAAGTTTTCTATATAATGAACAAATTTTACTGCTTGAAAATCAAGCTTCATACGTTTTTGTCTCCGTATAGTGAATTTTTTCAAATATGTTTTCGGTTACACTCAATTATTTGTAACTGCGTACTCTCAGAAATAAACGAAACGTAGAAATGTAATACGGGGAATCCCAAAATGAAAATAGATACATACATATGTACATTGTAGTAGGAGTTCAGATGTGTTAAGAAATTGAAGTAAAAATGACGCATCGAACTGTCTAAATGATTTGGAAGCTTTTGTTGAAAATGAAAAATGGAAGAATGTAATTCAAACCGAACTTACTGATTATTTTAAATAAAATTACAAAAGAATAAAATGAATTTCTATATAATGAAGTCTCCATATAGTGAAGCGATTTTCAGGTCCCCTACGAATTCACTATAAGGAAGTTCCACTGTATTAACTTTGATCAAAGACTCTGCTTTTGTTTCCGTGCAAAATGCCGTTAATCATTTCAATTTTGGACACCCCTTTTTTACTGAAATGACCAGTGTTTGAGTGATGCGCCAAGAAACATACACACAGACAGACAAAAATGCTAAAAACTGTTGCGTTGGATTCAAATGGCTCAATAATAACTTCGATCAATTTTTTTAATGAATATCTGCATGGTACAGCAAATGACCTGTCATAACGATTTATAAATATCAATAGAAAATGGCGACCAAGGAACCTGCAAACGAAATTTAAATGAGATATATGAAAATTCTCTAACGCTATCGTGCTCGCAGTTAGATGAACGGATGCACTGTCGGCTTAATCAACTTATCTTTTTCTTCTGAAAACTTCCCTAGAAATAAATTAATGACTACTTTAATTCGTATATGAAGTAATTCCGAAAAAAGTAATTAAAATTCTATTATATGACTAGTGGGCATTACATGGAAGCAAAAATTGAATATTTACAATTATTGACATTTACTCAATATCCCTCGTAAGCACGGTTGCCACAGCATGTTTTTTTTTGGACCAAAAATCTCAAAAAAAAGGACACAATTTATTTTTTCTTATTAATACACAAACCATGTAATTTTTAAAAAATTATACATATAACAATAACAAAAAATAAGTGCTTTAATTTACATCGCACGTTAAACAAATTTGAAATACATTTCATCACATATATGTATGTAGGTGAATTTTTCAGTCTTATACACATATTTATGCATATTAAAAATACTTATTTTGGTAGGTATCTGCCATACCAGGTAAAAAAATGGAAGTTACAAGAAAGTTGCGCTCTGCGGCTGCCGAAATATGTGGCAGACTCATTAAGTCGTATACGAAATTGATTAAGTCCGCAAAAACTTTTTTCATTCATACCATTCCTATGTAAGCCAACTTTCTCCCAAAAAGCGGAAACATCCATATCTGACCTAAGGTTAAGATTCTGAAGCCTCAAAAGTCTCCATTGTGTAACAATTTTAACACATTATTTTTCCACTTACCGACCAAATTTTGGGAGCAGTGTTATGTAATTTTAGCCAAGTGAAGAAGAAAAAGTACCAACATCGTGACCACTTGCCAAAAATGGACCAAATCTGAAAAAAATGGACCAATGGACCAAAGTGGCAACCGTGCTCGTAAGTGAAACTTACCAAACCCCAATTAGTGACATTGTAGTGTAGTAGATCCCACTTCTAGATAACTTAATTTTCTCATTTCTGCATGACAGCGGATCATAAAAATCCAGAATAATAAAAGAAAAAATAATTAATGTGGTCATATTACGATAATTTATACATTTACTAGCAGGATGCCCGGCGTTGCTCGGGATGTAAGTAGTTCATAAAATTCTTCAACCCTCACTTGAGAAGACAATTTACAGGCCGAGAAGGTTCAGAACAATATTTATTTTCCCACATTATATCCCGTTTATGTCTACGGCAACCAACTGAACCGTTTCTTAATAGTCTAATTTCGACCTTTTGTCACCTCCTTTCCATTTGACTCTTTAGCTGTGCCTAAACATTTCCTAAGTCATCCCCAGTCAGTTTTCAAAGAAATTTTCAATATACAAACACAACTCTTCTAGAGTTTTATTAAAGATATGCTGATACCCACATAGGGCGCCAGTGTAACTATGCAATTGAAATAAAAATTTGGGTGATTCGTTTGACATTGGCAGCAATGGGCCTACTTTATGATAAATTTGGCCTTTAATTTTGAATGTTGAGTTGAATTGCTGACCATTTATAGTTCCTAACTATTTATTTGAAAACATGAATTAAATGTACGAATTGACTTTAGGAACATAAAAAATAGATAGCACTTAGGAACATAAAAAATAGATAACAATTGTTAAATATATTTTTTATAGTCGCCTAGTTATTTGCCATAACGCCATTCAAACTTTTTTAGGTTGACAATAATATATTTAACTGGCTCACAAAGCAAGCAAATAATAACTTATTCTGATTGTCGTTTAAGTGTCAAAAGTAATTTTTACGCAATATTTTAAGTATGATAGGATAGTATAGTGCACCCGATGTGCGAAATATATGATGACTGTTTTTTTTATCTTCATTTCAATGCCACATAAATAATTTTCTAATTGGCTAAACAAAGTTACGAAAACTTTACACTTGAATTTTGGGGAATTCAAAATTTAAAAAAACAATATTGTTATGTTACGAGTATGTGCTCTTTTATTATATTTAATTTTTATTTTTTTTGTTTTATTTTATTTTATTTGGTTTTATTTTATTTTATTTTATTTTATTTTTTTTATTTTATTTTATTTTATTTTATTTTATTTTATTTTATTATATTTTATTTTATTTTATTTTATTTTATTTTATTTTATTTTATTTTATTTTATTTTATTTTATTTTATTTTATTTTATTTTATTTTATTTTACTTTATTTTATTTTTTTTATTTTATTTTATTTTATTTTATTTTATTTTATTTTATTTTATTTTATTTTATTTTATTTTATTTTATTTTATTTTATTTTATTTTATTTTATTTTATTTTATTTTATTTTATTTTATTTTATTTTATTTTATTTTATTTTATTTTATTGCATTGTATTTTATTTTATTTTATTTGACTTTATTTTGTTTTATTTTATTTTATTTTATTTTATTTTATTTTATTTTATTTTATTTTATTTTATTTTATTTTATTTTATTTTATTTTATTTTATTTTATTTTATTTTATTTTATTTTACTTTATTTTATTTTTTTTATTTTATTTTATTTTATTTTATTTTATTTTATTTCGTTTTATTTTATTTTATTTTATTTTATTTTATTTGGTTTTACTTTATTTTAATTTACTTTCTTCATTCATTTTTCTTTTATTATAATAAAGTTTGCTGATACGTTTTATCATGGACGTAATAAGTTTCAACATTTTGCGTGATATTTTTATTATTTGCATTCGTTAGCCATCTTCATTAGTTTTTCTACTATAAATTTACTTCTTGTTGTGGTTAGCTTATTTATTCCACGCAGGCGTTTTACACCTAATTACACAAATCAATTCCACGGAATTTGGCTTAGTTTTAGCTGCTAGCAAAACTTCAAAGTGTTTTTTTTCTTTATCTATGCTTTTGTTTTATTTTGTTTTGTTTTACTTGATAAGGCGGGCACAAGGCAACATGAACCTACAAATGAAGTGAAGAGAGTGAACCACTTTTTCAATTATTTCAAGCAACGATGTGCCATTCCGTGAAACTCAAGCCTTTTGTTGTTGTCTGCTTTAAGCACAAGAGCTTTTATTTTATATATGAACTGTTGAACTTAACTGACCTCAAGTTGATTGCGGCTAAGCGACTTGCCGTCAGTGATTGTGCTTATTTATTAGTTTTTTTTATTTATTTACATCTATGTGGAGGGAAATTTTTTACGTCTTCTACGTCGCTTAAATTTTTTTGTTTTTCTTTCTTTATTAGTTCAAGTTTTGTTTGGCTTTCTTTCATTTGTCTATTAACGAATTTGTTTGTGCTTTTCATGTTAGAAAATATTTTTAGAAAAGTTAAGTTTTAGCATTATCAAGGCTAGACAGCCTAAGTTAATAATTTATTTGCGCCAAAAATGGTTTTTCTTTGTTTATGGCTAACAATAAAATAGTCTAGATTTTAGAAATAAATTTCGCCGCAAATCGATTTTTTTGCACACTTCAATTTACGCGTGATTGGAAAGTGCTTACAAAGCAATATCGCAAAAATCAGGATTGGCTAGTTTTGCGTCGCCAATAAAATACACTTAATAACTACGTGATGTATGTAGGAAGGGCCACTAATAATAATGTATATAATGAAAATTGTTATTGTTTTATTTTTTTTGTATCTATATATTAAAAGCCTTTGTTTGAATAGAAGAGGAAAATTTTGATGACAACCGACAATAATTAAATAAATTATTAAAAAAAAAATAATAATAATTTTCATTATTCATTATAAAAATTATTATTCGTGACCTTGATCTCATTCATAGTCATGACATTTGAAAAGGGTACATGCCGCGAAACTAACAAATTGTTGGTATAAAAATACAATAAAATTAATTAAATAAAAAATTAAATAAAATTGAGTTAAATGAAAATAAAATAAAATATAAGTGAATATGAATTTCAGCCTCTGAACGAAATCGAACATTATTAAATTTTATTACTTAAATTGTGTGCTAAGATTTTCATGGCTGGCGACACTCAAAGCGTTGCCCCTGACCTTGAGCATTGTAGGCTACCACTAAACCGCGACGGTAACACATAACCACTCCAATAGCAATCCAAGCGCTCAACGCACATTTACGATGTTATACAAAAGTTTAAACTTTCAAAGTTGCGCTATAAAATACCAACCACTTAACCGCAAGCTGAAAGTTATCAAGGTGCACTACAATAGGTCGGATGCTATACAATGTGCTCGTGTCTAAATACAATTGGCTTACTCTTAAAATTAATTTTCAAACATGAGCTTTTCTGCTTCTAGAATGTAATTGGCTCTTGCTGCAGCTGACACGCGTCGTCAAACTGGCTTCGCTTTGTCGGTTAGGTGTCGTATTCAACATTCAATTACGTGGGCTTAATACGTTAATACATGGAATATCTTGTAAGTAGGTAACACCGCATGCTAATGTCTCGCTTACTCATAGCAATAACTTTTCACGCTGCATCTCTTAAACACATAAACACAGCCAGACAGCAAGCTGTGGCCATAGCCATTTTCTTTTTTGCAAATTATAAATTTTGCTTGTGCTAGCAGACCGAGATTTGCCAATCACTTACACACATGCAATAAATCAATGGTGGTTATGTGGCAAATACATTCACACATGAAACGTACATACATATATATATTAGTTGCTGACGAAAGTGTTTTAAATAAACACACATCTACATATACATATATATATGTAATATTATGTGCATATGTATATGTAGCTCATCGGCATTCATGCGTATTGTCGACTTGAAAGGCAATCGAGCTTTCAGTCATTTTCAGAGTTTATGGTCTAGACTACAGTGAGATTTATGATTGTGATTATTGTTTTAATTAGATACAGTACACAATTAGCCAAAGGCGTTTGTTTAGTTTATTTTTAGTTTTACTTACATTGCAACAGAAATGAATAGTTCATGAACTTAAGTGCCATTAAAATAATTAAAATAATTTCAAAGCCACACATACACATACAGGGTTGTAATCAAATTTGAGCTTTTGCCAGCAAACATTTGTTCATTGAATTTAATTGCTTCTATAAATAGTTGGAAAGTTCGTTGAGGCTTTGACTTTTGTCGCTTAAGTTTCGGCTTTGCTTTAAAGTGCATGCTGAATTTGTGAAGCAAGGTAAAGCGATAGAAAAGCACTGGAAAGCTCAGTTCTTGTTAGCTCAATATTTGAAAACTATAGTGTCCTGTTTTTAAGAACATTATTCAAAAGCATAATTTTTAAATTTTAATGTTTTATTTTATAAAAAAAAAAAACATGACCTAACCTATTAAAATTTTTATGAGCGAACCAGACCTGTTAAATAATGATTAACAAGCGTAATGATTATCGGTTTGCTTGGTTATTTTTCTGAGAATCAATTCAATAATTAATGATTATTTTTCACGATTATTAAAAATATATAAAAATAATAAAACAAAATTTTTTTTAAATTTTGTTCTGATTTCTTATGATTTTTTTGTTTAAATTTTTTAATAATCGTAAAAAGTAATGATTTTTTTAATCTAAATCAATAAAGCCTTTTCTTGAAAACTATTAAAGTAATCATTGCCAATTAAAAAATAGTGTAATCAGTTGATTACTAATTAAAAAATCTAAGTTAGTTCATTATTTTTAATAATTTTTTAGTTTTTTCTTACAATTTTTAATTTTTTTTAATCTTAATCAATATATTATTTTCTTGAAAGCAATTAAAATAATAATTGCCAATTAAAAAATCCGCCTAATCAATTGATTACTAAATAATAATCAAATTTAAAAAGTCTGGAGTAAAAATTGTTAAAAACATTTCAAAACATAGGACTGACATATATTTTAAAAATATTTAAAAAATTTTGCATTTGTTTTGTTGTTTTTTAATTTTGTTTAAAATATCCGAATATTTATTTTTCTTAAAAATCAAACTGAGAGCTTTACAACGGCTTTTAAACTAGTCAGCTATGAACTAGTATGAATACGGTCAACAAATATATTGTCAATGAA
This sequence comes from Sphenella marginata, assembly GCA_951509765.1. Classification (NCBI taxonomy): domain Eukaryota; kingdom Metazoa; phylum Arthropoda; class Insecta; order Diptera; family Tephritidae; genus Sphenella; species Sphenella marginata. The sequence goes on from OX608079.1 coordinate 109,342,976, forward strand.
AAGCTTTCTTCAAATAGAGCTTCAACATTAAGAAACCAATTTAATGAAATGTAAAGACAAATTACGCAAAATAAAACCCCAATGGTAAATGTAATTCAGAGTTAACCTTGCAACTAAAGTCCGACATTATGCAGAGCAAAAAATCATAACTGGCGGAAAATGAAAGCAGAGACACATTTACCGATTGCAGTTACTAATTAAGTTAAAATCTCATGAGATGGTAGCAAGGCGAAAGCGACTGACGGGAGTAACATACGAAATGGCATTGCAAATGGTTTTTATAAATTTTATTTGTTTTTTCATTTCTTTGGTATGAAGAAAGAAAGAAAGGACAATCGCACATACGCGGAATGCAATTGAGTCACTCTGGAAGAAAAAGAACAAGAAACGAATCAAATTCAATGAAATGAAGGCGACTGCAAAACGCCATGAACATTACTTTCAGAGTGCACTTCATTCGTCCACACATATGTATGTACATAGTTGACAATTTTTAGCGTCATTGGCAGCAATTCATGGATACAATTTGAAGAAATCAACGAATGCATTTAATGTTGGGTAACAAATATCCATGCAAAATTAGAAATTCAAAGAAAATTATTTTTAACGTTATTGAGTAAAAAACATCAATTTAAGAAGAATATGGATTTGCTGAAAATTTTACAAATTTCAAAACAATCAAAAGAAAAAATTTCAAAAATATTGAAACAATTTTTTTTAATACAATATTCGTAAATTTCTTTGCTTTTTTTTTTTTAAAGTATCGATTTTAAAACATAAAAAATTTAATATTTTTTTCAAAAATTTTATTTTATTGCTTGCATTACTTAAAAAAAAAATTTGGTTTTCTAAAGTTCATCTATTGTTTTTTTTAAACATTTTTTTAAAAATACCGTATATCGAATTCGCATAGGCTTAAAAAAATGTTTGGTTTTCTTATATTTGGAATTCATTAGTTTTTTCAAAATATTTTTTTGTATACTACCTCGAAAGTGCCAACTTTTTCGAAAATATTTTTTTTCATACCTTGAAAGAGCCAAAGTTCAAATTCGCTAAGTTTGAAAAAAAAACAAACATTTTTTGATGCTTCGCAAGTGCCAAATTTCGAAATTGCATGCGTTTAAGCAAAAAACTTAGTTTTCCGAAATTTGAATTTAAAATAAAAAAAAAATTTTGTTTTTATACTACGAAAGTGCCTACATAGTTTCGAATTTGCTTTAGTTTTTTAAAAAAAAATTTTTTGGTGTTCTAAAATTTGAGATTTGTAAATTTATTTTTCAAAATATTTTTTTTGTAGGCTTCGAATGTGCCAAATTCGCCCAAGTTTTTTAGGAAACAATTTTTAGTTTCTTTAAATTTGAAATTCTTGAATTTTTTTTAGAATATTTTTGTTATATTTCGAATGTTTCGAATTTGGGATTTCTAAAATTTTAGTTTTATAATTTTATATTCAAATACTTTTTTTTTTATACTTCGTAAATGCCGAATTTCTAATTCGCAGATCTTCTTAAATGAAAAATTTAAGATTTGCAAAATATAAAAAAAAATTTACTATCGTTTACTAAAATTTGAGATTCCTCCATTTTTTTTAAAATATTTAAGCCAATAAATTTCTAAAATTTGAAATGAATACTTTTTTTTTCGAAGTATATTTAAAATTTTTTTTTTTGTTTTGGAAATTTTATCATATATGAATTTTTTTCCATATTATTTTTTTTTTTACCACGAAAATGCCAGGATTCGAATGCACGTATGTACGTCACGACGCTTTAAATGTGGAATTTTGTAACAAACAAACGATGTAGAAATACTTTTAGAAATCTGTTAATTTTTTAATAATTTTTCCAACATTTCAGCTTTACTAGTAGACGTATTTTTGGCCGATTGGCTGATACGGAAAACTTCCTCAAACGATCGCTTTTTCCGCTATCTCCACTAGGATAATAAACACATTGACCAGAAGTTCCAGTATGTCATAACAACAAAATTACTTCATTAATGAGGTACAATGGCTTTCACATGTGGGGCAAATAATAAATTTCTTTCGCATCAAATCATTATCAATTGCCTCAATTCAATATCATTATCTGCCTGTTTTTTCCTTATTAAAATTATTTCCTCACAAGCTGTTTCGCCCTTTGAACTCTATTAACTCTATTCACCCAATTACATATTGCTTAATGATTCCAATTATACCGGAAAAAACTGTCGTGTAAACACACATGCATAGTGACGATAATTTTAGTACATATTTCCTTTAATTTTTTTTAGTAACACAAAGACCAACCTATCGTCAGCTACATAGATACGACAATAAATCGACCAGAGGAAACACAACAGCGCTTGGCAACAACTGCAATAAATGTCTACATCCTCTGTATGTAATGTGAATGGTTTCGAGTGTGACGTTAATGAATGTTAAACGATGGAACACCAGAAAATATTCAGCAAACGGTTCGGAACATTAACTTTTGACGCTAACTGCTTTCACGCAATTCATAAATTATTATTTACTATCATTGACACAACAAAATTGAATGAATATGCCATTATAGTAACCACAACAACAACAATAACAACAAAAGGGAATAGCAACATGAAATTTGGTACCAAAAGAAAGCAAAAAAAAAAGCAAACTGTGCGCCAAATTAATGAGTTTGCTCGTAGCAACGTCATTCACTGAAACAGCAAAATGTTCATCATACGCCATGCCAGCCGCTAGCCGAGTGCGTGTTGATGTGGTGTGTGCGTGTAGAGCTTTGCCATAGACAAACTGTTTCGATTACTGGCATTATTTATGTGCAGCGTTCATTGCACTTCAGTTAAGGGGCGATTTACATAGAACATACGATGTTGTTGCAGCGTGGATTTCTCTGAGGTAAGCGTGTTTCTATGTTATTCTATTATGTTTGCAATGATAGCGAATAGCTCAATAGGTGATTAAGATTGTGTCAACAGCAGCTGTGGTAAAACTTGTGATGTGAAAATATTTTCGGAAGCTACAAAATATCGTGTGATTGATTAAATTTCTGCTTAGTGAATAACATTCGACATTGCAGAGATTACATGCCGATATTTGTGTGAAATACACTTAGGAAAAAATAAAAGGAGCTTGCTTCAGAAATTTTTGGCGGTCATAAGAGAATTTACAATGAATTGGATAAATTGCTCCTGCCTTATTTATAACCTTATTCTTTTAATAGCTTTTACGATTTGCTTGTCTACGCGCTTTGTCATTGACAAAAAAAAAAAAATAATACCCAAAATAATTTCCTCTTTTTAGGCTCAGGTAAAAAAATGTGTTTGTTTGTAATTTATTGGTTTCCAATGGCAGTAGTTTAGTTACTGAAATAATGATTACCATCCAACTCTAGTGATGGTACTGATAATCATAAGGTGAAGACGAACACAATAATTAAGTCTAATCTTTTTCATCTAAGCCACTTAAATCTGCTCGAGGGTACATCTATAGCTACGATATTGGTTAGATTTATGGTAATCGCATGGCTAAGGCTGTTTTTATTTTGCAAATAACAAGTACAGCAAGCAGTTCCTGGTATGTAAATATAAATAAATGCAAAATCAAAAACGTAAACATATACCATAACCGTAACCATAACCATAAAAATGAATGTAATCGTAACTACAACTATAATAAAGCAGCGGTCACCATACATATATGTATATTTAAGCCCAAGCGTCAAGCTGCTACCACCTTAAGTGTGTAAGCAACTATTAAAGTAACCAGACTCTCAACTCGTAATCCCAAGGCGTAACACAGCTACATATCTATTAATTTAACCGACATCCATAGCTGCAACGCCGAACATAATTATAACTCGAACGACAGCTTTATTTGTAACGAAGTTTATGTTATGGTTGGTGGTTATGATTATTTTTGTACGCTTTTTTTTTTGCTATGGTGATGATTATGGCTATGGTTATGGTGATGGTCGTGGTTACAGCTGTGGTTATAATTATGGTTATAGTTATCGTTATGGTTACGGTTGTGGCTATGGTTATTGTTATGACCCATAGCCGTTATGTTTATCGTTATGGTTATGTTTATGGTTATGGCTACAGTTATAGTTATGGTTACAGTTATGGTGATGATTGTGGTTATAATTATGGTGATGGTTATAATTATGGTAATGGTTATGCTTATGATTATGCATATGGCTATAGTTTTGGAGAGGTAGAATGAGGTCTATACACCAACAGCGGTAACAAAATATAACATAAAACTTTAAGTTAGATTCTAGCACCAAATTCATGCTAATTCCATTGAATTCTTTGCAGCTGTTTTTGAGTGATGCGCGTACAAACATACAAACATGCAGACGGAAATTCCAACAACCGTTACTTTACCACTCATCTTTAAATTTTTCTCTATATGTATATATAGGCATTGACCTCTAACAAATTTAATATAAACAGTTTTGATTTTGTTATGCTGAAGTATATTGACATCTAGTTATACTCATGACAGTATTAATGACCTCTATGTCACATAAACAAATATAAATGATATGTACATACATACAAGATTAGAAGTGGAAGCGTATATTGCTGTGATTTAGTATGTGCGACAGATATGAAAAGACAGGTTAGTCAAGTGTTAAATTAAAAGAAAAAAACAAACGAAAGCTTTTTAGACAAAATCAATAGAAAAAATATCTGCAAGCGCTAGAAGTTAAACTTGTGAAATAATTGAGAATCAGCGTGATGGATGGTTAGTGGCAAAGGGCGAAGGTTTTGAAAAATAAAGCGCTACATGGAAATTTTTCACATTTTAAGTTAGAAGGGTTTGCTTAAAGTTCCCTCGAAGGCATAGTTACTACGCGGCTACAACATTGCTAAGTAAGCGTAACGTTTATGGAACTGTGACGCATAGCTTATGGCAACGTCGCTGAAACATTGTGGTTACCAAAAAATTATTCCTAATTTATAAATATATTTATATTACCTTCCCGTGATTAGTGGCTCAACAATTTATAGTCACACCATTATCTCAGTTACATTTCAAGAACTATAGAAAGCCTCACAAAATGGCTCGATTTTTTCTTTTTAAATAAAAACTACACTTGTAATCTAAAAACTAAAATATTTAAATTTTGCTTTCCCTTGCAGTTTTATTTTCTTAAATAAAAGTTTAAGCCAACAAAAACCTTAACGCAACTAGCGCACTGCTGTCTTAGAAGTTTTACTTCAAAAAAAAAAAAAAAAGTTCTTTATCAAACGAATGAAGGAAATTGAATGTGCATGGAATTCAATGAACTCTTCAAGTAGACTAATAGATTATATACAAATCTACACAAGAACTTCGCATAATCCTTACGACAGGAAAGGTTTTTTTTCTTGCATCGAGTTCCTTATCATGAGTATTTTTCTGAATTTGATGTATGGTAATCTCTGGAAGTCTTACCTATCACACAATGCGCGATATAATAGAGATTCGGGTAGTGTGCTCAATGAAGAAAAGTACTCCAGTCTTAAATTCTTCCGCCATTTTTTTTAGTAAAATTTTCGCCCATATACTTAAGACAGCATCTATCGCAACAGAGTCACATGCTGGCTCATGCTAATGATATTGGTGTATAAAGATGCGAAAAAATGAAGCTTGCGGGAGGCAGAGTCAATGTACTTGTTGACATTAAAAAAAAAAGCGTAGTTATGGCGTATTTTACTATGTCTCGCTACGCTTTGACGCGTTGCCTGACTAACCGACTGTTGAGCGTAACTTCAATATTCTTCCGAATTTGTGGTGACGGACAAGAGCGCAATGTTTTTGTAATTGTATTAACCACTTTGCTATGAACTCAGATAGTACGTGTTAATGGTGTACTCATTTTAATACAAAGAAAGTTGATCTGTTGCTTGAGAAGGACAATACTAAGTACTTGCTAACATGAAACAGCGTGTCCGCACATCAGCGGCATTTGAACTAATAGTAAAAGTAAAAAATTGCTTTGATTGCGGTTTTTGGCAAAGACTAAGGAAGCGATTAGTCTGTCCATCATGTCCAGGTAGAAGTCCCACAAACCACAAAGTGTAAAAATAAATGTTTTCCAGTCCGATGGACGGTCACAGTACTACACAAGGGATCCTAGTTTTGTCAATGGACCCCAAAGTCATACCAGCGCAGCAAGTAAACAAAACCGTAAAACCTGGCGAAGGCTCTAAAATGGTATGGGGCTGTATAACAAAAAATGAGGTGGGTCCTTCGGTGCGTATCGAGGGAATTATGCGCATTTCAAATGAAAATTACCCTGAAGTCTTGCTGCCGAAAAAAGATTTTTTCAGCAGACAATGATCCAAATTACACACTTTAGGTCAAAAAAGTACCGAAAAAACTGCCCGAAATAAAACAAAAAATGAGTCATATGTGACTTACGCGATCATATTGATAATACAATGAGTCACAAATGAGTCATTGCATAGCGCATTTAAATTTTCCCCCTCTAATATATCTGTGTAGTCGCTAAAGTGTAGTCACACCTACCTTTGAAAATTGGTAGGTAATGGAAATATCTCTTTTCAAGGCTAAACCTTCGAGATCGTGAATCTTTGACATGGCTTAAATCTAGCTTATTAGAACCGTGATTATTATATTGAAAAACTGTTCAGAAATTGCAAAAAATAGGTAAAAATATGTCGGAGGTGAAACATAAAAATGAGTCAGATGTGACTCACACGAGCACATGCTTAATGAGTCACATATAACTCATTGTACAGTGAATTTAAATTACCCCCCCACTCTAATCTTTCTTTGTAGCCGATTATCCTAAATGTGAATCAACCACCGATTTGACATTGTATCAATTATAGCTAATTAGAAGAGTAATTAAAAAATAATTCAGAAATCGCACAAATTAAGTCAAAATATATGGCGTTTAAACATAAAAACAAGTTATATATGTCTTCAGTGAGCATATTGAAATAAGCTAATGAGTCAGAGATGAGTTATTGCACAACAACTTTTCCTAATTATTTTTTCTTCGCAAAAATGTGGGAACCAGGTCCAACCTTATGTGGTAAAATTTTATTACTCAGCTTACAAAACCCACATACACTAAAGAGAAAAATGTTACATCAACCTAGTGAGTTTCGCAAGCACTTTTGTTATGATTTTCTAAGCATTGTATTGAGTAAACAAATTTTATGGTATGACATAAACAAGCACAAATGGCAATGCCATTAATCTTCATAAAATTCCAACGTCACATAATGATGAAAAATATTAACACGACAAGAAACAACTGCAACACATTTGCTCGCATACATTTCACTCGCTAACACTTAATGCAAAGGAAATGATTAAACATCACAATTTGGGGGTCAAAGCACCAGCTAAAATATTAAAATATGTTTACGTCAAAGTAATTGTTAGTTGCATGTGTGCCAAGACACTTAAGCGCAGTACTTTTGTGATGCGCAATTAATAAAAAATTGTTTATTAATTTTTGAATAATTTTTCTTTATTGGATTGCCGTTAAATTTCGTTGGTTGCACTTCTCACAAGGCTCGTCTGCTTGACAAATATTTCATTTAAAAGTTAAGTAGCTTTATTTTTTGTTGAAAAATTTTTGCCTGACAAGTAGCATTTAAATATAATAGGACCAACCAAACATGTGTAATTATATATAAGAGCTCAAGGTAATGCGATTTGTCTAATGATCAAAAAAAATTGTTCAATTAAACAAAAAAAAAATAAAACAAGAAAGCTATACAAGCAGTAAAAATTATAAGCAATAAATCAATTAAAATTTTCACTGGAAATTAAAAATTTTGAAAAAAGAACTTGTTATTTAAACGGCCAATGCGTCTTTAAAATATTTAACAAAAGCTTTAAGATTTTTTTTAGGCGTCGAAGTTCCTTCATTATTAAAAAAAAACCAAAATATTTAAATTTAAAAGATTATTTTAACATGAGAAAACAGCATTTTTCTTAAGTTCCAAATTCGTGCTTGCTAAATTTCTGTTACAAAAGATTTTACATTGAAAAAAAAAAAAAAAAAATTATAAATCAGTTTTACTAAATTCTTCGCAACATATTTGCAACAATTTTTGGATTGTAAGAAAATAACAGCGGGCCTTACCTTAACCGCAGCCATAACAAAACCTTTACCTTAACTGTACCAATATCTTTTAAGTAAACAAAAGTTGTAACAACTGTTAGCGTGAAGCAACTCAAAATTCCGCTGACTAGACAGCTGGTCGCTCTGAGAACTTAACCTGACGCTGAAGCGACTCACTTGTAAAGTAGCAAGTCTCTTTTGGCCAAGAATTTACGACCCAAACAAGCAAAATCTTGTCGTCTGATGTTGACAAAGTGCAAGCGGTTTGTCACGTTTATGGTGTCTGAACTTAAACACAAACCTACATTCTCTCGATGTTGCGACTCAGTGTCGTCTACGCGACAAATCATTTAAAAAGCTGTAATATTCGTATATGGACAAAGCCACTTTGGATCATTAAAAAACGCTAAACTGCAAAGGCAGTTAATAAAGTACCAGTTTAAAAGAGTTTTATTGCTCAAAAATGATTTTAGTTTTACGTGTTTTGTATTTACTTTGGGTTGTAAAATAATTTAAATGAGTTTTATGACTAAGTTTATTAAAGCAATGAAAATTATTAGATGCCTTGATTGTTTGAGAGGCGTAGTAAATCTCTGTAAATGATAGCGTAATGAACTGAGGACTAAGCGAAAGCGTGGGTGTAAAAATTTAAATTAATATGAAAGATTTTAGGTCTTGTAAGGATAAGGATAAGGATAAGGATAAGGATAAGGATAAGGATAAGGATAAGGATAAGGATAAGGATAAGGATAAGGATAAGGATAAGGATAAGGATAAGGATAAGGATAAGGATAAGGATAAGGATAAGGATAAGGATAAGGATAAGGATAAGGATAAGGATAAGGATAAGGATAAGGATAAGGATAAGGATAAATTATAAAAATAGTTGGCTGATGACTTCAACTCCCTGCTTGCTGTCAGTTATCAATGAAAAGGAACGAGTTTCATGCTTTGATAAGCAATACCAAAAGTACCTAAGCCGTTAAGCGCCAATAAAGGATGAGGCTGACTTTGCGTTGCTGCGATAACCTCAAAAACGAGACCCGAAGGTTTGGAGTGTTTGGATTGCGACAGTCTTTTGGCGGAACTAGTCCAGCATACTCAGGTATAAGTGCTTTCTGATACCACCGTGACTTTCGGTAATGGATTTTAGTGCCCGCCTTACATGGGCACACTTTCCTTGGGATATGTATTAAGCATCTTACCCGCTTTGAAGGCACTATGGTTACAATTAAATGCCTCACAAAAGTGTATACATTTTATTCGCCCAACAGTAGGGCGTAACAGCATAAATATTACAAAATTTTTCCATACGACAAAAATAGATTGATTAGGCCATGTCTGCCCCAGTCCGCACGCCCTTCGGACTGTGAACACAAAGAAATTTAAATATTTGATTGAAAATTGTTCAGCAGTTTCCTTGTCGTCTTTGTATTCTGACCGCTTACCCACTTTGTATAAATCGTTAAATACAAAAAGTGATAGCCCTGTAAGCATCAAAAATCAACAACTCTGCGAAAAATAGTTTAGCTACATATATCAATTTCTTGTTTGCTTTAAAATTGTCTTTGAAATATACAATCTTTAATATGGGCGTGGCACAGCTCCTTGTTTGACCAATCCAATGTCATGGAAACAATTAACAAAATCAGTTGACAACCATGCCCCTATGCCATATGAGTATATAAGTGTGCTGAATGAGAGGCAAAGAGGAATAACAAAAACTTTTGTTCCCAAAACTCACAACTAATTATATTGTTTTTGGTTGCACTCGTGCTTAGGCTCGTTAACATTTTCAATTCCAGGATACATCCCTGCTGCTTTCACCTACATACATGCTGGTGTTGATGGTAAATTATCCTGCTGGCATTTTTCGTCAAACTCATTTGCGTAATATCGTTTTCTTGAAATAATCAGCCCTCTGTTCCGAACGTCGCTGATAGTGATTCTAAATGGAAAATAGTTTTTTATGTTTTGTTTTTTTTTGTTTCCTGTTTTTGTTTTGGTTAGCTGATTTACAGTGTGGAAAAACCTTCTAGTATGTATGTATACGAAATTGCTTTTTGCATGCGAAGTAAATTTGTTTGCCATTTGATTTGACCTTCTTATGGCAGTGGGCAGTCAGCATCAGCAACAGACGATAACAATTCTGAATTGATGATGTTGATATCAATAAATAAGTATTCCTACATTTGCTTTTTATTTACCATTTTTGGGCAACAACAAGTGCATTTTTTAATACATACAAGCTCATATGTACATATGTATGTATATTATGTATGTTAGTACAGTTGTGTTCAATATAATAGCAGAATAGAAATTGAAGGATATTTTTGAGCAAGTTTCGACTTGCATATTATTATAATAAAATTGATTGGTCTATGAAACTGCGTACACTGAAATTATTTAAAAAAAACCGCCTAAAAAATTTGCAGATTTTGAAGGCCATTTTTTTTAAATTTAACTAATTTTCCTGAACTTTGTGCTCCTTTCATTTGGTTTCTGTTATAGAATTTGCTAAATTTGTAATGAAAATTATTAAAACTTATTATATTTAATTTTGATACTATTATATTGCACACAACTGTACGAATATACTGTTTTTCAATACTTTGTAGCTGAGCAACAATTTCAAATAGAGCAGGAACATTTTTGAAGTGCTTTTATGTAAATAATAAAAACGGTACATATGGGTAATTCAATATCAAATCAACCAATGAGACTTGAAAAAAAAAAAGATTTTTTAATTCGCCTGTATTGAAATTTCCAGTCCTCTATCAAATACGTTAATGTCGGTGTGATGCTGAAAGTCATCATTCAGAAGTGTTTTTGCTGAAATACTAGGAAAAAAAAACTTCGTTTGATACCCATAATGTCATATATTATTTATTAAAAAAATCAAATTGGTGGAAACTAAGTAAAAACAACAAAGTGGCAATGCCAAAAAAGAAATTCAGTAAAAATTATTTTATTTTGTTGGCGCTATTTGGGCTAGCGATGTAAATAAATAATCGAGTTTACGTTAATCGATTTTTTTGTAAGCATCGATACACAGAGGTGAGCTTAGGTGACAGCAGGGCTCACTCAATCAATTATTTATTCTTTTGAGTAACCGATACATGATCAAAAGTCGATAATTTTCTTTAAGAATCGATATTTCACAAACCGTTATACCTCTAACAATAAAACCGTTTTATCTCTAATAATGAGTAATCAGTTTTCCCGAATCGAGGTCACTTCCCTACTTTGTGCCAGATGGTGCCCAAGATGAAATCAACCAAAAATCGATTATTTTCCTGAAATATCGATTTTTCTCAAACTGGTTTATCTCTAACAATAAAACCGTTTTATCTCTAATAATGAATAATCAGTTTTCCCGAATCGAGGTCACTTCCCTACTTAGGGAAAGATGAAATCAAACAAAAATCGATTATTTTCTTAAAATATCGATGTTTCTCGAACCAGTTTATCTCTAAAAAAAAGTCGATTAATGCGCAATAAACTTTTCCGACTCTAGATCACTTCTCTACTTTGAGTCACATGGTTGGTTGCTGGTTCGCAAGATGAAATCAACCGTAAAAGTTGTAAATACTCATACCAACATGTACCAGTCGCTTGAAATTGATGACATCTGACCTTAAATGTGTGAAAACGATTTCAATTTCACATTTCTACGCATCGATTTGAATAAATGACTTACTAAAATAGGGAAAATTCAAGTCACTTCAATGGAAACTTTGAGTCATTTGTGTGGATGACAAGGCGCAAGAAAAACAACATCAAGGCAGCAATGTAAAAATTGATCTAATATGCAGGGTTAAGCGGACAACTTTTTATGGGCAAAACGAGCATTGGGCACATTGTAAATATAATTTAAAAATCGGTATAAACATACATACATATGTACTCAAATATTTTTATATATATACCGCTCTGATTGTTGGCGCATTGCATAGCTCTTTTTGCCATTTTTGGGCATGGGCAAGCCCATACACATTTCCATACTTGTCGCATATTGCAAGTTACGATAAGGTCAGGAAGAATTTTTGTCGCTAAAAACAGCAACAATATGTTAAATTTCCTTCTATTAAGATTTAAAACCTATTTAAATAAAAATTCTGTAGAATAAATTCTTTTTAAATTTTGCTTAAATTTCGGTAATCATTAAATTTTTCTCGAAGCATTTCATTAAATTTGAGCACTGAAATTTGATGTGTAGCCATTTTAAGTGCCTTGCGGCTTGACATATCTTTCCTATATTTTGCTGTAGTCTAGTATTTCATGGTTGCTTGGATACCAGACTGCATATGTATGTACTCGTCTGCGGAAAATCTTTAAATAACCACAAAATGCTTTTACTTCATTAAAAAAATATACCTGTCTGACAAAATCCAAATAAATTAAAAACAAGTAAGGAAAGGGCAGACTGTGCCGAAGGCTTTTTACCTTTCATGAATATTCATAACCCTCTTATAGTGTCCCATCCTTACTTACAATTGGTACAAACTCTTTCAAACTCTTAATTTAAAGATACATAGCCCCAACCACATTTATCGGATCAATCGATTACATGGGAGCATTTGACGGACAGACGGACTTACAAACATCGGACCAAAGTTATAATACCATTTCATATTCGTGAAAGGTATAAAAAGCAAAGAAAAGGTTAAAGCAATGGCTGCGATGACAAACGTTCGTCAATGTCACAATTGTTTATGCATGAAAATGTGCGGAAAATCATACATGGAAGAAAATTGAAAAGCTTGGGTTTAAATAAGTTAATTTTGGATATAACAGCACTGACTGGTTATTGAGTATGTACTTCAACTAGACAAGAAATTTGTGCAACCAAGAGAATGAAACTCGTTTGATGAATGGCGAGGTTTTCCGGAGCTATTGAAAATGTAAATGCGATTTGAAACTTTTTAAAATTTTTTTAGGGAGGAATAGAGACAATACTCTTCTATGTTAGACAAAATATTTAGCTCTTCTAAAACGTTTAATGATGTGAACAATGTCCATTAGATCCAGTTTCCACAAAGTGACACAACCGAAAAGGTTTTCAGTGACTTAAAATTTTCTCTGTCATTGAAGACGATAGGAAGGCGCTTAAGACACTCAAAAACGTCCTACTCATATAAGGCTAAATCTTCTAATCTCTCTATAAGCCTCTTTGGCTTCCATTTATCCCTACCACTAATTCAAGCGAGTTGCCTTCTGTATAACCTGTAACCCAAAAAGTCTTGAAACTTAGTATCGCTGATTTCAACTTCAATAACAAAATAAGACTTATGAATCTGTCAAAGTAATCTGAAAGTAAAGATAATTGTTTTGACATACATACATATGTATGTAGATGCCAAAGGTCTCAAGTGAAAGTGTGAGCATTTGGCCATTGAGTGTTGGAAAAAGCGCTAAAGTTTGAAAAATTCATTCAAAGAAATTTGTTTGAATGAAGCAACAGCGTGTCGTATGTGGTGCCTTTGTATGTGTGTGTGTGTGTGTGAAGTGAACAAACTTGCCACAATGACACTCACAATAGCCACCCTCGAGCCACACAACGAGCTCCACACAAATGAAAAAACAACAAAATAACGGAAAACACAAAGTAAACAAACAAAACCGAAACATTTATCGTATAGCCGACCTTCATAAAACTTGCTCATTCAAATTTTGTTCTCTCTTAAGGTAAAAGTGTAGTGAATTCACCGCGAGTACGCTCTTATTTGGCAATATTATACCCAGTTGTGGGGGTAAGTGATTAAAATATTGCGGGAGAGTGAATGACCAGATATGATAGTGATGAGCCTGAAGGAGGCCGAGGATCACACTTCAACTTAATTTATTAAAGCACATCAGATGGGCAAATGGAAACATCTGTTTTTGAGAGTGCGCGAAATGTTGGAAAATGCTGCCTTTGTCTTACACTTCACGACTGTGAACGCCTCAATATGAAAAACTTACAACTGGGTATATGACGTGAGCCATTTGCTAACACTTTGTCCTTCTTACTTGTTTTCAAATTAATGTTTTTTTTTTGCGTTTGAATAGTTTGGAGAGCGCTACCTCGTTACTCACGGCGAATTGCGGCAAACTAACAAACGAGCGCGCGCACTGTCGAAGCGACATGTGGCAACACCAGCCGGCATTTCTTGGATACAATGAATTTGTTGTAACAACAACAATGACAACAACAACAGCATAACAAACATGTGCTTGACTCGTTTTACAACTCTTCCTGTTTATGTTGACTTTACTGCGCTACGAATTCAATGTCACACTTTTATGTTGAAGAGAAAAAGTCGATAAAAAAAAATAAAAACAAAACAAAAAAGATTTTATGCTGGCGATTTGCGGTTTTGTTTAGCTGCCATCTCCGCAATTAATTAGTTTGGAATTTTTTTTATGGTTTCTTTTTTGTTTTATCATCAAAAACAAGACAACCGGTCAAACTAACTTAGTCACAGTATTTTACAATAACAACAAGTTGTGCTGCCACTTTTTAGCCTCTTTTGGTTTCACGTAAATAACAGCATTTAGCAAATTTCTTTGGTTTATTTGCCTTCAGTCTGATTCGGTAGCCGGTCGTTGAAAGAACACTCGTTTTGGTTGTACGCTTCGTATGCGCCCAATTTTGTCGTAAATACGTAACGAACAAAAACAAAAGAAGAAGAAGAAGATACACTGTTGTGCTGCTGCTGGTGGTATGTTACTCATTCGACATGTAGCACGTCAATATCGTATTGACCGCCGCGTTTGCCGTTAGTTGTTTGCGGATTGCGAGTTTAAAATGTTGTTCAAATTTAAAATTTACGAATTTTGTTTGTGATTTCCAGTTTTTCGTGTGTTTGCAATACAATTATGCAAATTAAATAAACGAGATATTTTGTGATTGAAATGTACAGCTGGAATATACATATACATGAAATTGTTTAAATTTAGAAAATATAAAATTAAAAAAATAATATGAAAATACAAACCTAAGTTAATTTAGTGAACAATAAATGTAAAAAAAGCAGACGAAAATAAACACAATAAAATTTTTCAGAAGAAAAAGTATAAAAAATAGCTTTTTTTAAAAAATAGCTTGTTAAAAAAAACTAAAAAAAAAACCAAAAAAAAATTTGAAAATTTGTTTTAATTATAAAAAATCAAGCTGTAAGCTAATATGTGTCTTTCATTCCCATCGAAAATGTGTAAAGTTCATACTTCATTTTAGGAAGTCCACAGGAAGATACTTGCTCTGATAATTCCAGGCGTGCAAGGGCCTCTTCGTTGAAGACTCGATTCACGTCCTCTTGCCTTGGTTATGATTCAATATCTGCAATAAGGAATCAGGAAATACACATGCTGAGTGCGGAATGCTAATGGAAAATAGCTTTGCCATTTTTTTTAGTCCCTTTTTGAAAGTTAGTTTTGGGATAACAATTTCGTAGCCGTAGGATCTTCAATACCCTCAGATAATTGATGCCTCTTCATTCAAAATATTTTTTTCATTCACAAACTTAAATCGTCATAACAACAAAAATAACAATTGATATGAAAACAGCTATTGAGCTTTTCCAAGCATATTTTAAAATAACAGTTGTCATAATTATAACAGTCATTTGAATTTGTTATAGTTCAAGTTGCTGATGATAAAAAAAAATTCAATAAAATAAATTTTTTTTTTTTAAATTGAAAAATCTACACAAACAATTAAAAAGAAAAGATTTTTTGATAGCAACTTTCAAACATAACTAAAAAAATTAAAAAAAAGACGCTAAAAGGCAAACAATAGGGAAAATGTTTAAAATACATTTTTTTTTACATACAGACTATTAAAAAAATTAAAAAAAGTATCTATTAAAAAAAAGAATTTTCAAAACAGAATTTAAAAAAATATGGAATAAATACGCCAAGCGTTTTAAAAAAATGTAAATAGTGGTACTAAAAAAAAATTTGAAAATTTAGAAGGCAGAAGTTCTGACCTTGCATTTGAGCTATTAGAAAGTTTTAAAATACAATTTAAAAATTTTGAAATATAAAAAAACATGCAGAACCAGGGGAGTGTAAAAAACATTAAAAATAAATTGTATTAAAAAAAGTAAGAAGCTCCGTGTTTACAAAAAGTAGACGTGGTCGCTAACAGTTTTTGCTTTTCTTACGCTTACAGAAAAATTGCACCACAGCTTGACAGTTCGATGGCAACTTAACCGTAACGAGTTATGAACTTTTTCTCGGAAAATTTCTATGTAGAAAATGTGGGCGTGACTATCATTTTTAAAATTTTAAAAGTATTTGTTTTTAGATCATAGACATTTTTGGCCAAGGATGAGCATGCTTCTATCGATTTCTTTACTGATGTTAATAATATTATTATCATCTAAGCGTTGTTCGGCATTTTTTCCAGGTTGCCATATAGTTAAGTTTTCTATAGACATTTATGCTTAGTTTAACTTGCCAACCGTGGGTATCGATTAATTAGTTTTCTTAGTTGAAATATTACGCAATCCGACAAAAATCTCCCTCTCAAGTATGTGTGTATGTACATATGTATATGGCGCCATATACAACAGTTATATCATCAACCTCCTAGGAGATTTTTGCGCCGAGCTTCTCTTCCAAGCCTTTCATGACAGAAATACACTCGGAGAGTTTGCCAAACCACTGCCGAGGGGCGACCACGTTTTGAAAAAACTTTTTCAAACCAGTTTTTGATGTAACCTGTACCAGGGCTCGAACCCGGACCTTTGGTGTGGTAGGCCGACAACACTACCTCCACACCACGGTGGCCGCCCAAGTAGGGGGAGCTATAAATTCAGCATTCATACGAATGGATGAAGCATTTTTTTTAGGTAATACACGGCTAAAAATTTTGAGCCTACGCAATTTCTTAAATTTTTTTAAATAAATTCCAAACCTTTTAATTACCTATACAAATTTTAAATTTTTTTGCGGCTACATCTAAAACTTAACTGGGAAAAACACACTAAGTGGCAACATTTAACTATACTTTATAAGCTACATAAAAATACTATGTATGTTCATAAATTTGTATGAAAGAAAACACGAAAGCTCTTCAGAAAAAAAATCGCCAAAAATCAGGAAAATTTCTTACAGACTTGAAACAAACACTTTATCAGACTACAATTCTAAAAATTCTGAGACAAAAGTTAAAAATTTGATGAAATTTTTTCTAATTTTTGCGAATTTCCCATACTTATTTAGAATATCATTTTTAGTTTTTGTATTAGATCTTGATAAGTTCTCTTACAGGAAAATAGTTAAAATTAATTTTCTGAAGCCAAAGTTGGTGAAAACATATAAAAAAAGGGGGTATGCTTAGTTTTGTCGGCTACTGTATGTGCAACTAGGTATATACAACTTTCAACAGCGCATCAAAAACATCAGCACCTATATAATTGAAAAAAAGTAAAAAACAAAATATTTTCTAATTATAGATTATAATATAACGATATAATAGAAGTTTGATTTATCTTCATGTTTAATTATATAGTGCCGAAATTGAAGATATAAAAACCAGGTAGCCAATAACAAAAAATGAATAAATTTGTAGCTTAAATTTCACGCAGCTTGCGTCGCCGGTGGATCGAATAAATATATATATGTACATGTATGTGTTAAACAAATCCGGCAAAACGAGTTTAATTTGCTTTAAGCAAGTGCGTAGCGGCATCAAAATTGTCTTTTTCAAATAAATTTTTTTTAAATGAAATTTACATTAATAACAATTTAATTAAATTAATAACAAATACAGAATCATTTTAAAAATCAACTTATCTCATAAAAAAGAAAACGTGAAATTCAAGTGGCTAAAATTTAATAAAGCATGATGTAATATAACATCAACACATTCAAAATCAATATTTACTTACAAAGCTGTTGAGTGTTTAAAAATGATGTGAGCAATTTTAAGACGGCAGCGTGTACAACATGCTTCAAGCGATATCTCTCAATTTTTAAAGGAAGTGATGCCAATGCTCTTTACTTGGATGTGACAAAATATGAAAGGAAATAAGGTAATATTTGTGTATTTCTTAGATAGTTGAATTTATTTGTGCACCGAAATCATTTGTTCCGTCATTTTGAAAGAAAATTTTTTGTTTACGAAATATCGAGGAAAACTTTTAGCACAGTTTCTGCAAGATATCACCCGACTAAGACAATACATTTTGATTTGCCAAATGTATACAAAGTTAGCGAATATGGTATTAATCTTATGTTCGCAACACATTCAGATAATTTTTCAAATTTTTTTTTCTAACGAACAAAATTGTTTGACTCCATTTAAACGAAATTGCGTTTATAAACTTTTATATTTAGAAGAAAATGCAGAGCTCAAATTTCCATTAATTCCAGTTTCCGTGAGCATGGTATTGATATCGTATATCTCTTTACTAATGTGCACTATTTCAAAGTTATTTAGCCTCAAAAATGAAGTTTGTATGCTAGGTGCCACGCCCCCTTTTCTTATAAATCCTATTTGTTTTCTCGTGAATGTAGTATTGAAATCGTACCAATCTACACTAAATTCGTATCATGAGGCATTTTAAATTATTTAGCTTCAAAAATTAAGCTTTTTTAGGAGGTGTCACGCCCCGTTAATATTTTCTGTTAAACTTTGAAATATAAACACACATTAATTTTATAACTTAATGCCCATCCTATACTTTATGTTGAAACACAATTTAATTTCTCGCAACCGCAAAGTTTTTAACCATTTCGGCGAAGGTGCTAAATGAACCATTTTGGGATTATTTGATTGATGTATGTACATATGTATGTTACAACAATTTGCGCAACCCTTGTCAAATTTTGATTGGTGACAAAGCGCTCTCGGATGTAATCTATCTTTAGTGTAGTTTTCAGTTTTGATCTTT
>OX608079.1:109366936-109411936 GCA_951509765.1 Sphenella marginata
GTAATAAGTTTAATGTGTTGATTAATTGCAGTAAGGAGCTGCTAACGTTTGCTTTTAATTAAGCTTTGCGCTGCCTACTCTTCAGTTTATCACAACACAGAATAAAACATGAAAACACATTTCAAAAACCGTTACGTGTATTCGTCGCAAAGCAAAAAGGAACAAAACAATACATTTGTAAATACCAGTTTTGGCGCAATAAAAAGCGTAATTAAACCAGAAACCTTAATAATAACCGAATATGTGCATATACATATGTACATATAATATTTTATTTCCACGCATACATACATATATACATACATTTCTATACTACTTGTAGATATGTATGTATGTATGTACGTTTCATAAAAACTCAATTAAAGATCACATAAAATCTTAATTAAAGATCACATAATTTATTTTCTCTTATATTTTTTTTATTATTGTTACATATGTATGTACATGTTTATATAGAATTTCTTAATTTTTCCTTTTATTACTAAATTGTGTCTATTGTATGGTCCATAATAATTTCTAAATAACTAGATAGCCTCAGAAATTGCTGGGGATGCATGGTGAGTTGCTCCCTGTTTTTATGATAATTTGTTTTCTTAATATACGGCAATGGACCACAAAATCAGGCGTAAATTTCAGACTGACGCAACATAAAAGCCGTTACCATATGCATGTATGTATGTAGATGTGTTGATATGTTGGCTAGTTGCTAAAACGCTGTTGTTTTATACTTATTTTTCTTGCAGATGTTGTTAACCCGCAATTTACTTTACTTCATTCATGTTCAAAAACTTATGGCCTAAGTTTACTGAAACATATTTATAAGTAGATGCGACCGTATTGACAAGAGCATAGGCTGCTCATACAGCCTATGTAAACAATTTAATCGAGAGAGTTGAAGTGAAAAAATAATAAAGTGCCATGTCGGGCATAATAATAATTGCGATTAAAATAAAAATTATACATTCTTGGCACATTGCTGTTCGAGGGCATTTAATTATTTTTGCTCCTTTTGATAATGCATTTTTTTTATTTTTTACTTTTTTCTTTACCTTTCCTCTTAAGCTACGAGGGATCAGCTGTTTGAGTGCCACAACTGTTAAGTGTACACGAAACTGTTTCAACTGTCATCAGCAGTTTACAGTGACTTTAAAACTGTCAATATCAACAGCCGATTTTTCAGTGCTATTGAGTCACTTTAGCCGAAACCAGTTTTTATAATTTCAAGTAAGGAACTTTGGTGATAATGTCCTGATTGTTGACTTCAACTCCCCTCAAAACGAACAAAATAGTTCCCCCAAAGGCCTTATTTTGTCCAGAAATCATCCTGATTTTTATTATATTTGCCCGGTCAAGTCTGTAGATTTAAGAAAATGTATTAACAAATTAAGGTAATCCCGCAAAATTTCGGAATTGATGCTTACAACATTCCGAAAGAGTCTCGAAACAATTAAGAAAAAATCCAGAAATGGTCCGTAATAAATCCCAAATTGATCCTGAAAAATACCCAAAAAATGATTCCTGAAAAAGTCCATAAAGTAATCCCAAAATAGTCTCGACATTGTAACACAGGCGTCACGAAAAATTCCGAAGTCAATCTCTACACCATCCCTAAAGTGTCCCACATTGTCTAGAAATGGTACCAAAAAAAATCCAAATAGATCCCGAAAAATACCCAAAACGGGTCGCGAAAAAGGCACAAAAGTTCCCAAATTACACCAAAAACGTGAAAAAGGTTGCAAATAATCCAAAAAAAAGTTTTAAAAACCCTCCCTAAATGATCCCAAAATGATTCTGATAATTCGTAAATTCCACTAGCTCACAATATTATTTTTTTGGTTGAGTCTAATGTAAATGTTCCACAACATTAAATTTATTTCTTTGTGTTATGCACCTAAATTTCTTTAGCACTTAGGAAATAACTTTCCCACGCTGTTCTTAAATTTAATAGTCCATTATCAATAGCTCGCAGATGAATGAGCTATTTAAGTACATAAAGTAATTAATTTCCTACTCAGATTTTTTTCTCGTTGCGAAGATTACGCACTTTTACGCTTTACTTGACTGTAGTTAATTCAGCCGCGCGTAGTCCCACGTCTTGCTTGCTACTATTTACTGTTTAGACGGATTTTTTAATAGGTAATCATTATCTTATTTGTTTCCAAGTAAAGGCAATTATAAATTAATTACAATTAAAAAAATCCTGAAAACCTGAAAAATAATAAAAAAAATTTTTTATTGAAATAATCAAAACAATGAAAAAATATTCAAATTAAATGAAATTATCATAAAAAATAAAATAATAATTTGATTAGTTTTGATTATTTCAAATATTTGTTGAATTACTTTTCAATTAACTGGACAATAATCATTAAAAATTTAAAGTAATGATAACCAACCATTAAAGGGATTTCCATTCAAATAATCGATCAAACCGGTAATCATTACAATTAGTAATCGTTATTTGGCAGGTATGATTTTAATAATTTTTTTTTATTAGAGCGAATTCTATTCATAATAAATGTCCTCTTATTTTGTACGAGTGTATAATAAAAAAATTTCTTACTTTCGGAATATTATTTAACTTTTATTCTAAATTGATTTTTGTGTCGTTACCATACTTCTAAAATAAAAACCATTTCAATGGTGAACCCTTTTAAAGTTGCCAATACCACCATATGCACCACAAAAAGGTTATACAATACTAAGTGATTAAAATCTTATTCAAGCTAAACGGAAAATTTACCAAAATGGGTTTTTTATTTTACTTAACATAGAATGGAAAAGTAATTTAATTTAATTTTCGCAAGTGTTTGGTTTTCACTCTACATTTGGTATCACTCTTTTCAGGTTGAGGTCAATTTCTATCCTCCAATTATAAAATTGAACATTGGAGTACATAGTACGAAACACTGAAATTAAAATCCACTTATTTGCGATATAACTTTCGTACTGATCTCATATAGTCCCAAAATCTTCTACCCAAAAAAAAAAAACTTTTAGAAATCTGAAGAACAAATAGTTCAGTTGGTATAAGGGCCAATTCTCAGGTCTCTACCACTAACTCTTTTATAGTTATTTACAATCAAAAATGAAGTTTGTATGGGAGGTTCCACGCCCCCTTTTCTCAAAAACTCTTTCAGAGATATTACGCCTGTAAGTTTATATGGAAAGTGCCACGCCTCTTTGCGCATGTTATTGTGAAAGTTTAGCTCGCTTAAATGTAACACTTCACTCGTACATATCATCCTTTATCTTAACCCTTAATATTAAAAGTTTTGCGAGTTCCTCGCCCGCAGCCCGGGGTTTCTACATACATATATCTAGCTTTGTTTTATTTATCCTTTAAAAACCGAAGGGTAATGAACCAAATCGAGTTGTTTTGCATAAATTAAAAGTCAACGAAAGAAAAAAAATATATAACAATTTGTTGTATTTGTTTGGTTTAGCACGTTAAAATTAATTTCTTCGAATGGAGATTTGTATAATTACATTAATTTTATTTTTTATTATTTTTTCTCTTAACCTCAAAAGGGATTAATTGCATTGAAAAGTCAGAATTAATTACCTTTCATTCGCAAACACCTACATAAATGTCGTAAACAAAAAAAAAGCAATTAGCGCTTAAATTTAAAATTCGCAATATTTCGCTTGAAAAACCTTTTCTGCCGAGACGTTTGTTTTAAAATTCTGGTTCGTAAACACACTCTTAGAAGTTAAATAATTTAAAGGGACACAATAAACAAAGTGTTTATTGCATTAAAAGTTCGGCAAGTGCAAAACATTTTAGCAGAAAATAAGAACAAAAAAACCAAAAAGATATCTGAAAAGTGCTGTCTTTAGCTGTACCGCAAACTTTGCGTAAACAGTTTTCCCAAGAAGTAGAACACTTCACTGAAATGCGGCCCAAGTCAATTTTAATACTCGCTATTGACAAAGTTTTCAAATTAAATTTGATTTTAAAATGTTTTTGTCTAAAAATAAAGCCACACTGACAGTAGTTAAATCAAGCAGAGTAGAATATAACGCGAGCAAAGGCGATCAGACTGTATCCAACGGGCAAGCTTGAGTGCGGGACTAGAGCTGTGTTCATAATAATAGATTTATTACTATTATTATTATTATTCCCTTACTTTTCTAGATTATTTCGAGATTTTTTATTAACTTTTTCAGAACAATTGCGGATCTTTTTCAGGTCATTTCGGAATTGTTTTCGATACGTTTTCGGGATCATTTTCAGACTCCTTTGGTATTATTTCGGAATCGAGGTTGCTTTCGGAACTTTTTGGGGATAATTATCTAGACTCTTATGGGCGCATTTGAGAGAATTTTCGGGGATCAAATCGGGATTTTTATAAAACTTATTATTTTTGTTTGGTTGTTGTTAGCAGCCAATAAACAAAATACTTTCAAGAATTTCAGAATATTCAAAACAATGTATTGCAGCTTTTGAAAATTTTTCTATCTCTGCTGTTTGGCGGACATCTATACAAATGATCTTCCCCTTCGTCTCTGCTTTTTAATTACTTAGCTAAATTTATCAAATTTTGCTTGCGGATCAAGCTATCACTTTTGAAATTAAGCATCATCCCACAAACACCGGAAAAAAGTTAGTTTATAATACAAAGCCAAAGGGCATACGAGCGCAATTAAAGTTTATGGACTTTGAAATTTGTTTTAAATTTCGAATTGAAATATTTCCTACTTTCTTTTTTTTGTTAGCGCAACTAAGCATCTTAAATATATTTTAAGAAAGGAATTTCAAGCACAACACTTATACATACATATATACAAGTATATACCGCCAGAAACGAGGCACGCACAGTCCTAAAATTTAATTATGAAAAAAAAAAAAAAAAAAAATTTGCTTACGCTAGTAAGTTGCTAAGATAATTTCGTTGAATTTTAATAAGACAATAATGCCGTCGCCTTGGCATGGTAGGTATTTTAAAATAAAACTTGACAATTGGTAGCGTATGTTGCTGATATTAATATTGGCGTCTATAGCAAAGGGGCTTTAAGTGCTTGCTCTATTGTCTTGTGTCTTGGATAATGAGACAAATACAGTACGCCTCGGACTAAGCGAGAAGAATAAAAAGAAAAGGAAAGCAAAAAAATAACTTATTTTAAAAATAAAATAAAATAAAATAGAATAAAATAAAATAAAATAAAATAAAATAAAATAAAATAAAATAAAATAAAATAAAATAAAATAAAATAAAATAAAATAAAATAAAATAAAATAAAACAAAATAAAATAAAATAAAATAAAATAAAATAAAATAAAATAAAATAAAATAAAATAAAATAAAATAAAATAAAATAAAATAAAATAAAATAAAATAAAATAAAATAAAATAAAATAAAATAAAATAAAATAAAATAAAATAAAATAAAATAAAATAAAATAAAATAAAATAAAATAAAATAAAATAAAATAAAATAAAATAAAATAAAATAAAATAAAATAAAATAAAATAAAATAAAATAAAATAAAATAAAATAAAATAAAATAAAATAAAATAAAATAAAATAAAATAAAATAAAATAAAATAAAATAAAATAAAATAAAATAAAATAAAATAAAATAAAATAAAATAAAATAAAATAAAATAAAATAAAATAAAATAAAATAAAATAAAATAAAATAAAATAAAATATAATAAAATAAAACAAAATAAAATAAAATAAAATAAAATAAAATAAAATATAATAAAATAAAATAAAATCAAATAAAATAAAATAAAATAAAATAAAATAAAATAAAATAAAATAAAATAAAATAAAATAAAATAAAATAAAATAAAATAAAATAAAATAAAATAAAATAAAATAAAATAAAATAAAATAAAATAAAATAAAATAAAATAAAATAAAATAATTTGTAAGTTTTTGCAAGCTCGAGGCCAGATAAACAATAATTCGTAATGAATTTAATTGTCAGTTTTTTTGGGAAAAATTGTTAATTGGAGAGAAATTACAAAGGAAAAATCAAAATAAAATAAATTAAATTAAATTAAATTATATTAAATAAAAAAATGTGTGTATAAACGAAAAAATAAAAATAAAATAAAACATTTTAAGAAGCAAAATTAAAATAAAAAGACTTGGTTGCGTATGTTTATATGCAGGTTTTTTTTAAACAACTAACCAGCATAGTCTTGAAACTAATTGCGAATTCCAGCCTCGTGTTTACTCTATTTATGATTACTCAATTTAAATTGAGGTGGACTTGTTTTAAAATGTACACTTTAGTAGATTAGCCGCATTTAAAACGATATTCACACCAGCAATGCCAACACAACATTTTTTTATAATCCACTTAACTTGCTATTGACTAAATTCAATAAGGAATTTAAAAGTTCTCTGAATAAGTTAACTACGAACAAGCTTAAGAATGTGGCTTACCAAGTTTTTATAATTATTGGCTATCAGCTTTCAGTTGAGTTTTAAAATAAAATATGAATATAATATATAATATAAAGAAAAATATGTGACATTGTTTATACGCATTTCGTGCGTGCAAACACACAACACGCACATTAGCGGACATAATTATTGGCACAGTCGTTTTGTGCGATTTTCACAAATCTCGACTTTATTAAAATTATTTTAACAAAACCTATCTAAAAGTATGTTTCAAGTGCTAATATAAGAACTTTAAATTTTTTTTTTAAAGATGTGCACAAAATTCGCAACAATTCAAAAAAAAAAATTTGTAAAAATATTTAATTTTGTTTGTAGAATTTTTAGAGATTTTTGAAGTATACAGTTTTGTTGCCCCTGAAATTTTAGTATAATAAGGTGTTAATTTAAAGTGCGTTATAAATTTACTGATTTTTGACAACTTTTTTCCAAATGTATTAACATTTATGCCCGCCACTGTAATTATATTTGTATATTTTTCATGTGCCGCTTGAAAACAAAAAACCAGTTTAGGCTACTAAATATAAACTAATATTCGTTGTCGAAATATTTATAATTACGTAACTAAAAATAAAATAAAATTTCTTCTTTAATTCAATTTACATGTATTTATCATTGAAATCTATTTTGGGAGAATGTACTTTTTATTCTATGTAAGCATACAATTTGAGTTATGTGTACAAGTATTAAATAATAAATTTTCTAAAATACATACATTTTATTGAATGATGACGCAGAAAATATATGCATACTGCAAAACAAAAGTTTCAAATAAAAGTCTCTTGACTTTTGACACGGATCCAACGCCTAGCTAAAACTCATTACTAAGATATGGGATATGAGACAGCCCTAGGTATCCCGCTTTCATGGTTAGCTTGTTCTAGCCGTCTCTTTCGCTCTCTTGACTTCGCTTTACAAAAGTCTTGCTTCAACTGGTAGGTAGATCTACTATTGAATTGCTTACAAATTTCGGTACACAATTAGGAGCATCATCTATCCTTTTTCTTAATTTCAGATAGATGGCAACCCTGTAAAAACAATCTAAGCGACAACATTGAAATAATAGTGCTTAGAAAGGGGAAAATAGTAAAAAAATATAATTTGAAGTCATTTTCAAGCTAAATCATATTCAAAAGGTTAAATATATTGGAATTAGGTGGCAATACTAAGCGGTATCCCTGTGTAGAAATAAATTTCATTAGTTTAATACACGCGTCTCCAGATTATCATATTATTTGAAAAAAAAAAATAATAAAAATAACGTAGTTGGCAACCCTATAAAAAGGTAACAGTGGTAACACTTATGTACTTGATTTTTAAATGCCGCATATCATCTTATAGAATTGGGATATATTTTTGTTTCGTTCTGTAAACATATCAACCTATCTGGTGCCATAAAATAATCCAAAGACATAAAAATTATAATATGATAACAGGTAAATAAGTTGGGATTATGCAGTTGCAGGGGAAGGGCCATAGTCCCAATTTTAGTGATGACACGTTTGATCTTAAGCAAACCGAAATAAAATTAAAACTTTTTTACCTCAACTAGAAGGGGATCCTATACAGAACATATTGTGAACGGCGACCCGGTGCTGGACTTTCATAACCATTACCTTTCACACCTACTACTACAACTAGTCTGGGGAAAAAAACAAATCAAGTCAGTCAAGGAGTCAAGTATTTAGCCACAATACTCTGTGTCTAAAAATTTTTTTTTGTTGAATTCCGAACTAATTTTAGACTGGTATATTTCTGCACGTTATAGCCATAGTAACAGCGTCATGGGAGAAATACTATTTGGCTAACCAATTGGGTTTTTTTGTTCGTACTAGTTTTGAAGTAGTTTGCAACTAGTTGGTTTGATTGCACGGCATGAATATATGCTTTCTGAAATGTATAGCAGATTAGTGTGCACGAGCTCGTTATCTTAATAGAAAAGTGTTAAAATGCAAATGAATGCTAGCTTTGTTTCTAATGAATAGCCCCAGGAAGCAATGCGCAATTTAATGCTTTGCGTTGCTAGGTAATGTCGAAGTGATGGAATGAGAAAATGCTTTATGGAAATGTTTAAGCATTCCCAAAACATACAAAGTAGATAATATATTGTTGATTGAAATTTAATGTTCTCAGCACCATCTCACATGCACAGGATATTCAGCAAATCTTTCATAATTTCAACAAATGGATAAAGCTGTGTAGTCCCAAGATTTTTAGGACACCACGCTGCGTAAAGAAAAACGCTTCTCAGATATTTTTTTTTTATTTTTACTTGAGCGCGAAACCATTACCAGCTCGCTAAGTTACGTATTACGGATATATAAATTCAATTTTAAGTTTGAGTACGCTCAAAAGCTAGACACTCTATTTAATTAATTACGCAGTTCATTTCAAGTGGCCACCTACGCATTACAGGTTTTTCACATTTACTCTTAGCAACTACATTGAATCATAATTATTAACATGTATTCCATCTTTCGCATGTGTCTAGACAATTGCCTAGCAGCATTGTTCTGAGTATTAACGGTAATATTATAACTAGAGCATTGTTTATCCTAATATCACTAGCAGTTTGCGTAAAAAAAATCAATAAGAGATAAAATAAAAAATCAATAGGAGATAAAATAAATAGAAATAAAAATAAAATAAAATAAAAGTACCTGGGTGACCGAAACTTGCTCGGTATTTTTCGAATTTGCCGCATAATCTTACTTACCAAGAGCATAAATTTCCAAAATAGATTTCCAAAATATCGAACACTAACCACAAAAAGTCACTTAACATACATTGGCGACACCTGTTGTGTATTAAATCTTCTGGTTGGTGTACGCCCTAAAATACCTTTCATTTGATACCCATATTGCCATATATTTAAAAAAATCGGAAAGGTGGCAACCCTCTAAGTTTCCATTAGTGGCAACATCCAAGTAGAAAATCTAAGAAGGAAGCATACTATCCATCTACCAAATTTTATCGAAATCGGTTTAGCCTTTCCCGAGATAGTGGTCTATATCTGAAGGAATAAATAAAATGCGTTCAGGTGGCAACCCTAGGTTGCAATCCTACTCGGAAATATTTTGGTTGGTATACGGCCTAAAATACCTTTCATTTGATACCCATATCGCCATATATTGCTTTATATTAAAAAAAAAAAATCGGAAAGGTGGCAACCCTCTAAGCTTCTTTTAGTGGCAACATCCAAGTAGAAAATCTAAGAAGGAAGCATACTATCCATCCCGAGATAGTGGTCGATATCTGAAGGAATAAATAAAATGTGTTCAGGTGGCAATCCTATGTGGCAATCCTACTCGAAAATATTTTGGTTGGTATACGGCCTAAAATACCTTTCATTTGATACCCCTATTGCCATATATTGCTCAATATTAAAAAAAAATGTATATAGTTGGCAACCCTAAGGACCACCCCAAGTGGCAACACCAAATTCGAAAATCTTAAAACAAAGCATAGTACCTGTGTACCAAATTTCATAAAAATCGGTGAAGTCGTTCGGGAGATAGTAGTGGATATACAAATATACAAATATACAAGAATAAGTCGTTTAAAGTTATAAGATAAAATAAAATAAACTTATGGGGAAATGCTAAAATGTCAAGGAAACAGAACTAATTAAATCTTACTGATAATAGTTGTATTTTAAATGGTTTAGCCGCAAAAGCATTTCAAATTTATATAAAAAAACAACTAAAATAAGATTTAAAAGCTGGCTCATTCCTCTTATTCAGCGCTCATTTATTTCGAACGTGCCACAGCACAAGGTGAGCAGCACGAAAGCAATCACTACCAACATCAATTTTAAATGGCAAACACTGCATTGCGAGTAGATCGAAACTAGTTCTGTGGAATAGAGTGATCAGTATTTGTGAAGAACTCAAAAGCCACTACTCAGAAAAGATGAGTGAGCCTTGTCGACGTAAAAAGTAAAAATTGTCTGAGAAAAAAAATTTTCTCTCCAAAAATTTCACGGGCTATCGCATCTTTAATTACATTTCCGATTGAAATATTTAGAAGAAAAAAAAATTAAAATTTTTTGGGCCAGTTTAAGAAGAACTAGTTCTGCATACATATAGCCTCATAATTTCACCCACATGTATAATCTACATACGTATGTATGTATTTACATAAATTGTAAGGAACAGAAGGTATTTCGAATTTGAATTACGCACTAAAGAAGATTAACTGCGGTCATAGATCTTTAAGTGACTTCGAAGATAACTGTAATGCGCCTGAGCTTGCGGTATTTTGTTCAAAGTATGTTGGTATGCAAAATATGTCCAGGCATGATAGTTTAAGATACAACACACACACCACACACACCACACACACCACACCACCCACATTTAACTAAAACAAATAACAAAAGCAACAAGATTCATTATGTCCAGAACGCGAAAATTGTTATTTATGAACCAATGCGGTACGCGGTGTGTCACGTCTTCGTGTGCGTGCCGAAACTTCTAATAACAAATCAACATTCGGCCGAATATTCGGGTTGAAGAAAGTTCCTCGGAAGCTTTGTATTTTACCTATTTTTTTTAAAGTGGGGAGGGTAAAGAGAAGGAGAGCGAGAAAAGGAAGTGCTACCGGTAAAAGGGGAGCGATAGAGCGAGAAAGTGGGAGATCGAGAGGTAAACTGGAAACCAGATGAAAAGCGAGATAAAAATGAGAGTAAGAGTAGGGGAGATATATACTGTATACACTTTTTCAAAGCATGGAAAGAGGCTCTCATTAAAGGTTTTTGAAGAACCTCTGGGGTACGACCTCTTGGGCACTTAAAATTCAGAACTTAGTTCAAACTCCTCGTGAACGTGCAATGAAAGTAAAAAACAATCCAGTAGGTTGCTAAAAAGTTGAGTTTTTATTAACTCTTCACTGAGATAGAGACTTGAAGCTCTAGCCAACCACGTGATGATCCTTTGGTTAAGACAGCCCAATTTCTTTTGTAGAGGTCGAACGGTTCCAAACGAATGCTAATCTGCACAACCGGACTGTCTCCAAGTGATAGTTGACAAAAAAGGTAGCCGAAAAACGAAAAAGCAAAATGAACGCCTTGGCAATTAATAGCGCCTTGATTGCTAAATATTTAAGTATAGTGTCCTCGGTTTCGTTTGGTTTCAGCTGAGTTCGCCAGGACTCTATTGCAGTTGCCTTTTGGTACATACTTCAATATGCATGCATTTGTTGTTGTAACAAAGTGGGTTTGCAATAAATTTACTACACCACGTTCACCTGAAATGTATGGATTTAATTAGATTCTGTTAGAATGCTTTTGGATGTGCACTCAAAGGGAACTGAATATGAAAGCTGCATTCTTCGTTAATAAAGTTGAAAAATAACAAACGAACTTAAAGTCATTTTGGTACTACGCTCCAGCTGTCGCGCATCACTTATCACTTACCATTTCCTGACTTGGTGCTTAAAGAATTTCACGTTTGTATGAGTTTGTGTGTGTGCTTAGACAATGCGCCGAGCGATGCTGCGAAAATAATTTTGCTGAATAAGGTCTATGTATCGGTGCAATCATGTGGATAGATATTGCAAGACACAAACGTTAAAAATTTAACAAACTCGAGCTTCGCAGATATAAACCGCAACTTAAATTTTATCTCAGAATTCCATATGGGTAAAGGTTTTTTCACAATTACGCTCCTTATTATTATACCTATATAAATACGAAAATTACAGAAACTCGAAGAATGGGCGTGGTTCTAACCTTTTTAGTTCAAAATTTCGCAACAGTTCTTATGACAAAACTCGAATAAATCTTGGTTAGTCTTAACAAAGTATTGATATTTCATAACTTAGAAAGCTTACAAGCAAACTTGTATCACATGCTTATATTTAATTGAAGTAGGCGTGTCGCCGCCCACTTTTCACTGGACAAATTCACATATTTTCGTAGGCGTTTTATTGTAAAATTAAGATAAACAAACGTAAAAAATAGCAATGTCAGTGAGGTCGCCAGTAATCACTGAAAAATAAAAACTATGTGCATACATTAGACCTGACCAGTTTTTTTTCATATAGAAAACCTTAAAGTTTGCTTACTCTGGAAGGGTTTACCTGAGTTTAATTAGCTAAAAAACTGCAAAATGCAGACCAGCACTGACAAACCTCTGAAAATTGTTATTTAGATCTGTAATTTTACTGTATTATTATTCACTATAATAAAAAATTGTATTAGAAATTGAAATTTAGAAGCTTAATATTAAGAAAATTCTAGAAATTGATATCAAGATATTTATTTTTACTGTTCTTTTATTAGATATTATTAAATAAAGATGGCGCTAGTACTTACAAATTTTTTTTTTTTTTTGGCACAGTCTAATGCACATATTTTCTTGCAATTTCTTAGTCTCTAATTAAAAAAAATTTCTGTTTAAACTGTTTCTTAGTTGGGACGCGCTTCAAGTGGAATGCCATAATAGCTCACAACTGGGTATATAACGTGCTTCTTCACGCGAACTCAGATTCCTTACTACATTTTTGTTGTATTCCTTGCTGATGCCGTGCAATCATGTTCGAATGCTCTTATCACGTGTTACTGACGTGTTTATGGAATTGAAATCGTCTCGAGGCACAGCTGCTGTTGACATTTTATGCTGCCTTTTGTGAAATTATAACACGTAACAATGTTCAGTTTTTCTCTCTCCAAAAAATTTTAAATTAAATCCATATTTCTTTAAAAAGCTTTTCATATGTTGATGCCAAATAGTATTGAAATTTGGCTTAGACAAAATTGCATAGTAAACATTGATTGGTGTTGTTCCGATACCGCTATGTACTTGATAGTTGTACACAATTAAATTTTCGTGAGAAGGAATCGATGACAAACAAAGTTTCGAGACATTTGAAAACGAACATGTTCGAATTTGTCGGTGGTTTGGGCCCGGTTGATTCATTATTATTTTTCCAATTAATTAAAAAGTAATACAAATATCATAATTTTTCACAATCATTAAAAAAAAAAAAAAAATCAGAAGTAATCAAAAAAGTTTTTTTCTATATATATATTTTTTTAATTTTCTTTTTTTTTAAATATATTTTTTTTTTTAATTTTTTTTGGCTATTTTAGATTGTTTTTAATAATGGTAAAAAGTCATTATTTTTTTAAATAATTTTTCTTGAAAACAATTAAAATAATCATTACCATTCAAAAAATCAGTTTAATCAATTGATTACTAATTACATTTGTTGTTGTTGTTGTTGTTGTTGTTGTTGTTGTTTTAACAACTAAAACACTCCCCGAAGATTTTGGGAGTGAATTCGAATTAACAGTCCTTGGCCTTAGCGGTACGGCCCGACTGTTGTGGTAGCGATTTTGCATGACCAGTGAAACCTTTGAGGTTATGTCATCCCTCCTTCCGTAAAAAAGGTCATACTCTAAATCCCATACCCTCATGACAACAGTCTGGCTTGGATTTTGTTTTGTAAAATTTTATGAGCAGAACGCAATATTCATAAACATTAGAAACCTGAGCACTTCTTAATTAAGATTGTTATAATGAACGCAAAATGGGTAAACTTTGGCAAAATTTTAAAAATTTTTTCACAAAAGCGAGAGTTGAGAGTTACTTGCAAAAGGCGTGAAGGAAAAGTTTCTTTTTAAAGTGATCAAATTGAGTTTCAAGTAAACCAAAGTTCAGCTAATCTTTTAAGCAACAATTACCATATCATAAAGAAAACAAAAATTTTCGCAAATTGTGCAAGCATTGTATTTCTTTTTCTAGCCACTTAAGTGCTTTTCACTGTTTTATCGAGCTTGCGTTTCAAATAAAATTCTATGTATTTGCAAAGAAAAAGTTTCAACGAAAAACAAAGTTTACCAAAAATGTTTCGGTGCTAGGAAGCGTGAAAAATGAGTACGAGTACAAACATAGAAATTGTTATGCTGTTAGTAAACAATGCTGCACAATACGCGTACATACAAACTTTTACATTTCTACTTATTTTTTGAATGCTGAAAATATCCATGAGCTTTAAAAATTTGTACACGCAGCAAACTTATTTGTTTAATCAAGTCAGAAATCGTAGTATTTACTGTTATGGTTATTTGCATATAAATTTTGGTGAAATGTTTGCTCTTTTCACAATAACAACTAAAATATTTTTGCAAATTGTTGCATTTAATTTTTTTTTCTCTTTAAAGCTTAAATTTTTATTGTGTGCAAATAAAGTTGCTTGCTTAGCGACAAGTGACGATAAGTTGAAGTCCTCATATAAGACCTTTCTATATCGCCTCCTCTAGATAGACGCTACCCTGTAGGAATGTCTAACGAATAAACTAAAAACGAAATAAGGTAAATGAAAAATTATTATTTTTTACTCAAATTTTATGCAGAGTCTGTCAGCTCAAGAAAATTATTTTCGCTTGGATCGAATCTTCAAAATAAAATAAAATAAAAAAAAAAACTTTTTTTTAAAGACTTGTCTTTAAGACGAAATTTGCTTCTGCTTTTTGAGTAGTTTACACACATTTTTTTTATAATTTTTTTGTTATTGAACTTAGTTTGTGCCAAGTTTATTTAAAGTTCATAGTTTCCATTTTCAAAGATATTATTTGATAGTTTAGTTTTTTATATCAAATACATTCTATTTTTTTAACTGAATTATGCTCTAAGCTTTCAGTCTGCGTGCGCCATCTAGTGGACATTTTTTGATCAAATATTGCACTGGCATCGGGTCTTGAGCCGTGAAATTACTGAAACATCGATGACAATATTGCCCACTGATTTTCAAGAATATTAAATTACCTAGATTAGCGCGTCATCTAACGGACTTTTTTTACATGCAACTCAACCAAAATTTCGTATGGAAATGAGCAAACAAACAAGAGTGGAAATAGTAAAAACGTAGTAAAATAAAAACCTGGAGATCCTGAAAAGTTATAGTGGGACCATTTCGGTATCACCCAGGAACATTTTACTTTGGGACTTGTTTGAAGTCCTTTCGAGATGTTAGTTTTTTATTTTAGGCGAATGATTGCCAGTGGTAGTATATAAGTTTTAGCAGCTGGTCACCTGCAAAGAAAATTAATAACAAATTACTACCGGAAGAAAAGCATCGGCCGGCATCCCGGCATATTCCCTGCTGGGCAATATGTATATATGTATATGTGCAAGTTTGTTTATTTATGTACTTTATTTTACTTCCGAATCCGTAAACAACGACTGTTACCTCAAAGTAAGAAGACTTCTGTCAATATTTACTTAATCGGCCTAAACATAAATTGAAGGCTATTTTCGTTATTTGGGGAAATGTAGATTGAAACACGTTTATTGTTTTATGATATCATTTGGTGTTGTATTATTGATTTGCAATAAAATTCTATATATGTATATATACATAAATAAAAAATGTACATATGTACATACATATAACGAATTAGTTCAATATGTTTTTAACAGAATTTGGTACACAAATTTGAAAGTAGTATTAGCTACGGCTGTGCGATTAATTGATTAATAAAAATTTTGATTATTCTTAAATTCGATTACTCAATCGATTAATTATGATTTTTGATTAATCAAAAAGGGTGTTTACTCGATTAATCAAGATTTTGATTAATCAAAATGAAATTTAATTGATTAATCGCCTTTTTGATTAATCGTTTTTTGAATAAAATGATTAATCATATGTTAAAACAGCTCAAATTTAGAAGTTCCTTAATACTTCAACCATTTGTTGCATCTTCGACATTTTGCCCATTCGCGATTGGACAACATCTCAAACTTTTCTAAAATTTTTTTATTTTTTAATATTTTGAAGTATGTTTGGTTTTTAATTTTTTTTATTTTCAACTATTTCAAGGCAAACTTTCACATAAAAAAATGAGTAAATTAATCAGTTTTTGATTAACCATTTTTGAAAATACTCAAGTAACACTCGTTTTGATTACTCAGAATTTTGATTAATCAAGTAATCGATTAATTGAAAATTTGATTAATCAACTTACTCCCTAGTATTAAATACTTGCATGATTTTGGTTAAAGTGACTTCCTACATCGCAAAGTAAAAGCCAGTGTACTTACTAAAAAGTTAAAATTTAAGATAAAAAAGTTTTACCATTCGAATTCCTTAGAAATATTTTTTTTTTAAATTAAAGTGATTCTTATTTTTTACTTTAAAGTGTTTTTTAAACGAAAAATCCGCGTTTTGTAAGTTTTTTCTGGATATTCCCAAAAAATAAAAAACTCTTATAGAAATGCTATTTTAAACGGCTTTATAAACTAATTTTATTATTTATCAATAGCTGGGTTAGACATTATTTCATTTTTATTTATATTTCAATTACTTTAGTTTTACTTTTTACCAAAATACATTCGATTTACATACTTTCTTCTCCATTACAACCAAAAAAGTTACTCATACGCCATGTCAAACCGACTGCTTCATACAATCGACCGCTCCTTTGTTATTGAGCAACGTTGTTTGACAATAGGGCGGTATCAGCTGCCACTTCACACCACTCGCTATTGAATGAATGCGTTTCTGGCAGCTTATTATCTAGCTGTGTAAATAATAAAGCCCTCAACTCTCCCCATGTAAATTGCCACAGCGTTAAATAGTCCCCTGCTGAAAAT
Organism: Sphenella marginata; assembly: GCA_951509765.1. Lineage (NCBI taxonomy): Eukaryota > Metazoa > Arthropoda > Insecta > Diptera > Tephritidae > Sphenella > Sphenella marginata. Next base: position 109,383,961 of record OX608079.1, read on the forward strand.
GAAATAAGTGGAAAATTTATAGGGGTTACTCTATTTATGAGCATAAACAAACAAATGCAAAAAAATATAATAGAATTTGTTGCAGCTCCTTGTAGTGTGTGGACGATAGAAAGGGGGGAAAGTTACGCATTTTTCGTTAGTAAACAAAAATTGAAGGACAATGTCATGCACGTTTTACTCATGAGAAAGCAAGTGGAGGTGTTTTCTTCACTAAAAGCAATGGCAAGGAAGTTGCATTCACTCTTTTCGCTTTCTGGCTACTTTAAACGTCAAATATCCTTGATAAGAGCATGCCAGGGGGAGACTTTAAGGGGCGTTTTATTTTGTAAATGCTCATTAAATTTAAACTTTTTTGAGTTTAATTGAATTATAGACAATTTAAGCAAATTAATTAATACAAATTCGTTCACTTCAATTGCTTAAAAATGAAAATAGGAATACTTCTCAACTAATTAATATACCCTCCCCCAGAGAGAGCATGTTGCCACCCATGACTCCAAAAAAAAAAAAACTTATTTTCCTTAATGAAGCTGAGCGCCTTGGCAACGAATTTATTAACCGCTTCCAAACTCAGCGTTGCAAGTAAAAGCCTATGGAAATAAGTAAATAATAATTATTTATTATGAAATGTTAAAGGCTTAGTGCCAATACAATTAGCTATTAGTTAAATTAAGCAAATCGATTATAGTGGAAGGGATGATATTAACTTTGAAAACTGAAAAGTACTTCTTAAGCTATATAAAACTTTTCGGAAAATTAATAAAGCTCATGGCAAGCAAATTCAATTTAAGTTGACAAAATTTAAAATATCTTATTAGCCTTTTTAATAAACTAACAAAACGATAGGCTTTACATCCAAAAACGGAAAGTAAGAATACATGCCATGTGTCAATAAGAGGAAACTGTTAACGAAAGCTTTAGTGAAGTCTTGAGTTAATAATAAGATTTGTGTTTTTTCTATCTGCATTCCTTATTTGAGCATAGTTTGATCATAAAATAAACTGGTAGAAGGAAGAAGGTGAGAGAATTTTTCACTTCTAATTAACGGCCATAAAAGCTGCTTAGGAATATTAGAGAAAATTAGAAATAAATGCAAACTCCCTGAAGAACCTGCCAAATGCATCAAAACTGGTAGGAGAAAGAAGGAAAGAGAATTTTTCGCTTTTAATTAACGGCCACAAAAAAAACTCTTTAGAAATACTCTAGAAAAAATATTGTTAGTTATCAAGCACAATTGGTCTCCGAAACGGAGGTTCGTCTAAGTTTGGGACTTTAAAGTGACTTGCTACTACTCAAATGAGCACGATAGGAACATATCTTCCCCGTAATAGCAACTTAAATATGGTCATCATCGCACGGCGAATATAAATATCTGTATCCATATATATATATATATATATATATCAAATACATATGCATTTATGAATATACCTTCCTCACGATAGTTACGAAAGCTCCTAAAAACTAATATAATACAGTTTGTGTGGTTTAAAAAAAAAAAAAAAATTACGTATACGCCATGTAGTCCCACAAAGTGATGTTTTGATTATTGTAAAGTAAGTGTGCTTTGGTTATGTTCTTAATTCCTTGAATAAGAAAGCTTTGTGTTTTTTTTTTCAAACCTGTGCACTTGTTGCCACGAACATTAATCAAGTTCAAGTGTGGCAAACGACAAGGCAGATAATATATACGTGTGTGAAAAGGCGTAATGTGTTCTGGCTAACCAAACTAGATATAAGATAAAATACTTATATCTTGTACTTTTGTTTGTAGCACTGAAAGAAATAAAGACCAATTTTGTGCTGATCTCAGGATTTCGAAAAATTAGGCACCGAAAATAGAAGTTATTTTTATTTTGTCGGGCGTAAGACAATGTCGCTGAAGAAAATTATTAATTTTTATGTCATCTGTGCGTCTACAGAAAAAAATATTGTATTTTGAAGCATAACCACGATATATCACAAAAGCCTACAAGCTTAATAAATAACTCGCTAAACTGTTCGAAAATATTACAAAAAAAAAAAATTTCCTTTTAAACAAAAAAAAAAAAAAATATTTTTCTAATTCAATCAAGGGAATATTTTGATTTCGACGTATAGTCTTACTACTACAAAAGCGGATCCCGAAAATTTCCGTGTTATAAAAACCCAAAAAAAAAAACGTTTATTTCACCTACGTTTTTTTTATTTATCAAAGAACATAAAGCGCAAAGAGTTCCATTGATACTTGTAATAATTTTTCTTATTAGCTTATTAGTAGAATAGACGATTTTAGAATAGAAGGTTTTCTTGTAAATAGAAGCCTTATCAACAATAGAAAGAATGAAAATAGAAGTGTCAACAAGCCAGACATTGAGTAATTGCTTTCAAAAAAATCTCTTTTGGAATTTCGTACAGTCGTAGATGCAGGGGTAATTGTATTGGTTTCCACACAAAGAGCTATTAATAACAAAAAGGAAGATTAATTCCGGCAAGCTTCAAGTTGAATAAAATGCCAAAAAAGTTTTATTAAAAAAAAAAAATATGGTTAAATGAAAGCTGAGCCCCTAAACTGCTTAAGCTTTATTTTGCAAGTATTTAATAATTATTTTAAGTTTATTAATTTTTGCTTAAATTTAGAAGCAAAGCAATAAAATGTGAAAAGTGTGTTTAAGCGCAGAAAGTTGCAACAAATTCAATTTCTTCAATTTCTGTTTTCAGACGAAAATTGCTTTTCTGTTGTCTTTGCTGTATTGGCGAACTTTGCTAGCTGAAATGCGACAAGTAGTTGAGAGTGAGTGTGCGGTAAGTTGAGTACACAAATAATGCTACTTGATTGCGCAAATATGTATGTATGAGAGCGCTTATGTTGGTCAGCAATGTCAGCAATACTGTTGCCAATATCGCCACGCACTTGATTTACCAGACCACAGTGAGGCATAGAGATACAAAGTCATGTTTAACACTTTTGCGGTTATTTACTATAGGATGTTAACTGAGTTGTCAAGCAGCATTAAATAAGGGGACAAGATGTGGTTTGCGTGTAAAAAGTTCAGACACTATTCGCCAGGTACTTGGCTTATTAATAAAGCTTTCATGCCAGTCTTCAAAGATTGCATGAAGTTCCACTTTCGATTAAGTAAATTAATTTATGTTTTGTGTAACTTTTTTAATGCATCTATGAATATGAAAAAGCGCAAGCACAAGAATAAATTTTTTTATGAAATTTGTAATTTTTTGTATAATTTAATTAATTACTAAAAGTTTTTAATTAAATAAAAAAATTTTAGTAACAACCGCTATAGCTTTTAATTGAATTGAATTGTTCATACAAAAGGCAAAAACAATACGGAAGATCACGCTGATACGCAGATACAAAAAAAAATCAAGTAAGGAATGATCCGGTATACCTTTAACCTTATTGGTGGGTCTATTTCTTCTGCTGCTCATACTTACAACCATTGGACCAAAGTAATAATACAATTTGTTTGGTATATAATTTTCAGTTCTAGCCAAACTAAGACTTCCACCGATTTTTGTTTTGGTATTGGTATATTTGCTATCTTTTTCGTTTCACTTCTCCCTATCCTCGTGACCTCTCTTGCAACACTGTGCAATAAAGCTTTCGCCAAGTTCTTGGTTTCCTCAATCACTCTTTGCACAATCTCCCTCTCATTCAATGAAGCGAGAATGAAACAACTTTCGCAGTCATATTGTCGAATTGGTAGTAAGCCAGCAAAAAGTGGCAAAATTACTTATTTACAGTTTATTTCTACTTAAGTAGAACAAAACTATGCAAGCGTGAAGTGAAAATTTATGTCTGACAGCGCGCAACAAATAAAGTGCAATAAATGTTCTGCGCGTGAACTTGATAGTGACATTAAAAAGAATGAAGCTATTTCAGCGCCAAAACACAAGCGAAAAATTCAAAAAGTAAAAGCAATAAGTTCTGATGCCGGAAGTATGTAACACGAGCAGAGGAAGAAATAAGCTTTGTGTTGACGAAATGAGAAGCCACTTGGTTAAGATGCATTTGCTATGGAAGGGGGGGGGGGGGTGATTTTCGGGTGCAACTCCTCCCAACTTCCGAATACAAAAAATTATATTTTCCGGGAACAGTGGCTAAAAGATGTCCTCGAAAGTTCATAAAAACAGTTAGAACCCCCTCTCCCCATTGCCGAAATGCTAGATCCGCCACTGCTTTACACTGTGCGTGTTCAGATTTGAGTTGTTTAAAGTTGAAAGCCCAGACAGACAGATTTGCATAGTCTGACCTTAGTTGTTTTTCATAGATTTTAAATCATTTCATTCCTCCAAAAACACTTGTCCAACTTTTGCTGTCCGATCGACTTTGCTAAAATTATTTGCCTAGAATTTTTTAATAATTCTAGATGCTATTGAATAATTTGCTTGCTATTTAATTTATGAAATCATAAATTTTTACAATCCCCTAATTTCAAAGATAAAATATATGTTTTGCAGACAAAAATGTGCATATTAAATTTTGAATGACACTATCATTTTGGGTAGCTTAACGTTTTGCAAATATGAATAAATAAGCCATATGAAGGTTTAATGATGACTTAGACAAGACTTTATTGCATTTTTGTTTGCGTTTTTTTTTTTTTTTTTGGTTTGCCTTTTGTTTGGAAAAGTTATTATACATTCATTGTGAGTATATTCCGGTTTATTAGCGCATAGACTGCTCGCCGTTGAGCATGCAAAATATGAAGGCCAAATTCTTTTGATAATTTTTTTATGTCTGAAATCATGCAAATTGTGATTTGGAAATTTCGCTTGTGATAGTAGCTGTTCCTAATAAGATAATGTGTTTTATGATAACTCGTCTAAACCATTCTAAAAAGGAATTTTATAAATGGTATTACCGGTAAACTGGTATTCAATTAGTTAATTAGTATTTTAATTTTTTTATCTATTTTTTATTTTTTTTTATTTTGTTCTTCTGTCTCTTCTAGTTTAGGTATTTTGAATTGCACTAAAGAAACATTTTTATTGCATGGCAACAATTTAAGAATAAATATTTTTAAAATTAAATGTTAAAAAGGTTAGAAAAGGGCTGTGTTTGGCAATGCCGAAAGCTTTATACCATTCATAAATACGTATCAATTGGTACCCAAACCACATTTATTGAAACAATCGATTGTATGGGAGCTATATGTTGGGCTCCGACAAATGATTAATGCTTTACAAAATGGCGCCATTATAACAAATTTCAACGAGATATCGCCTAAACTGTGGGACTAGTTTGCGCTCAAGCAGACGGACTAGCAGACTGATGGCCCATGGACGGACAAAAGATAGAGCAAAAAAAAAAAAAAAATTTTGGGTTTTTATTTCATAAGTCGCTAAGTTCTTAGAAAAAAAAAATTAAGGTCATATGTGAACTCGCTTGTAAACAACTACACCAAAAAGTTATTATATTATTATTGTTATTATTAGAGTTGTGGGCGTGAAAGCTAATATATATTATCATTGGTGTTGAGTAAATTATCACTTGCGTTGTTATGAGTACAAACTTATTCACGTCATTGTTATCATTATATACTTATGTATGTATGCGCACTTATAATGTTAGTGGCCGCTACCGATGTCATGTTTAGCATATGCTAGTTCGATATTGTAACTAATGTTGACACTTATCACTGAGGTTAGCATTTTAATATGTCATTTAGTTAGTTACTGCTACAAGCAAGAGCAATAAACATTAGCTGAAATTAATGAAATGGACATGCACTGACAGAAATTTTGTATACCCAGATAACCAAAGTTGGAGCAGACAGAAATAATGATCCAAGAGAACATTCACACAAGATTTTATTTTACTTTATTTTATTTTTGGTTTTTACGGTCTTTCTATTTATATATATTTGTAAGTTTTGCAAGCTCGAGACCAGCGAACAATAATAATTGGTTTTAATTATTATATCCGATTTTGTGGAAAAATTGATATTTGCAGAAAAATTGCATCGCTGTGATTAGTTTTGTAATTTTTCTCCAACTATCAATTATTTTGTTTCATTTTATTTTATTTTATTTTTTTTTTTATTTTATTTCATTTTATTTTATTTTATTTCATTTTATTTTATTTTATTTTATTTTATTTTATTTTATTTTATTTTATTTTATTTTATTTTATTTGATTTTATTTTATTTTATTTTATTTTATTTTATTTTTTTTTTATTTTTTTTTATTTTATTTTATTTTATTTTTTTTTATTTTTTTTTATTTTATTTTATTTTATTTTATTTTATTTTATTTTATTTTATTTTATTTTATTTTATTTTATTTTATTTTATTTTATTTTATTTTATTTTATTTTATTTTATTTTATTTTATTTTATTTTATTTTATTTTATTTTATTTTATTTTATTTTATTTTATTTTATTTTATTTTATTTTATTTTATTTTATTTTATTTTATTTTATTTTTTTTTTTTATTTTTTTTATTTTATTTTATTTTTTTTATTTTATTTTATTTTATTTATTTTATTTTATTTTATTTTATTTTATTTTACAGTGAACTCGCGATAATGTGAACACCCTGAAATATGAACACCCCAAAATATGAACACCGTTTCGCTTCCATTGAGTACTCTAAAATATGAACTTTTGGTCAAAGCTCTAAAATATGAACACTATTGATTTTAAAATTTCTAACGAATTACAAGAGCTTAATAAATTGGCGAATCCCCTAGTTATTAAAATATGAAATGTACATAACCGTCGCTGAGAAATACTTGCGTTCACATGCTTTTCCTTCTCTCATGTTCAGTCCTCAGTAGAAATTTTCAACGTTGTTATTTGGTCGTGAACAAAAGAAACAACAAAAGCGGATTACTGATTTTTTTTCGACGTGAACTAAGTTTTTTCCAAAAATTAAACAGAATACATATGAGTTTTTGTATAACTTACTTTTTGAATGTAACTAATTTTTTATTTTTGTCATGTTAAAAAATTAATGAACGTTTAATTTGCGGTTTTCAATAAAAAAATGGTGCCTAAAACTAATTAAATAGAATATTTTTCAATTTAGTTGACTTTCGTAAATATGAACAATCTTGTAAAACTGAACAGGCCTGGTTTTAATTAGTTCATATTATCGCGAGTGCACTGTATTTTATTTTATTTTATTTTATTTTATTTTATTTTATTTTATTTTATTTTATTTTATTTTATTTTATTTCATAGTGTAGCCACAAATATTACAATAACGGGTCTTCTGCATTTATTATAATATGTGAATAATAACGAAAACAACAAATCTGTATTTACATATCAATATGTATCAATTTATATTTTAGATACCTACACTTTTGGGAAATGCCTTCCAGGCGACGATATCTCTTCGAGCTAACTGAGCTTTCAACGGCAAATGTACATACATATATTTATTTGAAATTTAATAGCTCTAAATCGAACATCTTTAACTCCATGCAAGTGAGTATTTTTACCTACATAAATTACACTGTAAAACAGTCACTTTTCCACATAGCATTTATGTTGTTCTTCTCACACTCTCAAGCGCCTAGCAGGGCCATATACAGGATTTTTTTTTTAAATCTAATTTTATTGCAATAAATTTCTTTTATCGCAGTTGCTAGCCTACTGGGGGCACTGGCCTTTACTAATCTAAAATATTCCGAGGGAGATGACTTAAATCAATGGGGTTTTATAGTGTTTTTTTCGCTTTGCTGAAATCTGTGAGCAAGTTTCAAATTTAAGCATTGTTTGGTGAATAAGCCAACCCCCTAAATGTTGTTTATGTCAACTTTTATAGGCAGCAACTATTTACATATTCCAGTATTTAGCAGCTTGGATTTGCAATGAAATTTCCATATTCTATTATCGCCATTAAGAGTAAAATAAAAATTTGCATAGACTGATGTGACTTTGTTATTAGTTCTAACTTAGTAACTTATACAAATTATGATTTATAAATACATGATTTATGCTAAATTAAATCTATTATGAACAATTCATGTTGATGTGTGTGAAAGGTGTTACAAAGAAGAAGCCAACTGGTAGTAGGTGTTGTATAAAACTTTGGAATTTAAATAAACACTTGTAAGATATTTGCATAAATTTTATAATTTCTTGTCTTTTTTCACATTTTAATTTTTTTTTCCAACAACGACTTGTTTAGTCTATGCCTTGCTCTCTTGTAAGCGAACGCTTTACACGTATGTTTTTGGCTTTACAAACTTTCGAGTTGCCATCAATAAATCACTTAAGTTCTTAGCTTCAACGGCACTTGAAAATTAGCATAACGAAAAAAAGTAAAAAAAAGGCTAGAAATTCCGTTTACCCATTTGATTACTTTGAATGTAATAGCTTGGTAACAATTTTCTATTCTTAAAATTACAATACATTTCTTTCGATTTGATAAATGAACAGCTTAAGCTGAGCGATTACTAAAACAAACTGGCAAACTGAAATAAAAGTTGAGAATTTTAAATATCCACTTACGAGTACAATATAAAGGTTTGCAAAGTCGTCACAAATATTTTACAAGTATGGTTCTAGAGCAAAATGAACGAAACGGGCTTAAAGCCACGCCCACTAATATATAAATATTTTGAAATTGATTATAGACAAAAACAGCTCGAATAATTAGAGTATTGTTGTAGATTTCAAACTGCATAGAATTTAGAAAATAAATAATTTTGGCGGAATTAGTAAGGGTTTGGATTATTTCGTTATGTTTTTTGAGGCTTGGCGACTTTTACAATTGATTTCCGAACCTATTCGCAGCCATTTGCATACTTTTTCGGGCTGATTTCGGGACGATTTTGGCAATACTTCGCATGACTTTTCAATGCTTTTTTGAGAACTTTTCGTGGCCTTTCGTTAAAATTCTCATTGAAGGTAGACAATAACTTACAACTTATCCTTTCATGTGCACCCTAATGCTCGTTTTTCTTATCGCCTATCTCCCTACCACATTATTTATACACATGTGCATACATATATACAGACATATGTAGGTGGCGGTGATTTATACTTCATAAAATGTTGTATTTTTATTCAAAAGTAACCAACATTTTGTATTGAGGGAAATTTATATTTAAAATCATGTTCATGCCACATCAACTAAATAAAAGCAATGATATATGGTTCGTAATATGTGATTGATAAGCTATGTAGTAGGCAAAAGGTTTTATATTTCGTTTTAAAGAAAACAAGTACTAAATTCACTATAAATTATTGACTAATGCTTCATACGTACGAATAATAGGAATTTCGCAGCCAAAACCTACATCATTTTTATCGATAGAGCTTTCAGCGAATGTGTTGGGTCTACGACCTCAGCCAAGCTTAGAAAAAAATATTCTGTTCTATTTCAAACGATAACGAATTTACATAGATATGTATAAATTGTGGAAAGTTACATGAAAAAATGTATTTTTTTTTATTTAATGGGAAATAGTAAAAAAGATTTATGTACTACATTGAAATTAAGACTAGTTAGATTGTTCAATTTTATATGCATGCATGGCAAGTACATAGTATATATGTATGAATGGAATGTACTTAGGGGTGTGCTTTAAAAAAATCAAATGAACGCATTTTTTCAGGGTCACCCTTGACAAAAATTATTGTAATTTTTTAAGTGCTCCCTGAGTTTAAACCGTTTAAAAAAATCATTTTTACACCAGCTTTTACAAATAAAAAAATGCACGATAGATGGCGCATGAGTCGCTTTATTTACAATTTCTGAATACCTCTTTTCGCTGTTTTGTCACACGAGAAAAGCTCTCCGCTAGGTGGCGCGGAGTTTTGCGTTCAATTTTAAACCACAATCTGGTTGAGCTAGGGTGTTGAAGTTTTTAGCATCGTTCAAGAATCGATGACATTGTCAAAATGGCACAAATGTCAAAATGGCACGACAAAAAAATCTAATAAGTGGGGCTAGTGCCGAGATATTGTAAAAAAAAAAACCTATTTACTCACCGTATTGACTGATATTTGGGACATCTCTTAGTGACCTGGTTATTGAAAAAAAAATATATTTTTTTAATTAAAATGATTTACAAACGGACTAAAACTTAAATATATTTAACATCGTAAACAATTTTCTTTATATTGCAAGTGACACATTTTACTAGATTTCAAGCTTTCAAGTACCTACTTATTAAAAATTATACTTATTAAAAATTTACAATCACAAATGTAATGTAGACATGGAAGGATTTATTTTTAGCTTTTAGTACGCTTTAAAAACTTTTCAAACTCAAATATATATACATATATTTTTAATTTATGTGTCAATATCTTGAAACTTTTTGTGATTGTTCAATAAAAAAGTTTTCACTGTAACATTTTCTTTTCGTCGCTAAAGCTTGTTTGGTGTTTCCCTGCACATCGTTTTCAGCGATCAACAAATCATGGCAAGCGCAACCAACAACCCCACCATTAATCTCGTTGCATGCACGATTAAACTTCCATACAACATTTCGTGGAATAACGACCTAACGTATTGTTGTTATTGCTAAATTGAATTACTTCGATAAGATTTATTAATTCCTGCTATCGTTAATTTATCGAATTTACTAGGGTGCGGCAAATAGGAGAGAGATACATGTGTATGTTTTCTTAGAAGCGAATAACATTTGTGCTTATAAAGAGAGCAATCAATGTCATTATATAATTTACTCAGCACTGAGTATCAACTAGCCTTTATAGCTTCCTTTATAAGTTTGTAAAAGTTATTAGTTTGGAAATAAATTTCGGCTAACTGCTAAACTGTCGAAATGGCAACAGCTTGAGGTCATTTTCAACTTCTTAGTTGTTCGGGATCAATTCAGTATGAGTTGGTTTTGGAATTTTTTTGAGATCATTCGGAATTATTTTCGTATTTTGCCATCATTTAGAGAATTTTGTCCCCGAAAAGTTCATAGACCTCTGTCGAAAAACTGCCAATGATAAAGAAAAATTCCGAACCTATCCCATGAAAGTACCAAAAACAATCCCAAAATTTCACCAAAGAAAGGTCCAGTTTAGCAACCAAATCGGATCGAGGAACATCAAGTTTAACTATGTACCTCAACGGGAATTTAGTTGAAACCCAAATGCAACGCGCCATCTAGCGGGTAAATTTTGTTTGTATCCCTTTAAATATGTGTGTATGTGTGTATTTACCCTAAACAATAGCCAATTCGGTCAATAACTACGCCGTTAAGCTTTCAATAACCTGTTCTCAGCTCCACCTAGCGATTTTTTTTAAAGAAAATACTAAAATGCGAATTTTGCAAAAAGAGTGCCACAGTTTCATTCCCGAAAATTTGGTTTGGAATCAAATCCAAGCACATCACTAAAGGCAACTTTATACATTATCCAATCTAATTTAAAAAAATGAATTTGCCTTCTACTACTTTCTTTCATTCAAATGAAAAAGGATTAAAAAAATCACTTCCCCCACGTTCTCGATATTTTCTAATATTTTCGACAAAAAAAAAATTTTGTTAAAATTTTATTAAATTCTTAAAAAATCGTTAACAATTGTTTGGATCACCTTCAAATAATTAGTAGATAGTTTGTTTAATTGAATAAATTTTTTGTTTTGTAAAGCAGAAATGCTACCCGAACAAAATTTTTACAACCCACCCTAAAGCATTAACAAGATATCAACCAAATTTACCAGTTATATAAATCTATTCCTAGGTATACATGTAAATATATGTATGTATGTATAAATAAGCTGAGAGTCGTCGCATGTAACATCCATAACAAAATATATTTCATTAATTTGTAAAAAAATTTAAATGGGGTGGTAACTTTGCACTGGTGTGAGAGAGTTGCAGAACTTACATACTAAAAACCTCCCATTCAAAATGAAAATATGTCAGCTCAGAAGAGATGTTTAGAGAAAAATATTTAATGACATGAAAAAGCTTTGAGAAATGAAAAAAAAAAAATTATAATAATTCCGCTCGTTTACCGTTATATTTAATCCAGCATAAATGTAATCTTACAATAGCGAGTCGCTTAGCCTCCTGGTAACGCCGTATTAGAGAAAATGAAACTTAAACGAAATCAAATTTGTAGCTTAGTTTAGAACACGTTTCTAAGCAATTGTTGTATCTTTATAGGTGCACAAAAGACATATCCAATAATTTCATTTATAGAAAGCTATGTTAGCTCAATCATTCATTTGTGTATGGATATTAGACTGGGATTAGTTTTTTTAGGTGGAAAAAATTTTCAAATCTAGATAATAATGTCATATTATGGGCACATCCTTTTAACTGTTAGTCTATGATAACTTTGATTGTTTGTTATTTTAATTGCTCAATTCAACTTCTGTTGATTTCGAACTTAAGTTCTTTAAGAAATTTGCTTTAAACACATTTTGTTTGGTCAGTCTAATGTATGTACATATAAGGTTAATCACAAATATAATCAAATGTGATTGCACTTTGATGTAATGTTTCAGAAAGCAAATATATCTAATCTCATCTCGTATTACTCAAAACATAATTTATAAGTCTGATCCATTTAGTTTAACAAGAGGGAAATTGCAAGTTCATGTGCTGAGCACAATCTACATTTCAACATTTATTAAAAAAAAAAAAACAAAAAACAATTTCAATGGGATTTGTTTGTGTGAATATATTTTAACAGGTGACTGCAGTGGTTAAAGAAATAAACATAAATAAAAAATCTGAATGTATCACCAATGTATTGGTTAAGCTAGTAGATGGCATGTTTTTGATTCGAGATATGTAGTATGTATTGTGTATGTATGTATGTAAATCTTTTATGATTTCTACAATCATGGGATTTTCGGGAACTTCTTCTGCAATCATACATACTTTGATTTGTGTTTTAGTAACATCATGCTAATCCCGAAAATATCAACATTTTAAAAATAAATTTTCAACATCTCTATCCTATGTGAAGCACACATTTACACTTTAAACGCCTGCATTTCCATGTTTTATGTATCAGCACTGGGGTGATACAATCACAGCGGATTGTATGTATGTGTGGCATTGTATTCTAAGTTGTTGTTAAATGGTTATATGATTGTTCGAGGAAAAGAGCACATACTGCAATACGACGATTTCACCTCCTACTATTTCATAATAATGCAGTTCAAAATGCAATTGAACGGGAATTCGTGACAATTGCTAGAAACTATGTATGTTTTTAGTATCCATGTTATATGGCGGAAATTGCTTTTGTTCGTTTGTCGCGAATAAAGGAAGTGACAGCATATGTAGAGAATTGTTAGTAATCGCATATAATTTTACGATTTCGCAATTGACAAAGAAACTCCCACATTTGTTGACATGCTTTTGAGTGCATTCATTGTATTTTATTTTTGGGAGATACGCAGTTATATTCCCATCATAACACAAAACAAAGTTTAAGCAATTGGAAAAAATATTGCGGCTGAAATAACGTATAAAGCAAAATATGAAATTTTTATCTTTATCTTTATCTTTATCTTTATCTTTATCTTTATCTTTATCTTTATCTTTATCTTTATCTTTATCTTTATCTTTATCTTTATCTTTATCTTTATCTTTATCTTTATCTTTATCTTTATCTTTATCTTTATCTTTATCTTTATCTTTATCTTTATCTTTATCTTTATCTTTATCTTTATCTTTATCTTTATCTTTATCTTTATCTTTATCTTTATCTTTATCTTTATCTTTATCTTTATCTTTATCTTTATCTTTATCTTTATCTTTATCTTTATCTTTATCTTTATCTTTATCTTTATCTTTATCTTTATCTTTATCTTTATCTTTATCTTTATCTTTATCTTTATCTTTATCTTTATCTTTATCTTTATCTTTATCTTTATCTTTATCTTTATCTTTATCTTTGTCTTTATCTGTATCTTTATCTTTATCTTTATCTTTATCTTTATCTTTATCTTTATCTTTATCTTTATCTTTATCTTTATCTTTATCTTTATCTTTATCTTTATCTTTATCTTTATCTTTATCTTTATCTTTATCTTTGTCTTGATCTTTATCTTTATATTTATCGTTATCTTTATCTTTATCTTTATATTTATCGTTATTTTTATCTTTATCTTTATCTTTATCTTTATCTTTATCTTTATCTTTTCTTTATCTTTATCTTTATCTTTATCTTTATCTTTATCTTTATCTTTATCTTTATCTTTATCTTTATCTTTATCTTTATCTTTATCTTTATCTTTATCTTTATCTTTATCTTTATCTTTATCTTTATCTTTATCTTTATCTTTATCTTTATCTTTATCTTTATCTTTATCTTTATCTTTATCTTTATCTTTATCTTTATCTTTATCTTTATCTTTATCTTTATCTTTATCTTTATCTTTATCTTTATCTTTATCTTTATCTTTATCTTTATCTTTATCTTTATCTTTATCTTTATCTTTATCTTTATCTTTGTCTTGATCTTTATCTTTATATTTATCGTTATCTTTATCTTTATATTTATCGTTATTTTTATTTTTATCTTTATCTTTATCTTTATCTTTATCTTTATCTTTATCTTTATCTTTATCTTTATCTTTATCTTTATCTTTATCTTTATCTTTATCTTTATCTTTATCTTTATCTTTATCTTTATCTTTATCTTTATCTTTATCTTTATCTTTATCTTTATCTTTATCTTTATCTTTATCTTTATCTTTATCTTTATCTTTATCTTTATCTTTATCTTTATCTTTATCTTTATCTTTATCTTTATCTTTATCTTTATCTTTATCTTTATCTTTATCTTTATCTTTATCTTTATCTTTATCTTTATCTTTATCTTTATCTTTATCTTTATCTTTATCTTTATCTTTATCTTTATCGTTATCTTTATCTTTATCTTTATCTTTATCTTTATCTTTATCTTTATCTTTATCTTTATCTTTATCTTTATCTTTGTCTTGATCTTTATCTTTATATTTATCGTTATCTTTATCTTTATATTTATCGTTATTTTTATTTTTATCTTTATCTTTATCTTTATCTTTATCTTTATCTTTATCTTTATCTTTATCTTTATCTTTATCTTTATCTTTATCTTTATCTTTATCTTTATCTTTATCTTTATCTTTATCTTTATCTTTATCTTTATCTTTATCTTTATCTTTATCTTTATCTTTATCTTTATCTTTATCTTTATCTTTATCTTTATCTTTATCTTTATCTTTATCTTTATCTTTATCTTTATCTTTATCTTTATCTTTATCTTTATCTTTATCTTTATCTTTATCTTTATCTTTATCTTTATCTTTATCTTTATCTTTATCTTTATCTTTATCTTTATCTTTATCTTTATCTTTATCTTTATCTTTATCTTTATCTTTATCTTTATCATTATCTTTATCTTTATATTTATCGTTATCTTTATCTTTATATTTATCGTTATCTTTATCTTTATCTTTATCTTTATCTTTATCTTTATCTATGACTTCCCTTTCTTGCAAACCTTTTTTTCCTTCGTTCTACACATCGAAACTATTTTGTTACTAAAAATACCTCGATCTCCATTGTGCTTCATCTATTTAAATAGCCAAAAAGCAGTTTTTTTTTGGTTTTGGTGCTATTCACTTATGTATGTACATATTTATATGTACATATATGTATGGCATTTACATATAGTACATACATAGAATAGTTATGCAAATACATATGGCTGAAATGTCGACAACTGTGATTTGTTAGAGTGTGAAAATGCGTTCTGGATTCCGTTGTTGATGCAAATGGAAAATGTACACGAATGTCATGGTGAAAATTTACATATAGACATATAAATAACTATGTTTGAAGAGGGTATTGAAATATTTAACAATATTTACATACTGTAGTAAATGTATGCTGAGGAAAGTGCTTGCTCACAAAAGGGTTTTAGCATAGCTTTGTATAGCAAGAATGTGGTTATTAAATTCTCTGTACGGTAGCTTATTATCAAGCATGAGCTCCAGAGGTCGATTTCTGTTACTTTAATACGTTAAAGTAATACAGGTGCCAAAATCTTAGTCTTTCAAATCAATTTCGCGCAGTAACAGAGCGCTGTACCCGCGCTTCAGTGAGCAAACAATTGAGTGAATCCCCTTATGCCCGCAAGTTCGATTGCCTTCCCACATATTCTATTATATATAATACAAGCACTATTTAATTAAATTTTTTCGAAAAAATCATTTATCAAACCCTTGCCTTTGAACAACATGACTTGACAACATATTTGCTAAAAAAAAATGTCTGTAAGTTATTCGGTTGCACGGCACGTGACGGTGTTATTGAATTGTTGGTTGGTTATTATTATTAAAAATGAAACACACGGAACTATTGTGTGGAATTCTATTGAATGTCCTGCTGTTTATGCTTGTTTCTATGTGGGATTCTTTCACACACACATACTTCGTTTACCCAGGCTACAGATCAGTATGCAACTAAAATTTTCTGACTGGTACTGCAACAATCTAAAAACTATTACTCTCTCAGTGAAGGTTCCAAGTTATATAGCGTGCTAGAATGGCTAGAGTTGGAGTAATCTGAGCAAAGCTGATAATTGAAATTTTACTTTTTACCTCACTAGGTTTCAAGCCAGTAACTCGCCAATCTGAATAGAACACTTACATATAAACCGAATATTTAAATCATTTGCCCTTAACATAATTGTACTAAAATTTGTTTGGGCTGTTTGAAACCAGTTTGAATCTGGTATATTTCGGTCCGAAATCTGATAATTGTTATCCCTCATTTAAGATCTCTATATCAAAAACACAGTTGCTTATATGAAAAAAGACAGTTGACTGACTAGTTTAGCTTGATGTGCATACCAGTTTTGAAGTAGTTTGCAACTAGTTGGTTTGACTGCCGGTACACTATGCAAATAGCAAATATGGGTAATATTGCGCATACGCCAAGGCCTATCGCTTTTTCTTCCCTGTCCTGCCACCCCTGTTCGTTCACAAGTATAGTATGTTTTTATTAGAATTTTCGCTTTTACAATTTATGCAAATTGTTAAAGAATAGAAGCATCAAATAACAACTCTACCCATTGTTAATCGTATGTTCATTGGACCACATATTTGAATGTGAGAAATGTGGAACTTTGTTGAATACAAAGTTTCATCTTTTTCCCACTATATACTCGTAATATAAGTGAACTTAATTTTATTAGAAGCTTTTGGATTTCTCACACTATAGCTGCGCTAGAAAAAACATTTCCTGATTAGCATTTTCTTTTTGGAACTTCAACAAGTAACTCACACATCCAACTTCGAAAGTTTCCGCATTATACCCACAAATCCAGCTTTGGTTTCCGTATTTGTGTGATTTTTATTAGACTGATTGTATTACAATATAACGTCAGTTGAATAGCTGTGGTGGCACTAATTCGGTTGGTTATAAGCACGTGGCGTTGAATACTAATGCGATTACATGTACATATGTATGTGTGTTTAAATACGTTGTTATTGCTAAATTTAGTTCTATAGGAGCTTGTGTGTTCTTACTAACGCAGCATGATAGATTTTGGGTGTACTATTTATTATGTTGGAATTTGTACCTAAAACCAGCGAAGCATTGATTATGGTGAATAATGGTGAGCAATTTAAATGAAATTGTGCGATGTCAAAATTAGTACTCACAATGGAAACTTATTTGCATATGGAAGCAACATTATTAAAACTAAAATTTGACAAAATTATTTAGGTTTTTTCTATGTATTTAAATTTTCTTGTTTTTGTTTTAAAATATTTCAAACTTTTTCGGACAATATCAGCTTGTGATTTCTGGGTGAACAATTACGAAACTAAAATTAAGCATGAATGTACATTATAACCAGTAGTTTTAAATAATGACTAATATTGGTAGAGATTACTCGTTTGGTTGATTATTATTTTTTTGTTTTTTCTTTTTTACTTATTTTTTTTAAATAATTACAAAGACTTTTCTTTGATTACTTTTGATTATTTTCGATTTTTTTCACAAATATTACGACTTTTAAAATAAAGTCAAAAATAATCAAATCTTTTTTCTTAACATTTTATATTATATGTATATATATATATTTTTTTTACTATTTTCTATATATTTCGATTGTAATCAATTTATAATTGACTTTTCTTGAAAACAACTAAAATTATCATTACCAATTAAAAACTTCATTAATTGATTACTGATTGCGAATCAAATTTAACAGGTCTGATTGTAACCCCCATATTCATAAAAAAAAAGTTAATAAAGCTCTTATAATTATCGAAATGTCAGTTTAAAAAGCTTTGTAAATTAATTTCATGTACCGCATGCCTGCACTATATCTATAGAAATATATGCAATGCCATCCAATAAATGTACATATGCATGTACTTTAGGTTGTTCCTTAAACTCAAATGAAACATTTATGCAGTCTCACCCGTTTATATTAAATTTGAATATTAGTTAGTAATTTATTAGAAGAAGTTCTTATTGGTAGTGATTTTCACTATTATTTAAAAAAAAATAAATAAAATTGAAAATAATCCAAAAAAGTATTTTTTAATTACTTTTGACTATTTTTGGTTATGTTGATTATTTTTTAATTAAGTAATTGGAAAATAATCATAAAAATTTTAAAGTGATTGTAATTAATCATTAAATAGTTGCTCAGGAATATAATCACTCAAACCGGTAATCATTACACTTAGTAATCTTTATTGAATAGGCCTGGTTCTAGATTAACCGCACATTCATTTAATTTTTCCAGTCTTATAAGCGTATACTGAACTTCGACTCCTGTTCGTCATCCCTTAATCGGCCCATTTCCGCGCCTTAATGACTACTCTTTTAAAATTGGTCGGTATGCCTCATTTAATTTTACTTCATTTATCAACCATATAGCATTTTTATATGTTGTACACCGTGGCGTATACGTAACCAAATACTAATTGTTCAGACTTGCAACTGAAATTAATTTGTGGTTTGTTAAAAAAGTAAGGGAATAAAAATATATTTGAAACGAATATTGAGCAGGCAAGATAGATGAAGTTTTGCGGTTCGTCCGTGTTTGATGAAATATTTTAAAATAATCAAAAAAAAATATGCAGATCATACTTTGCCGCATCTATATATTTATTGCACCTAAACCATAGCTACACCCTAATTCAATCTTTTTTTAAGAGTTCAGCTAAGGTTATTTAGGACGTCACTGAATAGGCATATCTAATTTTAATATTTTGATATTTATATCTTTTTAAATACATATCTACTATAAAAAAAAAAAAATGGACCATCTCAAACGCTAACGTTATTAAAAACCAACTATCGTCACATATTAAATCATTCGAACCATAAATTATGTTCACAAACGTCATGTATTTTGTTTCTTTTTGGTATAAGCAAAAACTCCTACAGATGCATATGTAGATATGCGATTAAATTGCTGAGCTAGAATGGCAAAAGAGGCGATTACCTGTCAAACACAAAACATCGAATAATAATATTAATGACAATAGGCATCATAAGTGGCTATAAATCATCTACAAAAATCATACAAAACCATTGGCTTTGATTTGTCGGTTCAACGAGTTTACCATAAACACTATTTGAAATGTATGTATATGTTTGTGTAAGTACCGTGAAACCGATTTATATAAAAGCTTCATAAGCAAAAATGTGTTCAGCAAAGTGTGATAGAATAAGGAAATTCGATTTAAGGTCTTTTGATAGTACTTAAGTTTGTATTTATTTTTATTTAATTTTATTTTATTTTATTTTATTTTATTTTATTTTATTTTATTTTATTTTATTTTATTTTATTTTATTTAATTTTATTTTATTTTATTTTATTTTATTTCATTTTATTTTATTTTATTTTATTTTATTTTATTTTATTTTATTTTATTTTATTTTATTTTATTTTATTTTATTTTATTTTATTTTATTTTATTTTATTTTATTTTATTTTACTTTATTTTATTTGATTTTATTTTATTTTATTTTATTTTATTTCATTTTATTTTATTTTATTTTACTTTATTTTATTTTATTTTATTCTATTCTATTTATTTTAATTTATTTTATTGCATTGCATTTCATTTTATTCTTGACACGGGATGTTTACATATGTACATACTAATATCTTAGAGCTTTACTTGGACTTTGAATTATCCCCTTGTAATGAGTGCATATACACTACGATGTAATCTAATTTGTTAGGCTTTGACGTTGCGTGCTGGCGTGATTAACTATTACAATTTGTTTTTGCTATTTTATCTACACAAACACGCTGACATATACATACATAAGTAGATATAAAATTTTAGTGCTTCATGCGGCTGGGAATGAACATCATAAACTTTTCTTAGATTACCTGAATTCCTTTTGTTTGTGTTCTTTAGTGAACCACACTTTTAAGAACATTTACACAAATGCTTGTCGTGATATAAATCTCTACATAATCACCAGAGATTGAATATTTGCTGCGAATAATTACTAGCGTTTTTTATTATTGGCATTCGTAATGTCGTTTTACGAATCATAGTTGCATGCATATACATACATATCGACAGCTCCACTGCAAAACCCCATAAGTCAACATTTTTCCAAAAATAAGGTTCTGAGCCTTTGTCATAGATCGTGATATTTCGCGCATTAAAATCCAGTCAAAATCGGGTTACAACTTCCCGTTTATTTTTTTTTTAATTTTCTCCTTACTTTTTTTTATTTTTTAAAAATTTTGCTTTTTAATTTTTTCAAAAATTTTATATTTGTTTTTTTTTTTTTTAATTATACAGTAAAATACAGTAGTTTTCGAAGTTTTAATTTACTTTACAATACAGAAAATAGAACTACATTTTAGGATTACAAAAGAAACTGCCTTAGTTTAAAAAATTCTAAGATAAGTCATTATTCATACAAAATGAACGGCTAAGCTTACAATTTATTACAACTTTTCCATTAGCTACAATAAATCCAAAAGAAATTTTTTTTCTAGACCGTTTTAGTCTTAACTCACTGTTTAGATATGCTTCATGGAGATTTAAGAATAATTTGGTAGCAAAAAATAAACCAGTAATTTCCAAATCACCAACAAACAAACGTGCTGGTCAGCTTCGTCGAAAAACAAAGACTGATTTATCGAACGATAACAAATACAATGCCTGTAAATAATGGCACAATTAATGCAAAAACTTGTTCAAATCTAATAATAGAAAATGCACATATTTAATACGGAATGATGAATTTGAGTATGGACTGATGGGGAGGGGTGACTTGGAAACATTCTCGTTAGATTGATACAGAGCAAGATGAGTCGAGCCAAATGTTCGATGTACTGCTCAGAGCAAAAATGAAAAACCGGTAGATATTTTCAAAAATTAAATATAGAAGTTTCCAAAAAAAAAAGGTATGTAAATGTTTTTAATAAATTAATTTTAGAACTTCAATTTATTTTCTGGGACATTTAAATTCTATTTTTGTACCCACATTCATTGCAGTCGATATTTGTTTTGTCATTAGAAGGTATTTTGCAGTTCTGTCCCTATACATATGTAATTTTTTATTTGCATTGTATTTAATTGCTGCCACGAAGTCAACTTTAATTAGAAGACAGTTGTGCTACCGCAAAATAATCTACTCTACTTGAATTATGTCAATGTAAGATTTATAAATCGTCTTCATGCTAGCAAAGAAAAACTTGTCACGATCGTAGAGGAATTAGAACATAAAATCATTAACTATTGACGTATACACATACATATACTTATAATAAACAACCGTATATATATTTCATTAGTTGTGATACAAAAAATACTGTTTTTAAAATTTAAATTAATGTTAAATTCATGTGCTTGCCATTCATTTCGAACATAAATTCCAGGTTTTAGAAAAATTTTATTTTATTTTATTTTATTTTTTTTTAATTTGTTTTATATTATTTTATTTTGTTTTATTTTGTTTTATCTTATTTTATTTTATTTTGTTTTAATTATTTTATTTTATTTTATTTTATTTTATTTTATTTTATTTTATTTAATTTTATTTTATTTTATTTTATTTTATTTCATTTTATTTTATTTTATTTTATTTTATTTTATTTTATTTTATTTTATTTTATTTTATTTTATTTTATTTTATTTTATTTAATTTTATTTTATTTTATTTTATTTTATTTTATTTTATTTTATTTTATTTTATTTTATTTTATTTTATTTTATTTAATTTAATTTTATTTTATTTTATTTTATTTTATTTTATTTTATCTTATTTTATTTTATTTTATTTCATTTTATTTTATTTTATTTTATTTTATTTTATTTTATTTTATTTTATTTTATTTTATTTTATTTTATTTTATTTTCCTTTACTTTACTTTACTTTATTTTATTTTATTTTATTTTATTTTATTTTATTTTATTTTATTTTATTTTATTTTATTTTATTTTATTTTATTTTATTTTATTTTATTTTATTTTATTTTATTTTATTTTATTTTATTTTATTTTATTTTATTTTATTTTATTTTATTTTATTTTATTTTATTTTATTTTATTTTATTTTATTTTATTCTATTTATCTTATTTTATTTTATTTTATTTTATTTTATTTTATTTCATTTTATTTTATTTTATTTTATTTTATTTTATTTTATTTTATTTTCCTTTACTTTACTTTATTTTATTTTATTTTATTTTATTTTATTTTATTTTATTTTATTTTATTTTATTTTATTTTATTTTATTTTATTTTATTTTATTTTATTTTATTTTATTTTATTTTATTTTATTTTATTTTATTTTATTTTATTTTATTTTATTTTATTTTATTTTATTTTATTTTATTTTATTTTATTTTATTTTATTTTATTTTATTTTATTTTATTTTATTTTATTTTATTTTATTTTATTTTATTTTATTTTATTTTATTTTATTTTATTTTATTTTATTTTATTTTATTTTATTTTATTTTATTTTATTTTATTTTATTTTATTTTATTTTATTTTATTTTATTTTATTTTATTTTATTTTATTTTATTTTATTTTATTTTATTTTATTTTATTTTATTTTATTTTATTTTATTTTATTTTATTTTATTTTATTTTATTTTATTTTATTTTATTTTATTTTATTTTATTTTATTTTATTTTATTTTATTTTATTTTATTTTATTGTATTCTATTTTATTTTACTTTATTTTATTTTATTTTATTTTATTTTATTCTATTTTATTCTATTTTATTTTATTTTATTTTATTTTATTTTATTTTATTTTATTTTATTTTATTTTATTTTATTTTATTTTATTTTATTTTATTTTATTTTATTTTATTTTATTTTATTTTATTTTATTTTATTTTATTTTATTTTATTTTATTTTATTTTATTTTATTTTATTTTATTTTATTTTATTTTATTTTATTTTATTTTATTTTATTTTATTTTATTTTATTTTATTTTATGTTATTTTATGTTATTTTTATTTATTATTTTGTACGTCAAAGGAAATTTGAACTAAGACTGAGAATCCAAGTTGCTATACCCCGTAGTGGCTATTATTTGTAATGTGAAATATTCTCATTTTATTGGCGGTTGTTGTATAAAATACATGCCAGTAGACTATTTCCGTCTCATTAAAAATGATAATTTATGTAATTGTTTAATATTTTCAGCAGTATGTATGCACTGAAGCATAGAAAAGGATATAAATAAGAGTAAGGTTATGTTCGAGGAAGCAACTCAGACTCTATAACCAGATAAATTAATTTAAATGAGTAAGTATAATATTATACCTACAAAAAAATTACCTCAGTGAGGTACGTCCTTAAATGTAACGAGGAATATTTCAGTCCAAATTATCCAAGCTTCAACCCATGCCCCTGTATTTGTTGTGGCCCGTTCGAAGACAGTTAGGGCGATTGGAAGCTTGAAAACATCAACAAATTAACTTCTTAGACGGCAATGCAAAGTTATGATTGAAAGTGAAATTTGAGTATTTTTGGAATATATCGAGACTATTTATTATTTATTGCAAAGCATATGAAAAATTGTAGCAGAGTTGTAATATAGAATGTAGGAAACAGCTAATGGTAGCAGCATTAAAATTGGTTCGGATCATTCAAGGATGGTTTCGGAACTTTTTGTTGGTTGTTTCCGGAATTTTTCGTAATATTTTCAAACTGTTTTTTGATCTTTCGCGATTGTTTTCAGAAACACTTCTGGATTTGTATGGGATTATATCGGCAATGGTTTCGGAATTATCTCGGGCTTGTGTTTCTGACTTTTACGGAACCATTTTGAGATTTTTCAGGGTCGTTACGGAATTGTTAAGGAGTAATTTCGATACCTTTTCCTGACTTTTGTGGTATGATTACAAAATCATTTTGCGATTGAGTTCGGTATTTGTCTGTACCATTTTTTAGTATTTTTGGGTATCAAATTGAGATTTCTTTTGGATCACGCGGCTACACGCAATCATAAACTGCCTTCATTTTTTTTATTTTATTAAAGCCGTTGACAACCGTTAACACTCACTTAATTGATGGTAGGGAGCTAATAAAATTGTTGTGCATTATGCTTATATGTATGTATATTTAGTTATTTATGCCCTTTACGGTGTTGCAAATGGATAATAACATTTTGTGTTTATAGCAATTTTATGTACATATATTTGTTGCTTTTGCATGTTTTGGAGGTGAAAAAACTTTATTGATTTGTTATTGGCAGTCTTAGAGCGTTGATTGCCAATATAAGTAGATGTGTATACGTCTGGTTGTGCATTTTAGTAAATTTATGAGTATAAACATTATTAACGCTTTTAGTAAATCAATAAAGTCAACAGTGATTTCGGTTATTCTTTAGACACCACAAAAATGCGTGACTCTCTCTTAACCGATGGTAGTTACATATGTATGTATGTACATATGTATGTATGTATGTGCATATGAAGGGTGGACAGTTTTCAGTATTACAATAAGTTCAATACCCAAGGTTTGAATGAAAGTTCTGTTTAATTTTGCTATAGAATATTTGAGTTTATTTCAATGGTTAAAAAAATTTTGATTTTGAATTAAAAAAATTTTTTTTTTCTTTTAATTTTGAACTCAGGGGTTAATCTAATGCTCCCCATATTCTAAAATTAAGCTTAGGGTATTTCTTGTGTATTCGAAAATATAAATTTTTCAATTTTGGCTGGATCAATTATTATTTTTTTTTTAATTTTTTCTTTCTCAATTCGTAGCACCTAAACATTTTTCTAGGCAAGTAGAATGTAAAGACAAATATCGCGAAGAGTTTCGGTATTTAAAATAGAATATGTATATACATATACTATATAATTCAACTCGAAAAAATTTAAAAAATTGTTTTGCCCAAAATTCAGAATATGTTTAGATATTTAGTGGTATTATAAAAATATTTGAGCTCAAAGTTTAATGGCGGACTTAAATTAATACGATTTTGAAAACTAAAAGATTTAGTAAAATTAGAAATTTAAATTTTTTTTCTCAAACCTTTTTTTTACCCCTTTGAACTCTACTAGAAACATAAAAAACCGAAAAAAAAAATTATCAAAATATCGCAAAATTTTAGATTTTCTTAAATTTTAAATTTAAAATTTTTTTTCCCCACGGTTTTTTTAAATACAGTATTTTTTGAAATATCGAACAAAAAATTTTGCTTTACAAAACAGCAAAAAAAATTTTATTTCCAATTCTCACAGCTTTTAAAAAAATCATACTTTCAAAAATACAGTTTAAAATTGAATGGAGAGCTTAAATTAATAAAATTTAAAATGTAAGAAAAAATGTAAAACAAACGAAATTGCATATTATGTACATATGTATATCAACATTAGAACTTTTATTATTTTTACTATGTCTAGCCAGTGAGATTATAAAAATAAGCAAACAAATTTAAAAGGCGTATGATCTCAACAAAACCCCTTTCGTTTAATTTAATACTTTAATTTGGTCACTTGAGGACACATCAAAAAGCTTATAAAAAACCAAACGGGATTAATTGAGGGTTATAACGGTGCAGACGATAATTTTTTTTAGAACGCCAACACATCCGTCGCTTCAATGTAGCCAAAGTACATATAATAACCTACACTTGTGTATTTGCCATGTTTGTCGCATAAAAAAAGTCCCCTACCATATAAATTTAAATAAGAGCTTAATCGTTATCCGTATGAAAGCTACGTTTTGTTTATTGTATGTAGAATTGCGTAAGTTACCATGAGCCAACTTGTCCTTTTTTAAATTTTTACAAACGTTATTACACAGAGTAAAGAGAGCAAAGCCTTCAACATTTAGTCATTAACTTTCAAAGGATTAATTTATTAAAACAAACACAGACACATCTGCGTGACGTTAAAAGCTCGGTCCTAAGTAAAGTTCAGCAGCATGCGAAATAGATGTGTTATGAAAAGAACCGCTAAAAATTTAACAAAAACCGAAAAGTCCAATTCAATATAATTATTTAATTTTTTTTTGTTACGTTGTTTTATTTTATTGAATTTAATTTAATTTTATTATATTTTATTTTTTAATTTTTTGGTATTTTATTTTATTTTATTCCATTCATTTTATTTTATTTTATTTTATTTTATTCCATTCATTTTATTTTATTTTATTTTATTTTATTTTATTTTATTTTATTTTATTTTATTTTATTTTATTTTATTTTATTTTATTTTATTTTATTTTATTTTATTTTATTTTATTTTATTTTATTTTATTTTATTTTGTTTAATTTTATTTTATTTTGTTGAATTTAATTTAATTTGATTTTATTTTATTTAATTTTTTTTATTTTATTTTATTTTCATTTATTTTACCTTATTCTATTTAATTCTTTTTCGTAGTCTTAGATAAGCTATTGTTTACGAAGGTGGCTTGATGCAGACAAAAACTTTCAAATTTCTAATTTTTCCTATTTAAATTTTGAAGTTTGCCCACAAAAGTGCCAAAACTTTTTCAGTCAAAGTAATTAAATATATGATGCTATTATATTATTAGTATAATACACAGTATTAGCAAAGCTACCTGACACAACTTGGAAAACGTTTCAGTTAATTTTGTTTCTTTCTACATTTGCACAATCAGTTTGATGGTCCCTAAACGCGTACGTGGGTAGTCATTTAAATTTGTGCCTAAGCTCTTAACCAAAGTTCTTTATCAGCTTAAAGGCGACTTTTTTTTGTTTGTTAACAAAAGTTTATGCAAAAACTTTAATCTGTGCATACCACACCCACACCCACATGTGCATTGTGTGTGTGTGTGTGTGATTTTGACAAACGTGTGTAAGCCATCTCAGAAATTAATAGCTAACGTTATTCTTTTACCCCGCAATTATCTCAAGCTTAAAACATTTTTCGACTTTTAAGCCCCCCACTTAAGCACTTAAAGGTAATTGCACTTTTTTATCTACATTTCGCTTTGCGGCGTTGAATATTACACAATTTGCTTCTATTGCTTGAAATTTTTGGCTTTCTAATTTCCACTCATTTATACAAGTACATATAAGTTGAACTTCTGCTGCGTTTGAAACCAGTACTAGTTCGTCCAAAATATTGTTGGATTCTAGCATGATTTCTTTCGGATTGAAAACCAAAAAACAATAAATGTGCTCTGTTTTGTTTCCTTTTCTATTATTTCATTTTATTTTATGTTATTTTACTTTATTTTTTTTTTCTCTTGTTGCTTTTATACTATTTTGTTATATTTTTTTTACTTCACACAAACCACAATTATAACCATAACCACAATCACAATCATAATCAAAATCTTCATTAGCATAAGACGTAATACTTAAGCTAAACCATAACTATAATCGTAACCGTTGCATTAAGCATAACTATATCCATTACCATAACCATAACGTTGCATGTAACCGGACTGTGAGTTTATGATACAACATTTATGGAAGTTTTTACCAGTTGCTTTAGTCGAATGGTGCAGCTTTTTCGAAACTTTTTTTTTTGAATTGGTTATTTTTTAATTTTTAGATATTGAAATCAGTGATACAAAAACTTTGATTTTCCGATA
>OX608079.1:109414436-109491936 GCA_951509765.1 Sphenella marginata
CAAGGACTGTTATTTCGACAACACTCCCCAAAACCTTCGGGGAGTGATTTTGTTGCTAAAACAACAACAACAATAAGTGAGGATGGTTTGCTTTTCAAGGAAACAATAAGATTTAAATCAACCTTAATTTCGATTTCCTTAAAATAACAATACAATGATTATTGCATTCTAAAGTTCCCACAAGCCTATCCAAATAAACAAACGGAATGAAGGTAGAAGAAATAAATACGAATTTATTTATAACTAGATTTATTTAGTTATTTAGCAAAATGGTGAAGAAAGTTTTCAAAAAGAAAGCACTCAATGCTAAAGAAGAAAATTGCCAAATTATACACATCCGAAAAACTTGAACATTTGCATGGAAATTTTATTATTTGTTTTGTGGAAGCTGCGCCATGGCGAAAACAGCAACAACAACCACAAAACTCCTGCTATATCATGGGCAAAGTAAATCAATAACTGGATAAATAAATGAGCAAATAAATAAGCAAAAGTTTTGAGAGTTGGGGTGTAATCTAAATTTACATATCTAGGTGGTGTGGGTTATTGTGCAATAGAAAACAGTTTTAAAGAGTGGCTTGTACCAAGTCTATTTTGAGCTGAAAACTTTTACTTGGTAAAAATAATATTTACTTCCTTTTTCCTTCGTAATCCAAAATCCCAAAGCCTTGGATCCGCCATTGGGCTGTAGATATGCTTCATTTTACTTTGTTTAGAAATTTTGTTTTTGTTCTGACAGTGAATAGGGTGATGCATGTTCTCCTTAATCATGTTTACATATGATTCTGCTGTGATTTTAGAATAAACTCAGAGTGGGGTCACGTGCAGAAGTGTGCAAGTGATTAGGGAAAATATCTGATCCCCCCATAAATATCCTATGGGTAGCCAGAAAGAGAGAGAGTCTCAAATCAATTTCATTTTCCACGAAAATCTACTCACACCTACATATATTAATTGGCATCCCTATGTATGTAAGTATACATACGAACAATATATTTTATGTGAGAAAACCTTCACTACTTTGTATGAAACCAGCATTGTGTGAGGGCAGCCTGTGGACTATGCAAAGCTATAAAATTCGTCAATTCGTCAAGGGTCATGTTCGCTACACCAACTGAATTCTGATGGAACGGCATCGCAAAATCAAATAAAGAAAACCCCCACGGCTGAATAAACCAACATTTTTTTTTCTCTCTTTTTTTTTTTCTCTGAACAAATGACCTGCTCAAAATCAATCATGGCTACGTATGTATGTATCAGAACATGTGTAAATACCAATATCAATAATCAAGGTTATCAACACTCCAATCATATAAATCATAATCGTATATACTAAAATCTTGCATTGCTTTGTGTATTATTGACAATGACCCCAAATACAACAAATGCGTCTAAGTACGGTTTGTGAAGTATTGATTTGTAAGGATTTCAAAGTATTTGCTTTCACGCATATTAAAGTACGTGTGAAAATATTGGCAAATAAAGGAGAGCTTATCCTTGTACATATATGAGATGTGTTTTAGCTCTCAGCTTAACCTTAATCTCACTCATTACAATGAACAAGGAGACAAGCAAATTTGACTGTTACAGTTTTCTCTAAATATAAGTACCGAGATTGTGTGGTTTTATTCAAATAATAGGTGACTGAATCAAACGAATAGCTAGGTCTTTCGGCGCAAAATTTAGATTTAAAAAAAATTACATTTATTTCGGATTATCTAAAAAAATTATTTTAACAAAGTCTATATGAAAAACATGTGTCGAGGTGTAATACAAGAGCTATACATTTTGTTTCAGAAATGCACATGCAAAATTCTCAAATTCAATGAATTTAAATCAAATTTGATTTGAAAGATTTCCTCCACCTAAGTTTATGAAAGCAATTTTTTTTTATATGAAATAGAACACTTTAGCTCGTCGGCAAAAAAAAATGTCTAAAGTCAACAAAATGTGTCACGAACACCTTGTTATACTAAAAGTTGTTCGGCTACAAAACTGCAAACTCCAAAATTTATTTTAAAATTTTGCGAAAAAAATTCAAAATTTTTTGCAATTTAAAAAATTTAACGGAATTTTTTTTTGAATTTTTATTTGATAAATGGCGTTTCTTTTGATTTTCTCCTATTTTTTTTTCAATAAATGCTTATTTGAAATTAAAAAAAAAAAAATAGTAACGGCGTTTTTGTTTTTAGATATTTTAAATTTTAAACACTTTTCCTTAGAAGTTAAAAATTGAATTTTAATGAAAAAAAAAAAATTCCAGTGTGATATATAATTTGTACAGTGCACATTTTCAAAAGCTCATTTTAATACCTCTTTAATGTTAGAGTCTTCGGGTCTAACCCCCCTTGGAATCCAAAAAGTCAAATCTTTCAGGAATCGTGGATTGAACATAGTATCAAATTGTTATTATAAAAATATGGACCTACCGTTCCTAAAAGCCACCACTGGCTACAAATATCTTTGAAATCGGTTCTTAAAAGTGCCTAGTATGAAATTAATAGAAAATAAGGGTCATGTTTTTATTTGTGGTTTGCAGTTCGGTAAAAAGTATCAAAAAATAGTTTAGTTGGCGCTTACGGATGATTTCTCTTCCCTTGTACGTGTGTGAGCATCACTGATTTGAAGCACACCTGATTTGAAGTGCCCAAACTATCTTCTTATCGACATTTTTCAGGTGCACCACAAGACGTTTACAGTTATTGGTATCCAAACGCCTTTCCATTCAACGATGCTGTCTGTATTTTGGCTAGCGTTTTAGCTGAAACTGCAACGAATGCAACCGTGCTGACAATAACCGCGTTTACCGTTGAACGTTATATAGCAATATGCCATCCATTTCGGTGAGTATAAAAGAAATGTCAAGTGCTGGTACATACATAAACTTACAATATTATTACAAGAAAAAGCAATTAAAAAACCGCTCAATTACGTTTTTTGGTTTTTAATAAGCTTAAATGATTCTGCTCATTAATGCTCAATTTTCCAAGAAGCTAAAAGTGAATTGCGGAGCGCAAAATGAACATTGGGTCAGTTAAGCTTTTTTTTCTTCTTGTTTGTTTGTTTGTTATCATTTTTTATTATTTTCCTTACCAATTTTACTTTCGTTCTTTTCAACTTCGACGACCTCACAACGATTAATTGCAGCGATACGTTTGTCAATTTATAGGACATTCAGCTGATGCTCGTTACGCCTTCACGATTTTCATTTAATTTTACAAAGAAATGTTTTTTTTTTTATTTGTTGTTGTTGCTTTAATGTTAATGCTTTCATTGCTCATTGCAACGATGTGAATTTTGTTTCTTCCATTATCGCCTAATTGCAGACAGCACACTATGTCGAAGTTATCGCGCGCCATCAAGTTCATCATTGCCATTTGGGTGACGGCGGTGGTGCTCGCACTGCCGCAAGCGATGCAATTCTCCGTTGTAACGGAGCCCAGAGGCACATCGTGTACGGTAAGTTGAAAGAAAGTTCATTTTTATTTGAGTTTATCAAGTGCTACATGTTAACTGTGAAACCTAAGGTCATATCATGCAATGTACAGGTATGTGTGTGCACATTAGGGTGGGTTTAAAAAAATCGATTGAAAGTCTTTACAGGTGTAGGCTATCATACCTCAATCAAAGACATGATTATGGGTTGTTATTGAGACTGAAAACTTTTAAATTGTGTCGCACAGGATACAAAGTTAAGACTTCTTTACAGCTTAGTCGTCTCAAATTGGGATCATAATTTTGTGTCAGAGTAAGGAACACTCTTATACTCGTACATACATATGCCTCTGCATTAGATCGTCTTAGAAAAAATTAACTGTTTCTTCTGATTGAAACATTCTTAAAATCTGCGCTTAAATGTAATGAATGGACTGTGAAAATCTGAGCTCATAGCATCAGGAGCGTGAAAGAGTGCCGATAAGAATCCATTTTGAGCTGAGTCCATCTCTTCTTCCGGAATTATCTAGAAAAGAGAGTTCAGCAACAGAAAGAGACTTACAGTAAGCTCTATGTTCTCTGAACTAGATGAAGAGGCGTCAAAAGCTGGTGCGATAAACCGTGTACTTTCAACCATCACAGAAAGATTCCAGACACCTGCGTCTTAACCCCCACATCCTTGTTAAAAGATACAAATTTGACCCCGTATCTTTGAGAACCGTAATAAACTAGAAAGATGCATCAGCATTGAAATTCAATGGGAAAATTAATCCATCTAAAAAGTGGATGTGAGGAGGCAATGGCAAAAATGTCATCTCTCATTTGTATTGATGAAAGGCTAGAAATCAACGACGGTTTCCAAAAAGATGGGTTGGATGGTTTTTGATCAAAACGCTAGAAACCTAGTACTTTGAATTAAAAACCCAAGGCTGATCAATTTTTGCGAATAAAGGTTTTCCTAGCGGCATCTTATTTTTAGCCGAATAATGATAGAGGCTCCCACTGGGTGAAAGCGTATAAGTAAAAACGACATCAATAGAAATTCTCATGACCCTTACAGAATTTGTGAGAATGCTCATCCCAATAACTAGGGTCCTTCTCGGGATAGCATTGGTATGTATAGAAGGATATTCGAGCTTAGAATATTAATGATGATGATTTACGAGATAATAGGAGCTTATCATTTAACAGTTAATTGTTTTAAGTCCAACGCATATGTTTAGGTTGTTTGGAAAAAAATAGAGAACAAAAAAATCTTTTCAACGTGCTAATGTGCAAAAATTTTCTTTATCTTTGAATATACTACTCTTACATACATATATACATACATACATACATTTATCGTTGTTTACATTGCTGCTTTTTCTCTTCATTTACAGATTGACAATCACTTTAAAGAACATGTTTTTGCTGTATCGGGATTTATATTTTTCGTCGGTCCCATGACAGCAATTTGTGTACTCTATATATTGATTGGATTGAAATTGAAACGTAGCCGAATGTTACAAACAGCACCGCGTCGTCACATTGACAGGAATCGTGGAGTTAGCTCACAAGGTCGAGTAATTAGGATGCTATGTAAGTAATTTCAATGTGTGGAAAGTAATTGAATTAACAAGTGAGTAATATAATTTCTTAGTATTTGTTGATATGTTGAAAATAAAACGTGCTCGAATGAGGAGGGATAATTGATTTAAGCGTTGTAAAGTTCCATGCAAACCTATAAACGATAACACACAAAAATGTATTAAATAATTTCTAGAATTGCCATGAATACTTCCTAGTGGATTTTTTGTATCAAAAGCGCTCATGCAATATTTCAGATATCCACTTTAATCCATATCCGTTTTCATGTATACGGAAATTTAATATTCATCATACGCCATGGTGTACATATTTCAGTAAAAAGCCTCAATGCACATTAGGCTGAGTCAATTTGTTTTCAATAATTTTTTTTGATATCTTTTTGGCACGAACGATTTCAATACATATTTCGTGTTCATTATATAATAAGCTAGGCGACTTCCTGCGAAGGTATTGGCAGATAAGATGTTTTTTTGTTTCAATGTTGCCACTTGTTTTAAATTTTTAGGAAATTAAGTGGCAAAGGTATGACAATTTTATATCAGAAAGTGTATGTCTAGGTAGATTTATCACCATATGCAATTTGTCAAATAGCCACCATTTTCAATATTACGATCCACTCAAAAAATGGTTTTGGGTTGCCACCTATTTCGTTGTATTTCCGTTATTATTTCGAATACAACTTGCCACATTTATATGATTTTCTTAGGTTATGGACTAAATTCTTAGCTCTCCCACTTGAATGTTGTCACTCAAAACTTTTTAACAAGGTTGCCACACTTTTTTTTTGTGCCAGGTTAGAACTGAGTAATCTTATTTAAAATGAAATCCTTACGAAAACGATTTATTATAAGTTCTCTTTGCTTGAAGCTCGAAGAATTTAACATTAAGATACAGGGTAACAAGCACCGGGCATAGCAAGGATCCTTGCGGACACCCTCATAAAGTTTGAATGGGCTAGAGAGTTGCCCATTATTACAACAGACCAGCCTCTTAAAATCCCCACAATGACAAGCAAGTTACGAGGGACAGTATCAAAGGCGCATGAAAATCTTACAACAACAAAAAAGAGGATACCTCTTTGCAGCAAAGTTGAAATTAATGATAATTTTTCAGAATTAATGCAAATAATTAAAGACCCCAAAACGACACACATTCATGCTACATTCCCTTGGTGTCAACCTTTAAAATGTGTGTGTGCTGAGTTAATACATAATTATAGTAAATTAGTTTTGGTTCAAAATTCGCATCGATAGTATAATCGAAGTAATTAATCCAACAGCAAACTATTTTATTCATTTTTTTAACTTTTTCATCTCTTCCCTTTGTTTCTCCCTTTCTGCTTGTTTTACTTTATTCCTTTCATTTGCATGCTACTCGCACTTCCGCTCCAACAACAGTTGCCGTTGCTATTGCCTTCTTTTTATGCTGGGCACCCTTTCATGCACAACGATTGATGGCCGTATATGGCAGTAGCGCGAATATTGAATCGAAACTTTTTAAGGATGTTTTTGACATTGTCGACATGATATCCGGCATGATGTACTATCTATCGACGTGTATCAACCCGTTACTCTACAATATTATGAGTCATAAATTTCGTGATGCATTTAAGGTGAGTGAATGCTTAAATTGTTAAAAAGTTGATGGGCTGGATTGAGGTATTGTAATAATAAAATTTAATAGCAAATTGGTAATGCAGCCAAGGCTGTAGTAAGTGTTGGTTTAGTTGACACTTTTCAAGTCATATGATGCGGTCAATTCATCAATCAATTAATTTTAATTTTTTTTAATTTTGAAAATATAAATGTCCATACTTTGGACGAGATGGATGTGATTATGTGTGTATTGAGTATATCGTGTTGCTGAAATGGTTTTCAACATTTTTGATGCAGAAACCATTTCCTTTTAATGCATCGAATTAAGAGCGAACTTTGATACCGGCGGGCATATTAGATTATTTATTAGACTTCATCCGAAAATGTGGGTAATTGTCTTGTAGACAACCGCTTTATATTGGCTGAAAGCTTTTTAAAAAAAATACGGTACTGTATTTAGATTCTGAGGTGGTAATAAACGCGTCGCAAGGTGTCGGTTTTGCGGTGAAGAATTCCACTGTCTAGGTCACATCATATCACCGTTTACGAGTATCAAACTTCCAATAGTTCGCCTGTTCAGAAAATCATTGGGGTGATTTTAATAATCTCAATTGAATGAAAATCTTATAGGTTGAACTTTAAATGAAATGTAGTCAAATATCGAACCGTTTCCGTAGATATTATATCAACTTTGCATGTGACTCCAAATCATATCACCTCAAGCACACATATCACATCGTTGGCTGAAAATGTTTTGATTTTTAATTGTGATAGAGCATTTTTAAAACTTATTCTGAGATAGAATGTTCTTTTTGAGATAGGACATTATGGAAAATAGTTTTTGGAATTTTGTAATCTTTTAGTGGATTATTGGCTGTAAACCCAAGTCACAAAATAACGAGATTTCGTAACTCAGCTAGCATTCAAACAAATGCAAACCCTTCAAATCACATGCGAAACCTCTCCAAAAACTTTATTTCATACACACATAATGACCCCATAAATGAAAATTTCAAACATAGATAATGTGTCACTTAGTTAATGCATCACATCAAGCCGAAGCATATCATAACACTTGACACAACAGCACATCAGATTTGCTCCCCATTAATTCTCAAAATAATTTGACATTAATTGTCTTTGTAATTTTTTGAAATTAATATCTGTTACATAAAATCGTGCTATTGTTTTTCCACGGAGCATTAATTTAAAAATATTTTGAGAATTAACGTCATTGAAATTGATTCCATATGTAATTGCATTAATTTCAGTGCCAATATGGCACGTCAGAGTACGAATTTAGTTCTCAGTCCATCTTCATTCATACTACATGCAACATATTATTGAATAAGTTGACATTTGATGTCACATCTTTTTTA
The DNA here is from genome assembly GCA_951509765.1 of Sphenella marginata. Classification (NCBI taxonomy): domain Eukaryota; kingdom Metazoa; phylum Arthropoda; class Insecta; order Diptera; family Tephritidae; genus Sphenella; species Sphenella marginata. Next base: position 109,422,433 of record OX608079.1, read on the forward strand.
TTTACCATATCATAAAATGGCGTGTGATGTCACATCATGTGATATCACATCTTACTTAATCACATTGTAAAGCTAATAAAACCAAACTATTATAATCACATATGGTCCATCAAATCCACCAAAAACGCTCATTTTACACTACACATCACATCATTATTTGCACTTAGCGCATCGCAATGTGATATCTGTTATCTCACCTCCAATTACCTCACTCATACACACTGCAGCATATCATAGCATAACGTAATATGTGATGTCACATCATACTAGATCACATTTTTAATCAAATAAAAGAGAAATCGCATCACAGGAGTAGACAACATCACATACGAGTACATAGTATTCGCTGATATCATATATAATTACACTTCTTCTCATATCACGCTAAACATAATTACATGACACTACATCACATTGCGACGGCATCATAACATATAGCATCATCATATCAAGTCTCGTTTCTTTAGCTCTAAAACTAAAAAAATTGTTGTTAAACATACGTGAACTAAATCGTATAATCCTTATCATCAACAGGTTACCTTGGGACGACGTTTCGGATTTCCTGACCGCTCGCAAAGTCACAGTCACAACTATAGCGCACGCCTGCGTCAGAATGGTTCCATGCGTCTACATACAATGGTGAATAGCAATGCTCTCGATCACTACCATTCTTATCGTGTTATGCAATTGCATTGTCGTGACCCAAGTCATCATCTTTCTCTACAGGATAGCATACGTACAACAACAACCACAACAACAATAAGTAGCAGCACTGGTGGCATCAATAATGCTAGCATCCGTTCCGCACGTTACACCTCCCTAGGCACACAATCTTCAATAACAAAAAATGATAAAATGATCATAAATAAAGTAAATGGAACTGCTGCAAGCGCAACACCGCTACAAAATCACAAACTCCAGTCGCAAATATCACGCAGCTCCAGTGGTGCCGATAGCAATGTAATACTCGACCTGGATTTGGGTACAAGACATAATTACTGTCACCCCCATTCACAGTTTGGAACATTAAATTCTAATCGAAGTAATAATTTACATCGCTCGCTCATGAGTAATGGCATGGGACATAATGGACTTTCGCGTAAAGGTCAACTTATTAATGGCGATGATCACGAGTCAATTAATTCACTAGAATGGGATAGTAGCGCCAGCCAATATGAACTACCCCCCACACATTGCATTGAAGAGCATGAAAAAGATTCATTGGTGGCGCAACCTGTTTCACCAAATAGTCTGAAAAATACACGTCATCCCACAATTGTCCAGCTTGTGCAGCCGGTACAACTGGCAAATACCATAGCTGAGGTGGACACGCATGCACCGGCACGTACGCGTCTCAAACTTTCGCGTATAATCAGTCGACGTTATCAGGACGCATTGCTAACACAAACCAGCCCACAAGCTGAGCTAATGCGTACAAATAGCATAAACGTGCAACATAATGTGCCTGACTCACCATTTATGACTTACGAAAATGAGAAGAAGAAGCATGTACGTAATGGTGGCACTAATAATGGACGAGCACACAAAACACTTGACACTCTCAATGGCATATTTCATTGGCGTTCACGTAAAAAAGATCATAATGGTGGGCGTACAAGTGATGGCAAGAAGAAGAAGCGTACGCGACAAGACAGTACCTCAACCACACATACACATTTGAGTCGTGTGGGTACACCAACCCCACGTGTAGCCCTAATGCGTAGTATATCATCAGCGGCGCCGGGCATACTCGAATCGACAATAAACAGCGAAATGGCAGTGCAAAAGTAGTTAAAGTGACAGCAGCAAAACCAGACCAACACATACATACCACAACCGCACGCACACACTTGCAACTAGGAAAATGTATATACAAATGCAGATCTTGAAGTACTCTTCAGTCAACTTGAGGAATTTTCGACATGCCACTTAAGCTCATAAACTACTTTGATACTGACATGTGTTACAGAGTATAAGAAAGTATGTAGAGTAAGGGCGGGTATTGTGGTATACCTATTTTGTTTTCCTCTGTAAACTCTGTAATGTGCATGCAATTTCAACCAAATTAGGTAAGTAAGATACCACAAGTATTGCACACAAAAAAAATATAACGCAATAGCCTTACTACTGGAAGTATTCGAGATTTTTGAAAAAATATCTTAAAAGTCATAAACAAGCTTTGGCAGAAATTGGCGGGTAATGTGGTATACCATGTCGGATAATGTGGTATACGTATACCACAATACCCGCACATCGCATCCTTAAATAAAAAGAAAGGTATTTTAGTTGGAAAACTTATATTTTATATCAAAAACTTAAAAATTGGGAAAGAAATGGATTGCAACACTTCAAACAAATTCAATTCATTAACATAAGCAACCCAGGTTCAGATGCAGATGATTTTATAGCGTTTAAAAAATGTCTGAACCATTCAGTGAATATGGGGACCTGAACCCATCCTGAACAATGACAAGCTGATCCGGAGCCAAGCAGAGCGTCCTTCATGAGAAGAGGATTGTGGCTTTTCCGTGGAAATATAAGAAATGGTGGAACGAACCCGCCTCCCGCACTCATACAAGTGATGACAGTTGCAAGTGAGCCTCGTTCAGCTGAAATGACTCCCAAAAATAATTAGCCAAAGAAAATATTAAACCAAATCTTTCTCAATTGCTGCAGTTAAAATTGGAGCCCGACCAAGTTTAGTGTCCAATAGTTCAGCCATGGGTTTCTCACTTCTGGACATGCGCTGCAGTGTAGTATGGGGGACACCAAGTCAAACGAATACCCATATCTAATTTCCTTACTGCTTGTATAGCTTTTTTCATGTCATTTGCTCTCCATTTTCGCATTTCACCTTTTTTCGGCTTGTTTGTGATCGGAAGCTTTATATGGTATACTGTACCACTTTACCCGCCTGCACCTATACCACAATAGCCGACATCGAGTTTTGTCACATTTTTTTTCAATAATTAGATATACACAAATATATACACAACTTTGCAAAAACAGTTCACTATAACAATATTCTCTTATAACTTTCCTACTAATAAGATTAAGTAACAGTTCTTGATTTTTTTCTAAAAAATCGTTTTGTCAGGGCACAAAAAAAAGTCAACCATACCACTACGCACTTTTATTAAAACCAATTAACAGCATCGCATGTAGGACACAAGCTAAAGCACGTATTTTTGATATTATATGAACGCCGAGCTATTTAGATAGGTCTCGTCACTTGCACATTTGTAGTTTCCGAGAAAAGCTGGTGTACCACATTACCCGCCTATACCACAATACCCGCCCTTACTCTATGTACGTGTGTATATTAGCTAAGATAAGCAGACCTATGATAGGATTACACTATGCAACAAAGAGTATTATTCAAATGGATATTGCATAGATCCAGTTAGCCTCTGGAGTTTTTCACAAATTATCCGTTTTATAAAGAAATGAGTCGATCAAACATATTCATATGTTCCTGATGATGGTTTTAGAATAAAACCGAAATATCGACAAACATTAAAACATTGTGTTTTATATTTTCACGCAACGGCCTTGAGCTCATCAAAATGCTTTAAATATTTACATATAAGGCTATAAAAATCATCTAAAACATTTAATTTAATTTTTTTTTATTACTTATTTTTCATCACTTAATCTATAATCCATTTACTTATGAAAGAAGCTATGGCTTAATCTTAGAATAACTCGATGGTAAGCAACATTTTCTTTCGTTTGTTTTTGTCTGCTTCATTCATCATTTTACTTTATTTTATTGTTTTTCAGGTGTATTTATTTTATTACACTTCATTTCATTATATATTTTATTTTATTTTATTTTATTTTACTTTACTTTATTTTATTTCATTTTATTTTTTTATTTTATTTTATATTCTTTTATATTTTTTTTTTATTTTATTTAATTTTTTTTCATTTTATTTTATTTTATTTTAATTATTTTATTTTATTTTTTTTTATTTTATTTTATTTTATTTTTCTATTTTATTTTTTTTTATTTTATTTTTTTTTTTCATTTAATTTAATTGTTTTTTATTTTATTTTGTTTTATTTTATTTTTTTTTTTTTTCATTTAATTTAAGTTTTTTTATTTTATTTTGTTTTATTTTTTTTTTTTTTACATTTTATTTTATTTTGTTTAATTTTATTATGTTTTATCTTATTTTGTTTTATTTTATTTTATTTAATTTTTTATTTTATTTTATTTTGTTTTATCTTATTTTATTTTATTTTATTTTATTTTATTTTATTTTGTTTTATCTTATTTTATTTTATTTTATTTTTTTTTTTGTTTTATTTTATTTTATTTTATTTTATTTTATTTTATTTTATTTTATTTTATTTTATTTTATTTTATTTCATTTTACTTTACTTTACTTTATTTTATTTTAAATGAGAAAAGGCCTCTTACACAGCTGTCATATACAAAATCTGCCCTGTTTGTTCTTGTGTACAAAAAAATTGGCCTGTTTCTTGCATGTTGTAATATATTAATATATTATTGTGTGCGAGCGCATGGATGTCCCAAATTCACCACGTAACCTCACTCGCGAACTACGAAATCTAGAAGAAAATAACATAAAATTGCTGAAAAATAAATAAAAAGCGCATTGCAATAAAGAGTTAAGCGTTTAGATATTTATCCTTTTACTTACACAGATTCCATTTACCATTCGTTTATTTTTACACTTTCTTTGTAATACAAATAAAGCCCTCGTTTAAGAAATAATGTAAGCCAATTGTCTCGTCCATGTGTTAGGCCGATGAGATGAAATAAACATAAATCATGTTAACTCACATACATACAAAGCTGCGAGTATTCCATGTAATGAGTATGATAAGCCCATACAATTGTCATATAGCCTCCTATCTTTCTGCCAGCCACAGCTCTTGAGCATCAGACTCTGGCTAAGAAAAAAAGGAATTTAATAAATTATAAAAAATCCTCAATCAGAGGATTGTCAATCGTGCATATAATTGTGGCTGGAAATGAACTTTATACATATATAAAAACAAATCACGTCCCAATTAGAGAGTCGCATATGTACATGTTTGAATGGCAATGGAGAATGGTAATAAAACATTAGCTTCAACAAATCTAGTAGAGAACTTCTTTTGAGGTTAAATTAATGTTGTTCGAATAATTATGAGAATTTAGATTTAAATGGTTTCGTGCTGTGAGAGTAGGATTTCTAACTTGTTGAGGCGACAGAGTTACACGAATTGATCTTAAAGAAAAACGACGGGTCTTTATCAAGGTAATACAAGTCAAAGCCACAGTTTTGCGTATTTTTGTCTATTTGTCTACATGTTTGCGCGCGCATCACTCATAAACTGGCGTTTAGAATTGATTGCGATTTTTGCCAATATATTTCTAGATAATCAATGTCGAGTCTAGGATATATTTTATAGCGTGATTCACACAGTGGGGGCAATAAAAAAATTACTAAACATATTTTTCTTAATAAGATTGAAACAAATGGTTGTACAAACATATTTCATCTGATTATTCTTAATAAGAGCAAGAGAAGCAAAAGGAATAATTCTATTAATTTTTTATCTGTCTACTCATAAAAATATTCAACTACTAAATGTAATTGAATCCTGCTCCTGAATATATTGCTCAACGGCATCTAAATTTTAACATAATAAAATAATAAATAAATAAACATTACATGGGATTTTAATATAAGCATTTCATTTATCTTGTTCCAGGAAATCATTAGTAAAACACAACTTTGAAATAAAGGGCAATGTACTAAAATAAAAAAAGGATACTTCACACACCACGAATGAACAACAAGGATCCACAAGCATCACAAAATACTCAAAACAGAACAAAACAAGCAAATACAACACAAACTAGTTTTTAAGTATGCGCTGATATTTCTGGCACACCTCGCTCTCAACAATTGTCTTTAAGCTTTTATGTAAATTTTAAATTTAAACAAAGAAAAGTTGTGAATTCCTTAGTATGTATGTATGAGTAAGTTATAATTGTTGGAGAATAAATATAGATATATATACATACGATAATGTTAGTTATGCTTAGTAAATTGTATTTATAAATGTTAAATTAAATTAATATTTATAATGTGAGCGGCTAGCGTCCATAAAAAAATTATTTGTAGATACTAAATTGTGTGCGTGTAGAGCCGTGTACTAGGGTGGCACCGAAATTTTTCTCTGAATTTTTTGAATTTTTTTTCTTTCACACACTTCCATAGAAAAATTGACCCATAATTATAATCGTTGCTTAAGAAGCATTTTTAATAAAATCTTTAAAATACATTTAAGATATTGGTCATACATAGTGATATTAAACAAAAGATTTTAGCTGAAATGAAATGTGAGAGGGTGCTCTTATGAAAAAAAATTAAGTTGGTTGGTGGCATGCCGAATTTTTTTTTTTTTGTTTTGCAAGGTCACCACCCTGTGTCAACTATTTTATGCACAAAAGCCAAACTCAAGTTTGGAGTGAACGATGTCACAAGCACAAGTATAGACACAAACCGTGATTTGAAATGTTAAAATGACATTTTTGTAATTTTAAAATTAAAACTCGGCCTTAGACATAAAATGTATTACATACATATAAGTTGACTGTGTTAAACATTAAATGATGTTTATTTTAGAATTGTGTTTAAGTAGATAAAACTCTATTTTAATTTGACTATTAAAAATCTACTCTCACAGCAGTTGCTCAAATAGTTGCTACTAGGCGTTGGTTGAGCTGCGTTACTCCTCCTTCATCCAAGAATGTACGCAGTAAAGGATTGTAGTTTATATTTTGGCGCCACCCTAGTATTTAGCTATGAAAAAGTTGTATATAAATAGTATAGAAATTGCATAAGTTTTAATTTTAATTTTAATTTTAAAGTTAGGTGAAATAGAAATAGCTTTTATACAGAAAAATGGCATATGTATTTATATTTAAGTTTTTTTGTCAAATCGAATATTTCTTTAAAATTCCTATAATATTCAACTAAAATATGTCGGTTGAATAAGTTTTGGATTAAATTAAATTAAATTAACTTCAGAAAAAGAATGACTAATAATTTTTCATTTTCGGAAATATACGTAATAAGAAACAAGGTGAGTCAGAACCAAAGATGACGTCAGAACACTCGCCACAGATTTATATATGTAAAGGATAAGTTTGATTCTTTTTCACTAACAAATTTTAAACTTATATAGCTAGAATTGAATCAACACTCCTATTGTGAGTGTCGAACACGAATAGATAATCGACTACTAAGCGGCTACCGATCATCGAGCAATTGCGAGTGTCGACCCGATCGATCAACGAGCGACTGTGAATGCTCAATCGATCATCTTTCTACCGAATTTTTGCGATCGTTAACGTGTCGCTTGATTTAAAAAACATTAAATGATTGGCAAAAATTTTAAAATACATTAAACACGTGCAGTTTTTGTTCGATCAAGTTACACAATACCAAAATAAAATACGATCGACTCAATCGAAAAATTTCTATTCTACTGCAAATCGACACTCGCAATAGGGGTGCAAATTTTCACCGTAACTGCTAGATAATAGCGTATATCCAAAAGCCCGAGCCTAATACCGGAATTGTAGAATCAGATCGTTGTTGAAATCCATAAAAATTGCCATTGCTAGTATTCGCATTGATGCAAGTTTTTTCATTACATATTTATTTTATTATGACACGGCGTATGAATGTTGAGCCCCACTTAGAGCAGGCAGCACCACAAAATTGTTACTTGTCAAATGTTTAGCATAAACGACATTATCTTGAACGCCATCTCTATTGTTGTTTAACTTTTAACAAATGTACATGTTTTTAAATTTGTTGGCGCTATATAACTATTTTTATGTATAAGTTTGTATGTATGTATGTGCGTTTATGCGTTTGTGGTATCCTTTGTGATTGCAGAGGAAGACATTTTAATAAACAAGATTGAAATCGGTCTATTCAGTTGACCACAAACATAAAAACACAAATGTAATAGGAAGTGCGTCACTTGGGGCTACCATGAACGCTGTTGAATGGTTTTTTGTTCTATATTCTTTTTGCTGTTTTTGCATTTTTCTCATTTTTCATTTTCTTTGACTTTTTTGTTTGTTTCTTTTTAAGCTATTAATCATAAAATATTTTAGTATGTTTACATCTGCTGTCATATTTAAGCACGCCAAACATAAATAAGTACTTGTGTAAATACTTTGAACACACCGTCATTTATTTTCATAACCAGTTCTAAATTATTTTGTAAGGAATTCAATTGCGAACTGATAACTCTCGACCCTCAAGTCATTGCTTCATGAACTTTTCGCACTTGCTTTAATATTAATATTAAATAGTTGGGAGTTCTTCATGCATATTTAGGTTCATACAAAAGACAAATGCCATAGTGAAGAGATATTACAAGTATAGGTACCCCTGCCGTCCACTTTATAAGAGGATGCGCAACTAAGATGCTGATGTTGGTTCCTTTTATTGTTAAAAAAAATTTCACTATAATGACATTTATTTGTAACATTCAGCAATTTAGTTAATGAAGTATTTATTGCAGACAGCTTTAAAAATAAATATCTCAAAAAAAAAAAAAAATTCTACATTGTATTTTTATAAAAACGAGTTTGGTTTATTATCTTCATTTTCAATTTTCACTCTCATAAAATCTTTATATAAATGTAATTTTAAAAATATACTTTATTACTCATAATTAACACTTGTATAAACAAAAGCTTTGATAAATTCATGTATTCATGACTTTGGGTGGAATAATACAAATTTACATATGTTATAGTTATATCTCTGACTTAAACGTCATTCGATACATCCGCAGCGCTTCCACTCTTCGCTTGTTGCGTCGCCAGCCATTGCGTTATCTGATCCTTATTCTGTTGCAACCATTTCATATTGAATTTAACATTTTCCAGTGCCTGCTTGCGCGCTGCTGTGCCAGCACCAGCTTCTGGATATTTGGCGAAAAATGCTTCCATTTCTTCCAATTTCGTTTGTGTAACGAAATTCCCTGTTATGGATGGTATCATACGACCCAAATAGCGCTCATTAATACCAAAACGTTTAACTAGTTTTGGCCAGTTTTCACGTACATGATCCCACACTAAACTTTGACCGACAGGATTTTGCGATATAAGAGTAATGCAGGAGAAGTAATCTTGACCACGTACATAGCTCTCATTCCATGCCAAGTTGATATAACTGTGATGTAAAAAAAAGTTAATTAAACAAGTTTTTTTTCAGTGTCTGTTTAGAGTATGTACCGTTGCAAAATCCATGGTGAATTAACTGCCGCTAAGGACTGCATCAATTTTACTTTCTCTTGTGCATTCTGTTCATTGATAAATAATTGCCACACTTGATCCCACGACTTTTCATTACCCACATATTTCATGCCATATTTATATACTATCGAACGTATATCTGGGTCAGGTCTCTCACTGGGATTGCTAAGCCAAGCGGTAAATCGTGCAGCTGCCTCCTTCAACATTGGCTCATAATCAAAAGAACCAGCCAAGCCCAGTATATTAGTGCGTAGTAAACTGAAATTCAGCAAGAGGTTATTGTTTTGTATGCAAAAGTAATATTATCAAAAGTATTTACTTATTCAAATGGTCATCGCTCACATTCCATGTGACATTGTTATATGCCTGTACTAATAATTTTCTTCCGAAAACAACAAAATCTCTATATGAATCAGTGTAGTAGAGTCGATTTTTTATAAATGAAAGGCGCGCACTACCCACACTCCAAGGTACATAGTCTAACTCTTTCTCTAAGTACAAAGCTAAATCCAATGCCACGCTGTAATTGAGCTGTGCAGCATCGGCTAAAGAGAACGCATCATTGATGAGATGAGCACGATCGGCATTGCTAAATTGTCCACGTGCACTGTTGAGAGCATTTGTCAGTTGTATCCATTGTTCTGGTGCATAATTAACACGATAATAACCGACTTGATCTTTATTGAATTTAATCCAATCAACAGATTTGTCAAGCGTTATTTTAACTGCGTTGAATGAAATAGATTAAAATGGAAACTTCGAAATTTTGCATTTATGTGCATACCTTCATTATCATTGTAGTTGAAAATGGTCCTTTGGACCTCTGCATCATCGCTGGTGAAATATGTTATTGGAATGGACCAATGGTAGCTGTAAAGTCAAAAAAGTTGTAGTAAGCATTTAACTTTATGTCTCACTGTGCTCTAAATAGAATGTGGCTTTCTAGTAATGGATTTATTTAGAGAAAATTTAAAGTTTTTCCGCATCGATTCTAATCATTTAAACTGAGTTAGAAAAATTCCGCCCAGTAAACTAAATTTCACTAAATAAGTATAGTTTTTGCTAAGCGTCTGCTTCATACTTGAATTTTGATTCTTCATGTTCGGCATTATAATCTTCTGGATTTGAAAGGAATCTCTTCTGGGTAAGCGTGTAAACATTGCTATCGTTTTTCACCTCCACAACAGGCAAACCCATTTGTTCAGTCCAAGTTTGCATAATTAATCTGTGTGGACAAATACAAAATTATACATATAGTCAAACAATTTTTGAAGAATTTACTTTTAAATAACTAATGCAACTTTAACTCACTTTACATCGAAATCTGCTTCCAGTGCTTCAATTTCTGTTAAGAAATCATCAGTCTCTGCATTGCTATAGTAGAATTTTTCTAAATAATTATGTGTTGCATTGCGGAATTTTTCTTCACCAACCAAATCTTCTAACATACGTATAATCGAGGCGCCCTTGGAATATGTAATACTGTCGAAAAGCTCTGTAATTTGTGCGGGACTTTCAACGGTTTGTACAATAGGATGTGAAGCTAATGTAGCGTCAAGTTTAAGAACGGAATGCAAATCTTCAATTATAAATTGATCCATCTAGTAAAACAAGAATATAGTTGTTGATATTAAATGAAATTATCATATTTGCTTACCATATCCCATTCTGGATGCATTTTATTGACACCTTTGTACTCAATATAACTAGCAAACCCTTCATTTAACCATAAATCGTTCCACCATTTCATAGTTACTGAAAATAGACGAACAAATTAGGTGTGTTCAACAGGAAAAAGTACAAAACTGATAAGCAAAGATTATTCGAATTATATCTGTATTCGCAGAGTAGAATAATCCGGTTTAGTTGACATACCTAAATTTCCGAACCACATATGTGCCAACTCATGTGCCACTACCGTGGCTACACGCTGCTTATTTGCACTCGAGTGTTCTTTCCTTTCATAGAGGAGCGCAGTTTCGCGGTAAGTCACCAAACCCCAGTGTTCCATAGCACCCGATACAAAATCTGGTATGGCAGCCATATCTAATTTTGGCAGTGGATAGGGCACATTGAAATATTCAATATAATACTCTGTAATGCCAACGCCGGTATCCAAAGCATAAGTGACTCCATCAATTTTATTGGCTGTAGCATACACGCGCATTTCAAAGTCATTGGCATCCAGCAATGTTCCGCTAACATTTCTCGACTTGTGCGCAAAGTCTGATACGATCATGCAGGCTAAATAGGTACTCATGGGTACACTTTGTTTAAAAACTACTTCAGTTACATCGCCATTTACGACTTCGCTCTGGAAAGGAATGTACCAAAGATGTTAGTAAAAATATAGAATGGAAAAAAATGAGAGGGTTGCTGAGTGAGTTTTGAGATTAATGTTGAAGGCACTTGGCGATATCGCGAACATTTTAAAAGCGAATTATATCAGTTGGTGTAAAGGCACCAGCGGCATTGTAGCAGCTATACTGTCAAAGACGCCTGCTTTGGAAGACTCACTAACTAGGTAAATGTTAAGGTAAGTAACTCTGTTAGCTGAGTTGCATCAAGCCAACATAGAGTTCGGATAGATGTGAATTAGAGCAGACGTTCTCAACTATACTACTGGCACCAAATAAATATTGCCGGTAACTTGTCATAGCATAGACAATTTTCGGAAACAAAACTTATTGATCTCCGTCATACGTGAATGATCCCAGAACTTTTACTTTTTTTGTGTCCAGCAAATGTCTCGTTACGTCGGTTAAACCAAACAGTTTATCCAGCCCTTGAGTTTTTTTTCATATACCGCCAAGTACTTGACTACGTCGCCAAATCAAATTACATATCAATCCTCCTGTATATTAAGATTATCCTATCAAAAAATAAAAACTTACTTCCACAGGCATATTTGATAAAGCATGATAACCTCCTTCTGTTGGGCGTACTATTGTAATTATAAATTCAGCTTTCATAGATGGCTCATCGAAACAAGGGAAGGCAGTGCGCGCATAAGTCGGTTCGAATTTAGAAGTAGCGATCCATCTGCAAAGAAAAATGTTACAATTAATATAATACTAAATCCAAACTAGTATCAATGAGGCACAACTTTAAGCATATGACATTGAACATTATCTATTAGCCATTTTTCACACCTGCGTTGTTGAGTTGTGGTATCCAGGTATGAAGAAGCGTAGAAGCCCACAATGCGATCGCTAAGTGAGCCATTAAAAGCCAATTGCAGTGTATAGTTACCAATTTCCAAGGGCTCTTTAAATTCAGTCACCCAATATTCAAATTCTGGATGCGCAAAGGTCAATGTTGGATTCAATTTTATTAAAGGCTCACCACTCTCACTCAAACGCACTACATCCCCTGTGCTCACATTTATGGTTTTAGCATGCACGGGAATATAAGAAATTGGCTTTGTAACTTCTAATTTGATCATTATGCTACCACTATAAGTTTTATTCACCAAATCAGGATGTAAGCGCAAATTATACTTTTTGGCACGAATTTCTTTTGGCAAACGCATGCTTAACTGCTGCAACACTTTGGAAGCAGCTACGATTGCTGGTTCAATTGCTAATTTTGCATTAGTCATTTTTGGATTGGCAATAGAATGTGTCGCTATTGTTGTAGAAAAATCGGTTGATGTTTTAATTCGTAAAATTGATAAATTTGCTGGCTGCCACAGCTGATCGTTTTTCCAATCATCGCCGCCTGCCGGTGTTGCTGTTGTCGCTGTGCGCAAGGCAGCATAAGCGGGCTCGTTCACAATATTTCGCCCCACATAAATCAACGCACCCAATAGGAATGCACATAAAACGAATAGTACCAAACAAAAGCCGACAAGCGTTATGAATGCGGAATTCGGTTTTGGGCGTACAAGTCGCGAATCGGTATCTCGTATACGGTAATGATGCTCGTCTGTTGATAAGCTAGAGCGTGGACGAACTGGAGGTACTTTTGCTTGTGCGTACATGTTTTTGCTTTTTTTTTTGTTTACTACAGCTATTAGGGTTATGTTTATTATTGTTTTAATTAGTTTGGATTGATATCACAGAACATTTTTAAACAGCTAGTTAATAGATATTTGTCTAAAGCTTGTGCCTGTTTTATTTTTAAGGCGATTTGCAAAATTGTATCACATACATATACTAATTCTAATATGGTAGTTTTAGTATAAAATTGGTAACAACAATGTATGTAGATTAATTTTTGTGCGAATTAAGAACAATTTCATCATTTATGTTTTCCAGTATTTTTATACCTAGTAGTGCTTCGCACACAAGGTATGTATATTAACTTCATTCGCCTAACGGTAGTATGTAACGGCATAAACGAATCGAGATAAATATTGACTTATATATATCAAAATGTTCAGGAGGAAAAGAGAAATTGATTGAGCCATGTCCGTCCGTCCGTCCGTCCGTCTGTAAACACGATAACTTGAGTAAATCTTGAGATATCTCAATGAAATTTGGTATGTAGGTTCCTTTTCACTTATCTCCGAGCGCTATTGAAAATAGGCAAAATCGGTTAAAAGCCACGCCCTCTTTCTATATATATAATATTTTGGAAAATACAAAAAGAGTGATTATTTAGTACATAATACACCTATAAGGATAATATTTGGTGTGCACTTTAGCGTTAAGGCAACAAATACATTTTTGAAGAAATTTTTAAAAAGGGGCGTGGCACCGCCCACTTTTGATATAGTCAAATTTGGAAATATTATTAATCATAAATCAAAAACCGCTCAAGATAGCAAAATAAAATTCAGCACACATATATATATTAATACAGGCAATATTTCGAAAAAAAATTAGCGAAATCGGGTTAGGTCCACGCCCAATTTTGTACGAAAGATTTTGAAAAGGATCATAGATATATTGAATATGCTATAACTTTGCTTAAACTAGCTGTATATAATTTCTATTTCACCTCTGAAGTGTTCGTGGGCAAAGAAAGTCGAAAGCACAAAATTTTTGGAAAATGGGCGTGGCCCCGCCCCTTTATGGGGGATTATTCCACAAAACTTTCCATGCCATAACTCCGGTAAAAATTGACTTATTGAAACGATATTTAGAAAAAGTGTTCAGCATATAAAGCTTACTCTTTGCTGTAAAAATAAACAAAATCGGAGAACGGACACGCCCACTTTTTGAACACAGTTCTAAAAAATTTCTTCGTAAACTTAAAATCGCGATATTTCAATAATTGTATAAGTTATATAAATAAGATTTTACACACATAATAAGCCTTTTAAGCAAAACTGAACTGTACAAAAATTTTGTGGATTTTGGTGAAGTAGGCGTGACGCCGCCCATTTTTTAGCATAAAAGCTCTGCTATTTTCAAAAGCGATTGCTTGAAATTTCAAGAATGTATTTCAATGAAATTTTGTGAGAGGGTTCCCAATAGTATGTAGTATACTCCTGCCAAAAATTACGCAAATCGAATAACAAACAAGCAAGATTTACGGGCAAGTAGTTAACACCATACTGCCTTTTTTTTATTTTCATACCTTTCATGAACATGAGGAAAGGTATTTATATTTTGTTATTTAGTAATAATTTAATTTACCACTCACAACAGAAGTGTTTTTATCGAAAACAATCAGTTGCCTTTATAACAAATTTTCAGGTATGTATTAAAATAGACCTGAGTAAATTAGGATACCAAAACAGATCACTACTAGGTATTTAATGTTCGGTTACACCCGAACTTAGACTTCCTTACTAGTTTTAATTATTTTTGCTTTTACCACGTTCTCGTTCGTCTGTCCATTTCCAAACTAAATATCGGAATCTTGTAAAGTCTTTTTAGATCACTTCCCGTTGACCTAGAAACTTGAAACTTGTAACATACTTCAGAATTCCTTGAGAATGCAATGTGAACAAAAAAAATCAGTGTCGTCTCAAAATTTTATAGTAAATAGCCGAAAGAAGTACTGTCCGATAACTTATATTGTGAAGAGTCCTTTGACGATTTCTTTCCCGATTGCTAAAAAAATAAAAAAAAAAAAAAAAAAATAAAAAAAAAAAACAATCAAAAAAAAAAAATTGAACGCTATGCCCTAACAAATATTACAAAAATTAAATAATTTGTAGCTACCGCTTGCTTGAAAGTTATCTAACTACTTCAACTAATAAATTTAGGCAAACACTACCGAATATTTGTGTATGTGTACTAGCAAGCTTTAGTTATAAGTCAATTTGCATGTAAATTTTTAATTATTTAAATAAAAATTGTTCGCTTTTGAAAAGTAATTTTACACAGTCAATAGTCGGACAAGCGAAAACTTTTTGTTGCTAGTTGTAAAATGACAATGAGATAATACAATTTAAAATAACAAAAAGTTAATTTAGTTCCAACATTTGTTGTTACATATCAGCTCAAGCATGCGAGTAAATCCATGATCCAATAATACAGGTCGTGTCGATAGGCCAGCTGATTTTTATTTTTTTCTCGAATTTTGACAATCAACCCATTTTTCAGTACGATTTTGACTATAAACCCACAAATTACAAAAGCAAAATACATAGAAAATTTTTTGTGTGTTTGTATGTTTGTCGAGCTGCTACGACCTGTTATGGTTGGATCATGAGTAAATCGCTGTAAATAATAAACTCAGCAATTGGAGCAATAAATCACAGTGAAGTAATTATAAATTCTAATAAAACATTTGTGTGAAAATCGCAATGGATCTAAGAAATAGTTTAATTGTTTTGCAATTGAAGGCTGCGTTTTATTTAAAAGTATGTTATTAGTTGATCGTCTTAAGGCCATTGATTTTGTCTTCAATTATCAAGCATTGAATCATCGATAATTGCTGATAGCCTAAAATGCCATCCCATTCAAACATTTTGCAACCATAGCCTTGTTGTTGTTATTGTAGCAATAGTAAGTCGTAATGCATTCAGGGATGTGTCTAGTTCGTATATGAACCATAGTGAAGTAGGACTGCTGGTGGTGGGTATTCTTCCTGCTTTTTTAAGTTTTGCAACTGAATTAGGTCGAGATATTTTATCACTGTTTCCATATACATACATACATATGTACATACATACACACCCTAATCGGTATTCGATAATCATCTTAAAAGTGTATGGATATATTTTCTGGAGGATACTTTTAATAATCGATAAACCAAATTTTAAACAAATTTATACCTCAAAGCTGGTAGAATAACCATTTAAATTCAGGTACTAAACTATCCAATAATTTTGGACTTGGTTGCACACATTTAAGGTTTTCAGTTCCTGTTTTACGATAAGGCTTCATATTTCTTTTATTTAAAGACCGAATGTACATATATTTCGAAGCAAACGGTGGTTTTCTCAATTTATTTTAAACCAGACCATTTAGTATTTCTTGAACCATTGTGAAAAACTAGGTAGGACCCTTGCAGAATATATGTACAAGGGAAACATAGACTTTTTATGCCTGAGCCCCAGTATATCTTTGCGTAGAATATTTTTTACCCGGGAAGAAAGAGTTTTTAAATAAAAAGGTTTATTCTCACTCAATATTTAATTTGTCTGATTTGATTGGGATAAACAGCACAAACATAAATTTTGGGTGCTTCATCGTCATCAGTCGAGATTCAAATGATTGGCAAACATACTAAAGAAACGGTTTTGAAAAACAAGACATGTATTTCTCAAGTGTTTATACGAACGCACCCAATATAGCAAACAAATGGCCTTGAACTGACAGTTCGAAACGGATGTTAATTTTGTGAAAAGTTTGTATATCGAACAAGTGAATTATTTTGCAAAATTATAAACAAAAAAATTGATACATATATCTATATAGATGAAATATGTATGTATAAAATATAAATTAAAAACGAACAAGCTCAAAGCCTGCTCTAAGTCAGCTGTGTTAATGCGTATGAAGATATGAATGACCGATTTGAAAATGCGTTTAAATCGAAACACTCGAGTGAAGACGTGAAGAAATTAAAAACGACGTAGGTATGCATGCGACATATAAACAGAATATGTGTGAGAGAATTAATATGTTAGCCCACGTGCGTGGATAAGAGCGTCACTGACATAGAAGTATAACTGCTCTTTGGTATAACTGTTCATTGTAACAGTACCTACTTGAAAATAGAAAGCCTGCTACAACAGCTTAAACAAATAGAAGTGGCTATAAAAATATTAAACAACCAGTTAAATGTCAGTGGCTAATCTTTAATTTAATTCAAGTTCATAGCTTTTAAAAATGTAAATGTGTTTTCATGTCATTTGATACCTATGTAGGTATTTTACATAGCACAATTAACCTAAATTTGTGAATGGGTATTAATGTTGTGCTGTGTTTTTGTATATGATGCAAAACAATTGAAAAAGATGAGGGCATGGTTAAAGGCCAATGACATTTTATGAAAAATTTTTGTTTGTGACTGTTTAGCTTTAATGCACTTAAATTAAAATAATGCAAATAATGAACTTGCACAATTCAAATTTATTTAAATATGTAATTGATTGTTTTATTGTTGATGTTGCCATAATTTTCTTTAATTAATTATTAGCCTTTGTATGCTAAATACAATTTTTTTGTAATGAATTAAAAATATTTGAAAGTTCAATGCACTGACGATTTATATAAATATCAACTTTTGTTAATACAAAGCGTTAATTATTGCATTATAATGCTCTTAAGCGATTATTGTATAAACATATTAATGCCTGTTTTTACATTTATTTGCATTGCATATTTCTTTATAAGCGTGAAACGATATTACTAAACACACAAACTCATTAATATTCCGCATATTATTATTTGTAAGCCGTACATACTTGTTCACAGCTCAATTGGCAAATACCGAATCGAAATACATATGTACGAGATTAAGTTTTCACTTCAAAAGTCATCAATCTCGAGTTTTGATTTAAAGGTTTCAATAAATGTTAAACAATACATACATACATATACATTAAAGGCAAATATAAGCAGTGTCCGGAAATCAATTTTATCCCGTAATGCTAGCAAATACTTCAAAAACTTTCCTTTTTAGATAAGTACAGACCGTACCGCGCTTTCTAAAGTACTTCTATATGTACATTGGACTGGCCAAAAACTATTTAAAATTTTTTTAGAAATCATTTAGATGTTATTTTTTAGATCCTACTCGTACAAGGTCTGGTTTAATTTTGCTGCAGGCCTTAACTTAAAAAAAAAACGTAAACAAAGCACTGTCTCATTAAGGCCCAACCACGAAACTTGATAAAATTCATTCGGACTCGAAATTCGGAAATAGGACCCTTAAATAATTTGTATTCTTTTTTTTTCGAATATACATTTTTCTGATTTTAACAAATTTTCATAGAAATTTCCATTCACACCTTTTCGGATATGAAAACGAAACTATAGCTTTGTTCGGAGCGCATTAAATTTTTAAAAATTTGTTCGATAAAGACAGCCTATCGTGACATACATACATATGTAGTCATACTTTTTTTTTGCACGGCCTAATATGTGTGCAAACCTATAAAATACTTAAGAGTAGCGAATTTTGTTCGCAAAATGATTCCGTTATTCTTTATTATCTTTAAGTTAATTAGAAAGTCAATTAGTAGGGGCATAGGTTGACAACATTTTGATTGTCTAGCGAAATAGGCCACAAATAGCAATAAAACGGGTGCATATACTCGAATCTAGATGAATGTACATACATACATATGCACATACGTACATACTTATACATATTAGGATAGGTCAAGCTTTAAAGCATGCATGCGATTCGTATCGAATTTTTATATTGTGGGTCAGGAGCTTGCCAATAATATGTACTAAAATCTAATACAAATTTGAATGAACCTTTAGTTAAATGAACACTTTTGTTAAGCACATACCTATAGACCCTGAAAGAAAACAATAACACTGTAAGCTTTGAGCTTTTATCCAGAAAAGGTCTATTTGGTCCAAGTTCCAAAGTGACTTGTAACATGACACATTCAGTTTGGCCTAAATTAGCTAGCTCTTTCTTCGCATAAATATTATGAGTGGGCCCTACTTTGGTGGTCATTTAAAGTCAAACAGTAAATGTGTACCTACATTAGGCTGTGTTATAACAAAAGTAGATTGCCAACTTTTTTCTCGGCGGAGCTATAAAATTTATTATGTGCGAGAAAATACATCTACATGACAAAAATTCAAGAAGAAAGTGATATAAGGGATGTTTTTTAAGCCAACAGAATCCAAATATATGCAAGTTTTTAAAATGTTGGGGTATCTGTATGTGTGTTTGGGCGCGCATCACTCAAACACTGCTGAATGGAAGTGAATTAAACATTCCTCTTGGCTTTTCTAGACGTTTAAATTGAAATTTAAGATATCCCGTCTTTTGAGAACTCTAATGGTTTCGGAGCTACCGAGCAATATGTGGACTAAGGTGACTCAAAATACTATAAAGAAAATTGTTTACTCTGCTCACGATTTTTTTTTTAAATTGTAATGCAGTTGTTTGAAATCAAACAAAACCCAGCTACAATAGCCCTGCTGCAGGTACGAAATGTAAACAATAATTAATTAAGAAATTGTGTCACTTTTTCTTAACTCACTTTAAAAACGATCTGCCCATACATATGTACATACATATATAATTTTTGTTTGTATTAATTTTTTTTTTTTTTAATTTTTTTCTACTAACTACTTGCGTACATATCTGTTTCCAAAAACTAATATGTCCTAAATTTCGAATACCGCTGCATACACAAACTGCATACGATATGAGCTTTGCACCTTTGTAATATTTATGTAGATATCTACCTACCTACTATTGTATTTATAGCTGAATTATAGTGCCGACCGACGCGCTTCGTACGGTAAGTTGTTGTCAATGAAGACTGATTACAGTGAAACCTGGCAAAGTTTAGGCCATTTGGGTTATACAGCCATAAACAATATCTTCAGAATATTTCATAAGCTGGTTGAGAATTATAAAAAGGTGTGCAAATGAAATAAAAGAAAGAAAGCTTAAGTCGCTTAGACATCCATGAACGCTGTGTATTGAAATGAGTTCAATGATTACCTGTAAGAGCTTTACCGAGATATATAAGAGTGCTGCTAGTCAAGGTCCAACCACTAAGCTCTCTAGTTAATGTTTAGCTTAGCTTGCCAACAATTTCACTGTCTAACTAAGCGTGGTTTCACTGTGTATAATAAATTTGTGTAAAAAAGCAACAAACCTTGTGACGGAAACCAGTTTTACAGTGCTCATTTTCAATGACCACCACCTCGTTTGGAGTTCATCATCATGTTTACCGGCCGCAAGACACCAACGGCCACCACCTGTAGTATGCACGTTTACCGAAAGAAAGTGATAAATGAACGAAGTGAGACCGCTTTTCTACGGCCTCACCAAACAATTTCATTTCATTTCATTTCGCATTTGTTTTTGTTTGTTATTTTGCTTGCAAGTCAACATTACATAGATTTAGTTTCATTTGTGAGCTCAATAATTGAATGCAAATTTTCTTGTGCATCAAACTAGTTCGTATGTTTGTAAATGATATAGGTAAGTCCTAGGCTTTGTTTGTTTACGCATACAGATAATTGTTGATTGAAAGTACGCATATGAGTATAGTCACACTAGCAAAAAAATAAGAACATCATTCAGTCATCCTGATAACTGCCCTCAATTGGAAACACCCAGGGAGGACAAGTCATACTCCAGCTGTTTTTCCAGCTCTGTCAGAGGCTTCGCAGATGGAGCTTGTCTGTTCATTCGCATATCATGACCGAGCCCAAGAAACTTAGAGGAAGAAGTTTGGCTTACAACTTCAATGTTCTTGTCGTCTTGCAAATCTATGCTCGTTGGCCCATGACACAGACAACTGATAATTTCTCGGCTCAAACCGTATCTCTTCGGGAAATCTTCGACTTTACCAACTCTGAGAGCGCTACAGGGTCCCAGCGAGGCTGATGGGAGCAAACCGCTGTATAAGTGGGCGCTATCGTGAGTCGGAGAAGGAAGAGAGAGGCCTTTTTGGAAAAAAAGTGACTGTGGTGAAGATAGTTCGAACAAAAATTTGATGTCACTATTATTATGACGGATGCTGTATGCTAAACATCTTATTTGCTTTTGTTTTTGTAAATAAGCAACTCCGTTAATAGGGATGTGTGAAATGGGTATGTCAATAAATATAAAACAACAAGAACTTATATGAGTACTCGTATATGGATAGATGTAAGAAGGTAATCATCAGTTTGATGACTCAAAATCGCATAATTGTTTTTACTCTTTGTTGTGGGCGTACAAATGTATTTGGTACAACAACCTCTTCGTAAAACAGAGAGCAAATCTAAACTAAATACGGCTTCGGATCTTAAGCAAAAAGCTGCATAACTATGAGTAGGTATGCATGGCATACTCATACAGGTAATATCGGCGCTGTCAAACTAAAAATCGCTTTCGCTAAAACGTCAAAACAGGCAGTAGCAAATACAAAATATGAAAGCGTTTGTAAAGCATGTTTGACAGTTTAGAGAAAAAGAAAATAAAAAAAATCTAATCAGCTGCTGAGTTGATATTACCTGTATGCGTATGCCATGGTAGGTATGGTAATAAAAATAAAAACAACAACAATGGCAAATTATTTAATAGCAAAACAACTGTTGATGAATAGAACTTGCATGTTGCTTGTAAGATTAATGTCGTAGTTGTAGTTGTTGTTGTTGTTAAAATCATGAACTAAATAACATTAATACTGCGATTGCTCTTTTTCTTTTTCTCTTTGTTTCATCATCACCATCACTTGTTGCGCTTCATTTGTTGTAATTGTTGTTGTCTTTTTTGCTTCATTATCTTTACTATAATCTTATATCCAGCTTCAGCTTTGATTTGATTTGTACATTTGTCATTGTTGTTGCTGCAATACACACTACAAGTTTTGTAGCAATAAAAACACACACATTTTTGCTTTCTTCTCTAATTCTTTTAAGCTTGTAATTCAGGTTTTTTCTTTTCTTTTTGTATACATATGTACGTTGAAATATGCAAAAAGCAACTGTACAAAAACCTTTCGCCGATAGATAAAAATAGTCATAACAAAGTGTGTGCAATATCTTTCCCAACTTCGCATTTTTCTCTACAAAATTACTCTCGTGGCAAATATTTTTTTGTTTTGGTCATAAAACAAGCAGTTTGTCTTCTTTTCCCAAGTTGTAACACCTACTGCCAAATTATAACCTAATATTTTCTACTAAAAATTACCTAAAAAATTTATACAGTAGATCTTAAAGTGAAAGTTGTCAAAACCTGTAGTCTTCGTCTGTCTTGGTAGTTAGAGGAATGACTGGCGTCCAGCTGGCACAAGTGAGAAAGACCTATTGTCTTGTCACAAAATCGGTTTACCCTCTTATAAAGCCAAACAATCCCTATGAAACACAGTAGATCTTTCACGTGAAACTTTGTGTCGAAGATCTCTCCTAGATCTTATTCTGCTAAGGGCCAAGACCAGGTTCTCTTAGTTTAGAGATAGTAGCTTTCTAGACATCTTTCACTTATGGTTGTAACTGTCATAAAGTTTTGACATGATGGCAAGTAAAAAAGTTGGAGGGGAGTGTTATGTTTATGGCGCCGCAGAGGGTGTGTCGTAAACTCTAGTAAAAGAGCGATATAATCCCAAGTCAGGAGACATAATAATACACCTAATTAACCCGATCCGACACCGGCAACCTTAGACACATTTTGTGCGCTAAGTTCCCCAATGTGAACATTAGACCGCGTGGTCCGCAAAAGTAAAAACCCTTTCTGGGTTTTGAAGCTCAAAATGCCAATAAAAAACATTTAAATTTTTCGAAAATTTGAAATTTTAAAAAAAATTTTTGGGAAATTGTCATCCTCGCTTAATCATAGTAGGGTGGTAGGCCGTTTTTGTTGGAGTATAAGAATGTTCGGTCATTTCTGACAACCAGCATCATTTCACTATATCTGTATTATTTTGAAAAAAATCGTGTTTATTTCTATATTGTTTCAGATAAAATGAACATATGTACATACATATAAATAGTTCTGAAATTTATACTAAAGAAAGAAGGATTTGAGCCAGAAATTGATCCGAAACCTCTTAAAAAAGTACAAACCCTCGGAATTAAGCTTAATCGATGCAAGAAAAGTTTCGTAAACAATCCTAAAATGTTCTCGAAATCATAAGAAAACTATTTCGATTTACTCGTAATTATAAATGATAAACAAAAGTTTAGCGATGATGATTTAATGAATTAATAACAAGTAATTTTTAATCATTATTTAGTAGGTCTAGTACTAGTAAACTTCACAAATACATATCATCAACGTTGCTTTTTTGTAATTTTCTTAAAGCCGCTTCAAAGCAAATGAACGCACACAAAATGTCGAATGAACGATTTCTAATATAGAATTGTTAGTATATATGTTTTTTACTATTTTAAACCAAAAACCACATTTTTCAGCAGTGATCTCTAAGTGACACTAGAGTTTGTTGTTGTGTTTGTTCAAACGTTCGCTAAAAATTACGAAGAACACAAGTCGCAAAGCACCCTGTTTTAATACCTTACTATTAATGTAACAGCTGATTAATTTTTGAATATCAACTCGATTTAAAATATTAGCTTTTGCGTGACTTTAATCCTTTCTTTCTTTTATTAACTAAGTTACTATTCACATAGTAACTATTTACATTATTTTGTTAAGTAATTTGTAGCGCGAGAAATCACTAAATTTGTTTTTTTTTTCAATTTGTTAATCATTCACTTTCACGCGCTTAACTCGTCCGCGCTTAATACAACCGAATCCATAGTATATCTCTACTAGTAGCGCAACTAACAGCTGACTTACTCCGAATCAGCACACACACACAAACCACACAGGGTACGTTGTATACAATAATAAAGCAATAGGATTTTAATACTGTAAAATTGAACGTGAAGACAAAAAACTCCCAAATTATTAAATATAAATTAGTTTTAACAACTTATTAGTTGCAATAAAGTGTAAATTTCATTTTAAATGAAAGTTTCTAGTCGCAATTTTTCCTATGAAACAACTCTGAGCGCGATTTCCTTCATTCCACTTTGTCGGAGTACCATCATCCACTGCCTTACACTCCGATTCGTAAAAAAGATGCCAAACTATTCGATGTAAACAATGACCGAATCGCTCAAATTCATGTACTCAACTAACTGAAGTGTGGCTCATTGTTGATGGAATTCTAATTGCGACTCGCAAGAGCCACTCACTCAACCATCAAGTTAGCGATGCAAGTTGCCGTTGCAAATAAAAACTAAAAATAAAAAATGAAAAACCTGGTCTTTGACAACTTAAGCTTGAATGGTTTGCTGTTTGATTGAGCTGTAGCTGGAAGGAGGTAAGCAAGGTAGATTGTGCATTACTGCTGAGAGCTTGTGAGTCTGAAGAGAGTGAAGCTGTGCGAGTATATTGATTGCGTGCGAGCTTATTAAGCGTCTCTGCAGCCGAACAAGCATTTGCTTTTGCCGGAAAAACGTTAATGATATGCAAATTAATTTTACTCTTTCTGCACTCTCAGCACTCAAATTGCTTGCAAGCCTGTTTATTCATTTTTTTTTTCACTTGCGTTCAAGTAAGGTTGCGTTTCAAAATCAATAAAGAAAAACTGAGTCTTATCAGATAATCTTTTGTAGCTGGTGACTCATTATTATTATTTTTCCTCGTTCTCATTGAGTATCAGTTTAATTCTATATTACAGAACTTTTGTCGTTTTCGGAGGATATCAATTTATCGGCGCCATAATCTTAGTAGCCACTGAATATCGTACACCAGGTTCCAGTCTTAGTTTTTACAGGAGTTTGTCCCGAATTTTAAAATTTCCGTCCACCGACGAATTTTCCGACATGTTTATCTTTTATTTCTTAAATTATTTACTATGAACAAACTACAAAAACACTCACCTTTCTTCTTCTCCCTCTTCCTCTTGCCCCTTGTACACACTCATGTACATCCCATTTAGTCCATTCAGTTGAGAAACGAATTTAATGTTAACCACATATGGTGTATTCATGCGTAGTAGCTGTCCCAACTCAATGATCAAAAGTTCACGCTCTGGACTCAAATAAAACGATTTCACACGAAGACGCATATAGTACGCCATAACATTCAAAATACTGACACTATCTATTTCCAGATCCTTGGCATGCATTACCACCAAATTAGTTGGAACATCAACTTCAATTTGTATCGTCACATAGCCTTCGCAAGTTTTCGTTTCGGCATCCGGATGCAAATAGAGTCGATATTTAACAGGACGAATATCGGTTGGTAGACGGTAAAGTATCTGAAAGTACATAAATATATTCTGGATAATTATTTTGTATTAATTAGTTAAAGAAAAACATATTCAATTTCCGTTTCGAGAATACTCGATGACTAGAGTGAGTAAAGGTTTTAACGACCATCCAGTCATAGCAACATGGCTGACTTGGTTGCCAGGTTTTTCGATCCTTGGACAACCATAATTTTTAACAAGCTTGAATAATTTTATTAGCACAGCTGAATGCTAATTAATTACATAATTAGTATACTTCTTTCCAAACTCGTGTTTTAATTTAAATCAACTCGTTTCCTTGATTATCAAGATCAAGTTTTTATATAAATGATTCCAGAAGATTCAGCTACCCCCACAGCAGCTTTGAGTTTTAATGACGTATCATTGGCAGTAATTGATACTGTGAGCAATGTCATCAGCACTTATTTCAGACCGTGATCAGAAATCATTCCAAGTACTATAATCCAGGAAAAATTAGGAAACTTCGAAAAAAATAATTCGAATTTCGAAAAACTGTTCAAATCATATTTTTCTTACTATACAAACAAGTTCCAGAAACTAAATCGAACTTCGAAAAAAGGGGACTACTTTATAAATTTTTATCTATATTAAAAAAATTTTTTTTAAGTTTCGCATTTTCTTTAAAAATGAATTTTTTCCAGCAGTGAAGTGACACATTAAAACAGCCAGATTTAAAAAAAACTAAATAAAAAAACCGCGTCATTGATAAATTAAACTGAAAAGTCGCAAATACTTGTCAGTGTAGAAATTAAGAAACAAAAAATCGCGTTAACCATATGCCACATGATAGAAGTTTACTTTCTACTTTTGCGGGATCAAAACCATTACGATATAAATCAATTATCCGAAAGCAGTAGTCATATGATCCTGAACTTATTCTGAGAAAAATCCTGAAATGCTTCAAAAGCAGTGCCGAAATTAAGCTGAAATAATGCAGAAAAAAATCCCGAGAACAATACTGAAATAATGTGACAAAAATCCCGAAATTATCCTGAAATGATTCCGAAAATAATACCGAATTGATTTCGAAAACTACCCAAAAGACCCGAAAATCATTCTGAATTGATCCCAAAATTTTCCTAAACAGTCCTGAAAACCATCCCGAACCTGATCTGAAGCCTGATTTATTGATACTATATCAATATTTTTATTTTCTGTTTCACCTACATTTCATCATTCCAGTACTCGATTTTTTGACAACCGAGCGTACAAAAAAAAATCGACACACGATTATTACGGGTATTGGCTCTACTGCGGATTCTAGCTACTAATTGTTCCAAAATATGTTTATATCTAAACTACAACAACAATAGCTAGTATGTTTTATTACACCACTTTTTTATTACAACACAAATCGCACACTAAGGCCCGCTTTCATAAAAGCCGGTTAAATTATTCCTAATCGGTGATTCCTTAATCGCTGATTTACTGAATCGACAATTTGGTTTTCACCAAAGCCTGGTTAAGTTATCGCCGATTAGACACATCATTGTGAATAAATTAGCAAAAAACTGCATTGTGAATAGGCAAAACAGCTGATTTTTGTTTTGTTTACATTTTGCAAATAATAAAATTTGTAATTTTGCGCGTTATTTTAATAAAATGGAAAAATTTAAACCACGCCTTCCTAATTTTACGGCAACGGAGGAGACGTTGTTAATATCCTTGGCTGAACAGCATGCGAAGATATTAGAGAACAAAAGAACTGACGCGGTTAATTGCGAGGAAAAAAAGAAAGTGTGGGAGCATATTGATCGAGCCTTTGAGGCACAGATGGGCGTGAAACGAGGACCTAAAAGTTTAAAAGAAAAATATGAAAACTTAAAGCGGAAAGCCCGAAAATCCCTAGCTGGAGAGCGAAGGGAATTGTATAAAACTGGTGGTGGGAGTAATAAGAGCAATGTAGACTCCAACTCCGAAAATGTCTGTTACTTCTGGCTTAATAAGTTGACTTATAAACTAACCTTGCAAAGTAGTCCCTGATTAAGCTCGACCTCATAAAAGCGGCTTCCTGAGTTTCTGTCGGTTGGTATTCATCTATACTTCCATTTGTCTCTTCCCTTGTATCTTCTTCGGAGGGATCTGCATCTCCGTTTTTACGGGCGATGTTATGTAAAACAGCACATGTAACAATAATTGCCATTACAGTGTCTTGCGAAACCCTCAATCCTAAAGAAAGTACTGGAAAGCGACGCTTATACACACCAAAGCACCTTTCTATGCAATTCCTCGTTCGTATTTGAGACTCGTTGTACAACCGTTCCGCGGCAGTGTTGGGATGTAAAAGTGGAGTCATCATGTATCTACTGACTCCATAGCCACTATCGCCTAGTAAAAAGTTGTCTTTAAATTCTTTTACTTCGAAGCGGTGTTTGATGCGGCTGTTGTTAAAAATGTTGGAATCATGTGAGGAACCCGGCCATCGACAAACAATATCCCTTATAATGAGATTAGCATCGCATACTGCTTGAACATTAAACGAAAAATATCCCTTCCGGTTTCGAAATATTTCCGCATTTTCTCCACCTGGCGATTGTGTTGTGGCGTATTTTGTCTTCAATTTTGCCTAAGATACAGGAAACGCTTTTCTTGGAGAGACGAAATCTTTGAATAAAGGTGCGATCGTCATATTTTTCAAAAAAGTTGTCCCTGGTTACAAAAGTTCGTGCTTTTCTTCTAAAACGCAAGGAGCCCAAATGGTACAAGCTGTGAAGTTCGACATTACGCTCCATTATTAAGTTTGAATGGCTCGGATCACAGGGAACTCTATAATGCACGGTTGTACACCAAATTTATGTTGTATTCCAATTGATTATATAGGGTGGATTCGAGAATTCAGTCACTGCCGCAGTACTGCAGGTATAGTCAAAGGAAAAACTCTATTGTTTTTAAACTGTAACTTGTGAAAAATTCTAGTTTTCTTGAATATGCTCTAATTCCATTCTGGAATATATCTCAGAAAAAAACGTGTCGATTCTCTTCAGTTTTGGATTAAAATTATACCTCTTTGGAAGTACTGCTTCAGTAATTGAATGCTCGAATTCACTTATAATATTCATTAAATGCAAATACCAAAAACGTTTTGGTATGTAATAAATATATAAGGATTTACCAATTGCTTTCGCTTTTTTATTTATGTTTATGTTTATTGGTTTATGTTTATATTTTGTTTAATAATATTGTTCAATGACACAAGGAACTTTGAAATTACACAAATGAAATTACACAAATTTTATTTTCTACACAGCTGACAGACGTCAAAATTTGCTCAATCAGCAGTTAACCGGCCATCCATCGCCGATCAAGTTAATCGGTGTTTAATCGGCTGATCCATGATAACCGGGCATGGTGAAAACGAATTTTCGCCAAATCACCGATTAAATTCCGATAAAGCGCTAACCGGCTTTTATGAAAACGGGCCTAAATCAAAAAGAGTCACAACTCAAAATCCGAGAAACTTTCAGTTAATTGCTTCTGGATCGCACAAAAGTGATTTGAATTTTAAAAACTTGACATCACTGTGCTCTTTAAAGAGAGTAGTCAAAAAGAAAAATATTGTATGTACTGGCTACACTACTTTTTATTAGGCAATTTATGCCAAGAAAGCGACCAAAAAAAATTTTGAGTTGTGACTGTTTTTGGTTTAGGGTGCGAAATATTATAAAAATGTATGTTACTCGACCCATGCGCAAATACAGTTGCGCACAAAATTTTTGTAGTACGAAAATAATACTTTTTCATGTAAAGTTGTAATAGCCCTAACATGAAACAAAACAAATCAAAACAAGTTTATGTTTTAAGTGGCTCTTTAGGACATTCGACGGAGCTAACCTAAACCTAACATTTTAACTGCCCACTTTTACATGACATGGTCCAAGTAAAATCGTCTAGGTATTTTAACTTTTGAGGAAATGTGCCTGAGTGAGCCACTTTAGTGTACATATATTTAGGCAAGAATGACAAATATTTATCTACATATATTAATTAATAAGACCTACCGATTATGTGTTACTGACTTCCATAAACACCAAGCTTCAGTTGAGTTTGACAAATGTAACGTTGTGTGTCTTATTTTACCTAATCACCAATGCTTATCTCAAGTACCTTACCGTAATTATAGTCATTAGGGATCATTATTTTGAAGATAGCTTGCGTATGAGTCGTTCCAAGCAACTTTAATATACAATCCAAGTGTTTAAAATTGAGCATTTTTGCTTCCACCCTCTGGCCAGATTCCATTTTTTTGACATCACCGTTGTCGATATTTACAGGGGTTCTTTTTTGACTCTATAAAAGTTTGCGTGGTTTTAAGCTAGATTGACTTATTAAACAAATTTTTCGAGGCTAACCAATCGTTAGAGTAGACTTGGTAAAAGAGGAAGTGACACGCCTATTCTCAAAGGTTTTTATTTTTTTGTTTTTCTTGGTTTATTTTTCTTTAACACATTTTTAAAGTAAGAATAATCAGTACTTGGATATTGATTACCGTATCTTTAACGAGTTTTAATCAATGTTTAAAAATATTTTTAAAATTGACTTTATCATAAGTGGGAGGTACCACGCCCGTTTACAAAACTTGCATACAATTTAATTAGATGACACAATTTCTATTCCCTCAAAAAAAAAAAAAACATCTATAGGCAGTATGCACTGAAAAATATTTTTTTGTGTTTTCCAAAACATTCGATAAATTAAAGTGGGCGTACCCATAGACTGTTTTGCTATTTTTAAAATCAATGGAGCATCTTTAAACTGCGCTCAAGTATTCGTGTTCGAAAGCGGTCGCACACTAGTAAAAAAATAGCCACAATCAGTCAGTAGCCACAGGAAATCACTTCCTTACGCCATTTTCTGAATACTGCGAGCACAAAAAAGAGCGCAATCAGCTGTCGCGTAATTCACAAAAAAAAAAAAAATTTCTAAAAATGCGAGTGGTACCATTCACTTGAATACAAGAATTTAACAAAAGCTAAATTCTTTATTAAACACCAGATGCGCACATTTTAGAGAGAGATAATTTTTTGCTTTTGACCGATTATATATCGACAGCCACACTGCAAAACCCTGTATGTCCAAAACCAAAAAGTTTTCAGGAGAGGGAAAAAACTGTAATAATTATAACGGATGTATATGAGCGACGGTTATTTCATTTCACCACTGGAAAGAAACGGGAAGTTGTAACCCAATTTTGACTGAATTTTAATGTGCGAAATATCACGATCTAT
The DNA here is from genome assembly GCA_951509765.1 of Sphenella marginata. Taxonomy (NCBI): domain Eukaryota; kingdom Metazoa; phylum Arthropoda; class Insecta; order Diptera; family Tephritidae; genus Sphenella; species Sphenella marginata. The sequence continues at coordinate 109,453,286 of OX608079.1, forward strand.
GGGAAAGGCTCAGAACCTTATTTTTGGAAAAATAGTGACTTACGGGGTTTTGCAGTGTGGCTGTCGATATGCTAAACGGATAATAAAACTTCGTGGAGATCTCTTGCCAGGAATAAAAAAAAATATTCTATATTTGTTTTGCTAATTTTTTATCGTAAATTTTTGACCTGAAAAAAAAAACCAAGTGTGTCATTTTTTTCACATAATTACGCACCTTTTCAGGATCTGGCAATCCTGGTGGTAGTGTTGGATAGTTTGGGTTCGTTGTGACTGGTGTGAGTGTAGAACTTTCCATAGGCGTCGTTGGCCACACAATTTCTCCCGCTGTGGTCTTTGTGGTTGCAGTTGCAGTGCTACTTGCGGTTGTTGTTGACGTAACGGGATCAACAGTACTTACTGGTGTAGGCGTGGTAACAGTAGGCGGTAGCGTAGATACCCTTTGTAATTTGTTTAAAGCATCTTCTAAATCACTTTCTATTTGAGCTTTATTAACGGCCAAAACAATCGTTGCTATACAAAAGGCAATTGCAGCTATGCCGAAGATTATAGCCAAATTTCTGGCGGTCCGCACTTGAGCAGGAAGATAAAATGACGTTTACTTGTCTAGACTCTAGATGACCAATGTAGTTTTGTATTTACTTACGCTTCATTTTTGCTTAGGTTGCTGGTTGGATGTTTTGTCAAATATTTGTTGTTTTAGTTGTATTTACTGAGGAAATAATAAACTTATTCGACGAAGTAGAGGACTTCAACTAAAAGAATATTTTCTATTTGAACGTTCAGCTCGATGATATTGTATTTTGGTCTAATAAAATTTAAGGTAATTTCTGATATTAATTAGTGTGTATGTATTGGTACAAGTGTATGAATGTACATATATATATAATAAGTGGTTCGTCTTATATCACTGCAAAAAATATGATTAGTCTGTGTGTGACCAGTCCGCGACGAGTCGCAACCGGTTCTGATCACTTTATATGGGCTGAAATGTTCACATTTGTTTGAGCCTTTTCCAATGGAGAAACTAATTGTACCCATTTATACCCGAACGCGTGCGAAAGGACTATATAACAAAACTTTACCACCAAATAGGTATTTTAACTCCTAAAAGTATACTACAAAAACTAAATTAACTTACAACCCTATAAGCATGCTACACAAATTAAATTATAGCCAACTGTAGACTAAAGGGATTACTCGCGAATCGCTCACTTTAGAGCTTAGTCACACAATTATTTGCAGGGATGTTGTATGGGTGCATTGACAAGGGTGTATGAAAGATGTTATTTGGAAGGTAAACCCGTTTTATATTTCAGCTATTCCTGGCGTTTGCTAAAACCAAATACTTTAAATTACCTCCAGTTAAGAGAACACATTTATTTTAATTTAAATTCCGCATTTTAAAAGCTAACTGTAATTTGATTAGAATCAAGTTTTTAATGTATATTTTAAATAAATATTTTTTTTGTAGTCGTCTCTTTCTTTAATTTTTACTGTTTAGTATTCGACTTTTTTCCTATTCTAGTTCTTTCCGCTGCATATCTACCACATTATGTGGCTAACCCCCTTTCTAATTTTGATTTTAATAATTTTTATGAGCAAACAATTTATGACTCTACAAATGTACACAATTAGCGATATTATCGACAATCATTGGTCATTGCAGATATAAAACAAATATAAATACAGTGTAATCCGCTTATAATGGAATCGTTTAAGATGGAAGCTCTCTTATTATGTGCTTTTAACCAAGTTCAAGACACAACAGAAAACAAGAAGTTATTTTTTTTTTCTAAATATTCATTCACGAACTTTCGTTTCGCCTTAGAGACGAATCGTTTGCTTGTTTGTAATATGTAAGACTACCATAGCAAACGAAAAATAAAAAATTTCAATAAAATAAATTAGTTGTCAAAAACTCATAGGCAAACGAAAATGATAGAGAATACGCTTGATAGACGCAATCGTTAAGAGAGGAATTGTTCGTCTGAGGTTTTGTTCGCAAAACAGAATGACGCCCTTAGTTTCAGTTCCCTTTCCTTTAAGATCTTTGTTAAATAAATATTCATTTCTTAAATAATTTAATGAACTTTTTCTTCAACGTTACAATTCTTTATGCTGATTAGATGGATACTCGGTTATAATGATGACTTTATCGCTTCCCCGTGGAGTCCATTATCACAGGATCGTACTGTACTTTATGTAGGTATGTATGTACATACATTTATGAGCTAATACATATGAAAAATATATTTCTTGTGCTTCTTTTTTCTTTCTCTATGTTTTTATTTTATTTCATCTTGTTTATTTCATTTTCGTCGTCCTTTCTCCCTTTCATGTTCAATGTTCAGTTTCTGTATACAAATATTTTGAGCCAACTTTTCTTGTCACTACTGTATAAAGAAATATAAAATACTTTCTTGAGATGAACTGTAAACTCAAATATAAACATCTAGCAATGTTTCACTGAAAATTGCATTCAATTTCATAGAGCAGATTTTGAGTGATGCTCGAACAAACCTACAAACCGACAAACAAGAATTCTGAAAATTATTATTACAAAGAAATATTTATTAAGCATAAAAATGAATGAGCTTATAAGCCTTTACTTGCAATGTAATAAGCCTTATATAAGTAGCAAATTTTCTTGGTGGGTGTTTAATTGGTTATGTTAACTTTCGCACATAGTTTCTTAGCATACTTTTAGGCGCATGCCACTATGGATATGAAGTAGCAAAGCTTTCGAGATAAACCCAGTGAGAAATTCAACATCCAAAACTGATTTTGAGAATTATCACAGAAATTCGTTGTATGGTTTGCTAACTTTTTGGCAGTGCAATAGATCGTAATGCGGTTTTTCGGCTCTGCCGTCTAACAAAATACGACTCCTAGCTGCTTAACTTTCTTACACAATATCAGCGGAACTGCTCTAGTCAAGGTTCAATCAAATCAGTTCAAGGAACACTTTTCTCCTCAAGAAAAACAACTAGTTCGGCTTTAGTTTGGGTAAAATTCAGTTTGGACTAACTAAGTACTTAGCATACTCATTATAGAAGTTTTCGATCACGACCCAGAGCAGTGGCCAGCAAACTTTAAATAATTTTAACTAGAGTAACTTTTATTCGCAGCGTTGTTAAACTTTCCGATAACCATTATCAACTCGTACTTTGTCAGTAAAAGGCCTCCAGCATCAACTTCTCAGGTTTGCATTAAAAGTACGAGTATATTAAATAATATAATCCAAGACTGCTATGTAGTCATATTGACTTTGCAGAAGTAACAAAATAAAAATTATAAAATATACATATATCTATTTTAGATGCTCTGCCAGCCACGCCCCAATATTATTCTTATTATTCTCAAGCCATGCTATATTGTTCTTTACATTCTCCAGAGCGCGCACACGTGCAGCTGCGCCAGCACCCGCTTCGGGATATTTATTGAAAAATTGTACCATTTCCTCATATTTGGTTTGTATGGTGAAGTCGCCAGTTATCGAGGGAATCATATTGCCCAAGTAGCGTTCATTCAAACCAAAACGTGCAACCAAATCGAGCCAATGCTCGCGCACATAATCCCATACAATCGATTCACCAACCGGATTGGCTGAAATATATTGCAAACATGTGAAATAATCTTGACCACGTACATTACTCTCATTCCAAGCGAGATTAATGAAGCTGGAAAAAGTGAACAATAAAAAGTAGTTGAACGATATAAAATAGTTTAAAGTATGTTCAACGTACTTGCTCAATATCCATGGCACTTGTACAGCTGACAGACCATACATCAATTTCTTTTTTTCGGCAGCATCAGTTTCCTTAACGTAGAGCTCCCACATAGTTTGCCAAGTCTTTTCATCACCAGCTGCATGGATGCCATAATAATAGACCGTGTTTCGTATGTCCGGATGTGGACGTTCAGTTGGTTTACTTAGCCAAGCGTTGAAACGTTTCGACGCTTCTGTTAAACAATCCTCCACACCGAGATCGCAAGCAGTTGTGAGTATCGTCACACGCAAACGGCTAGGAGGTAATTTTGTTAAGAGAATTTCTTTCACAAATTTTTTTTATTCATGTAGTACTCACTTTTGTAAATGATTCTCACCCACATTCCATGTCACATTTTTATATATCGGCTCAATCAGCTCAACCGCGTACTTTTTATAATTTCCATAAACATTAGTGTACTCAAGTAAATCCTTAAGTGATGTGAGTTTTGATGATGCCACACTCCATGGCACATAGTCTGTTTCCTTTGCCAAATACGCCATTATATCGAAAGCAATGTCGTAGGACAATTGTGTGGCATCGGCGAGTGAGAAAACGTCATTTAGAAGGCCAGAACGATCGGTAACTGAGAATTTCTAAATAAAACGTGGAAATAAATGATGATCTAATACAGTTTTGGAAGAAACAAGAGGCTTGAATAAACCGAATTTCAAAAAATCGATAGTTTCGGATGACGGATGTACTACAACCTCATCCGACCTAAGCACATATCTAGTATATCCTAAGTCTTCATTAAACTTTAAAAAACTTGAAACACTACCCAATAGTCATCTGCTAAACTCTTTGCTTCTTACTTTAGGATCCGATACAAGTTGACTAGATAGTTTTTTCCACATAGTTTCAGGATAGTTGACACGATAGTAGCCATATTGATCGTAGTTGAATTTAATCCATTCCGGCGCCAATGAAAGCTTTATTAACACTAAAATAAAGAGAGGATGTATAAAGATTAATAAGCAGATAGACAACTTTTGCGGTTTTAGGGAAAGATTTTCTGACACCTTTGATGTAATGTTTGAAAACTATCTTCCATAAACTTTCATATCCTTCCTATTTTTGTTCTTCGTCTATGGCTTGCTCTAACTGTCTATTTCTGCAAGCTCTCTCTCGACTAGCTCGCATATGTCTCACTATCAATTTTTTTATTTTTGATTTCTATTAGAGATATTTTCGAAATTATAAAGCTCAAGTTACAATATAGCCCAAGATTTTCTATGATTAAAGGTGATTGTATCCCAAGAACTAAACTAATTTACAGGAATTAAAGAAGTTTTATCAAAAAACGGTTAAATAGTTTCGTATTGATTAACTTGGGTAGTAAACTTCGATAAAGTCGATAGCAATAACAAAACACACCCCAGAGTACAGTTGTAGATATAACGTACACTATTTTTGATTGTAGTAGAACCATTCTCTTACAACAGCATTCGATAAACTTGTTTTGTATGTAATCGGAATCGACCACGCATAGCTAAAGAATTTAAGAACAAAATTCAATCAATCATCTCTATAAAATTTAAACATAAATCAACACTACTCACTTAAAACGTGAATCATCATAGACACCATTATAATCATTGGGATTGGTAAAGAAACGACGCTGAGTTAATTTAAATTCCGTAGCGCTCAGTTGTTCTACCTCCACAACCGGCAAACCCATTTGTTCCGTCCATGTATTCATAATCGATTTAACTTCAATACCCAAATTCAATTTATCGATCTCCGTTAAAAAGTCATCAGTTACAGCATTTTTAAATTTATATTCATTCAAATAATTTGTCACAGCTTTTTGGAAATTGTTCTCGCCAATGAAATCTTCCAACATTCTTATAATTGATGATCCCTTTGAATAGGTGATGGTATCAAAAATTTCTGTAATTTGATCAGGATTTTGTACAGTTTGAATGATGGGATGTGAACCGAGCGTGGCATCTAACTTAAGTACGGCATGTAAGGTGGATATGGGAAATTGCTCGCGCTTAAGTTTGGAAGATAAGAAAGTAGACAAAATAGTTTGGATATTTCGAACTGAGTAGCATTCTTTGAAATTTACTTTCTAATTTTAGCACACTTACCGTTTTCCATTCCGGAAACTTTGCTTCAACACCTTTGTACTCAATATAGCTGGCAAAACCTTCATTAAGCCATAAATCATTCCACCATTTCATAGTTACTAGAAAGAGAGTATACAATTAAATCAGAGCTAATTTGAATGTTGTTAAAAACTAATTAGTTTAAGCCCTGTTCTTACTCTAACTTTGAGTTAGAATACACAAATTTTTAAAATTTCGTTAACTACAACTTTTATTATTACCAAAAATATGCCATGGTTTGTGAATAAAATAGTTGGGACAGGGCGACCTTGAAAAAAATTAAAAAAATGTTCGTACCACCAACCAACTTTTTTTGTTCCTACGTGGACCCTGTTACTTTTCATTTTAGCTTAAATCCATGCTTAATATGATTATGATTGATCAATATTTTAAATGTCTTTTGAAGTTAAGTAAAAATCTTAATTAAAACGCGTGTTAAGCAACAACTATGACTAAAAGCTTTAGTCATTTCATTCTGAAAAATATCATCAACATTATTTAAAATTTGTACATATATATTTTTTGGCCAATCTAAAATATAATTACTATGTGTTTGAGCTTGTGCAAATCAATAAATATTTAAATTTTATTATTTGTATTATATTACCTAAATTCCCGAACCACATATGTGCAAATTCATGAGCGATAGTGCTGGCAATACTTTGCTTATTTGCTGTTGAGCTAACGCCTTCTTCATAGAGCAAAGCAGTCTCACGATATGTCACAAGACCCCAATGTTCCATAGCGCCTGACACAAAATCTGGTATGGCAGCCATATCTGTAAGAATTTTATTTGAAATTAATTTATAAAGCGCAATACTTTTTAAAAATAAAAAAGAAGCTCACCCATTTTTGGCAAGGGATATTCAACTTGGAAATATTGTATGTAATATTCCAAAACGGTTTTGCCCACAGCTAAAGCAAAATCGACTTTGTCAAGTTGTTCGGGTGTAGCATAGACACGTAGTGGGAAAGGTTTGCCGATGCCTTTGGTATCGATTTCAGTTGCTTTGTATGCAAAATCGGAAATAATGAAACATGTTAAATAGGTGCTCATCGGTACACTCGTGTTGAAGAAAGCTTCAACATAATTGCCTTGATTGGATTCGCTCTAAAAGAATAATACAAAATATCTTTTAACGTTTCATTTTAGTTTTTGAGTATTGGAAAAGTTTCAGAGAAATCGAAAACAAGTTTTGGACATTATTGAAACACAAACAAAACATAAAAAATATTGTAGTTGTACCACCCACTTTTTAAAAGTTATAAAAATAAAGGACACACATATCCAAAAATCATTTATTAAGACTAAATAAATTCAGAGTTATCTCGCATTTGAACTTTTAAATTGCCTTAAAGCTTGGCACCGTCCTCTTTTCTACTAAAGTACTAAATTTTTGGTTGTTCTCCGAATAAGGAAATAAGTGGCTACGGGATCTCGTTCTTTCTTATGTGTAATTCTGGTAATTCGAAATTTGTCACTTAAACCTTAATGGTCCACCTTTATCTAACTCAAAAAAAAAAAAAAAACATTTAAAATGTTGGTCATATAGTTAAAGCAAAGATTTTCGATGAAATAAAATGTTAGGGGGCCCCCTTATGAAGGAAGTGTCTATTTGCACATGACCGTATACGGATCCGTATTTTATACGGGTTCCGTACAAAATGAACGGATCCGTATAAAATGTACGGAAGTGACCGTATTTTATACGGTCATGTGCAAATAGCCACAGCCGGGGTACCGATCGCTAATACACAACCAAAAATGTTGGGATATGTATTAGGAGACGCGCTTTGGTCCCAGGAGCATGAATATAACTCCGCTGAACCAATATTTTTAGTAGTTTGTGAGAAAAGAGTGGCACGCGGAAGGACATTACCGTGGCGGTAGCCACGGCTATGGCAACCACCCGGAGTTGGAATGGCGTAGCCCAGGGTTATTTTTTGAAGCGCGGCCGTAGGCCGCCTACGCGGTAGGTGTTCTGCACATAAAAAACATGGATCGGGCCCCTAAGCCTGGGTCATTTTTCGGTTTTTCGCAAATATTTTCTAAAATATTGAAAATATTGGTTGAGCGGAGTTATATTCATGCTCCTGGGGCCGAAACGCGTCTATTTGCACATGACCGTATACGGATCCGTATTTTATACGGGTTCCGTACAAAATGAACGGATCCGTATAATATTTACGGAAGTGACCGTATTTTATACGGTCATGTGCAAATAGCCACAGCCCCTTATGAAAGCAAAATTAAGTTCGTTGATGGTATGAGAAAATTTTATATATTTTGTAAGGCCACCCGGTGTCAACTATTTTATTCACAAACAATAGCATGGCTGCGACAATTAACGAAAGAAAGGCCAAAAAGCTTATGATTAAAACTTCGTCTTAGACATGAAATAATGTTTAGTTCAGAATCAAATTTAAGTTGATACAACTCTATTTTAATTTGACTATGATTGTGTTTTAAGTTTTTTTGTTAATTTTGTTACTTAGCCGTATTAAATTTATGTATTCAATAGTAGATTGTTTTTTAACACTCCAATAAATGTCCACCTTATTACGGCCCCTGCCTTATATGTATCTAATTACCTAGGTACTATATGGTGCAAGCAATTAAATAATACTGATTAGCTATTATTTATGACCTCGTTGTTATTGGTTATTTGTTTCATAAATAGAAGTTAGTACTTAACAAAAGTATAGAAGTTCACCACTTGAAATTGGAATGCAATTTTGGACTTCAACCCCATGACATATGTAACATTAAGCCTATATTACGCTACACGAATTGCAGCTTTAATCTTACTCACCATTTGATCCATATTAGATAGCGCATGGTAATTCCCCTCTTTCGGATAAACGAGCGTAATTTGATATGTTGCCTTCATTGCGGGCTCATCAAAGCATGGAAAAGCTAAACGCGCATAAGTCGGCTCAAATTTAGAAGTGGCAATAACCCTAAGCACAGTAGAATAAATTGAATAAAAAATTTCATTTTTTTTTTTTAAGCTTCAAGTGAGCGTTACTTACTTCTTCGTTGTATCCGTCTTGGTATAAGATGAACTGTAAAGACCCACAATTTTGCCAGCCATATTGCCCTCAAACAATATCCCCAACTTGAATTTACGCGGAGTTGGTAACTCTTCGCTCAATTCCACTATTAAGAACTCACGCACTATGTCCAAATAAAATCGTTTCACATAAATTGTTGGAATATTCGTTTCAGTTACGTAAACATTTGTTATTTCTAAGTTTTTTGAATGCAACACAATTTGTTTGATAGCGCTTGTGGCATTCACATGGATGATTAGCTGACCACTAAAGTTGCCTGTTTCAATATTAGGATGCAGATAAAGATCATAGTTGATAGGATAAATGCTATCGGGTAAACGATAATCGATCTAAGCATACAAAAATTCAAAGAATTAACAAATTAAAATGACCTCAGAGCGGTGTAACGTTGTGCACTCACAATTGGCGGTGGTTGCGCAGTTGTTGTAGTAGTGCTGGTTGCTGTTGTTGGTGTACTTGGTGTGCTGGTAGTGATTGTAGTTATATTTAATCTTTCTATTTCTTCGAGCGCATCATTCAATTGAACCGTCAAATTGGACTTTTGCACCGCCAATACAATTGTGGATACCGTAAAGGCTGTAAGGGCTAAACCCAAGCCAATTGCCACTAATTTTGCTGTGATAATCATTTTGTTTTATAATAAAAACTTTAACTAAATACAAAAAAAATGTTTTTTTTTAATTAAACTATGTAGCACCGTTAAGCAACCTTTACTTACGGCAACTTAGCCGTAACTGATTCGTGAAATTGTTAATTGAAACCCCGCTGATTGCCAATAGCTTATTTACAACTAGTAGTATCGCAAGTTATCAGCACAATTTTGTATTTATCAAACATTTTAGCTTAATCTAATCGCAAGCTATCATTAACAATCGGTGGCGCTTTTAAAGTGCCTACGTATGATCTTGTATTGTAAATAATTCACAAGCCGATAGATAATAGAGTAAAAAATGTATGACGTTCAAGAAGCAAATGACGCTGGCGACGCCGGGAAAGAGGATAATTTGGGCTGATAACATAAGTTAATGCTGAACGACAGCTGGCTGGTCTCCTAGTACAAATACTGAAACAAACTTTCTATATAAATATCACAAATGTCATAAACGAATCTCAGTGGTGCCGTGTTGATTTGAAAAATTGAACAATTCGATCTTTGCTCACATTTATTTATCACCTATTCCCAAAAGAGTTAAGTTCAAACACAATTTCAATTATTTTATTTATTTATTGCAACTTTATAACACACTATCATACACTCAAGTAAATACCCTACAAGACGCTGCTGATGTACACATATATATATATTGTTGGTACAAATATGATGGCCGATTTGTTCTACACCCTGATGACCAATTCAGCGCTTCATTTCAAATTACGGCTCATGTGCAGGTCTGCTGTCTTGTAGAGTACTTTCTAAATTAACAATTTCAAAATCTGGGATTCTTCAACCACTCATCAATATTGGCCTGATTATTCGCTAACCAAACAATATTATTTTTAACCGTATTCAAAGCGCGATTACGGTTAGCAGCCCCAGCACCAGCCACTGGATATTTAGCAAAGAACTGTTGCATTTCCTCTAATTTGGTTTGTGAGGCGAAGTTCTTTGTTATGGCCGGTATCAAAGTGCCCAAAATACGTTCATTTATACCAAAGCGCTCAACCATCGCAGGCCATTTTTCACGCACATAATCCCAAACGATAGATTCACCAAGGGTGCCAGCAATATCTTGCAAGCAAGTGAAGTAGTCTTGGGTACGCACATTCTCCTCTGACCAAGCGAGTTCAATATAACTAAGTGAAGATAAAAAAGAAAAACACAGGAGAAATGTGAAGAGTGATAATCCCATTTAGGCTATGTTATAAAACGAACTTATTCAAAATCCATGGCACTTGTACTCCAGCTAAACCATACATTAATTTAGACCTTTCCTCAGCATCTTGCTCATTTAAGTAAAGCTTCCACATAGTTTGCCATGTTTGCTCATTTCCCACAGTTTTCATGCCATAATAATAGACTGTCTCACGTATATCGGCATGTAGTCGAGCTGTGGGGTTGGCAAGCCAAGCTTGAAAGCGTACTCCAGCTTGCGTTAAACATGACTCGAGTCCAAGTGAGCAAGCCGCGCTCAGTACAGTTTGACGTAGAAGGCTGTAAAAGGTATTGGGATTTATTTTTGAATTAATGCTGGCTATAATTTTTATCTAAATAAATAAATTTGAGTCGTACTTACTTTTCCAAATGATCTGTGCCCACTTCCCAGCCCACCTTCTCATAGATTGGTTGTATCAGCTCACGCGCATATTTCTTATAATTCGCATACGTTTCAGTGAACATTAAAGCGCGATTGATTGTAGTCAATTTAGTGGCAGCCACACTCCAAGGTACATATTGGTCCTCTTGGCTCAAATATTTAGTCATATCAAGTGGTACATCGTAGGAAAGTTGTGTTGCATCGGCTAATGCGAAGGCATCATTTAATAGGGCTGCACGGTCAACAACACTGAAAGTCTGGAAGTTACGAAAAACAAACAAAAAAAAGTGATCGATTTTCTTAAACATGGGTTCTTCAGATTTTCGTCTTCCTGACTTTCTATTTTGAAGATTTACCATACATTTTCCAGAACACCTCCGTTGCAAAAACCTCATTCTAACAAAAAAAAAAAAAGTCTCTACTTGCTAACTAATTTTATTTTCTTCCTAAATTTATAAATTATATTTTATCTTCAACACATCTCAGGTTCCACCCGTTCTATTAGCTTCAAAAACAAAAACTTCTAGTCTCGAGCTCTTTGCTTTAAACCAAACTAGAAAATAAGTAAGCTTCCCAACTTACCTTGTAATCTGCTTCTAATGCCTTCACCAATCCTGCCCATAATTGGCTGGGATAGTTGACGCGATATAAACCAATTTGATCGTAATTGAATTTGATCCACTCCACAGGACTGTCCAGATTAATAGTAACTAAGAAACAAAGTTAAATCGTGAATCGTGTCGACTAAAACCCCAGCGAGTATGAATTTAAGGGCCGCTTTCATAAAAGCCGGTAACCGCTAACCAGAGTTTAATTGACGTATTTTGTATGGTTAGCTGTCAAATTAATCACCGATTAGGCTTAACCGGCTTTTATGCAAGTGGCCCTAAGAGTGTGGCATTTTCAGATGATAAAGAAAAATGAATCGCTTGCAAATGGATCACTCTCTCTCACTCAAATGGGGTTCACAAAAAAAGAGTTCATGAGTAAAATACTTACGAACTGCCTGGTCATGAGGGAACCACGCTCGTTGAACACTATTAGATGAGCTCGTTTTGTATGTAATCGGAATCGTCCAAGTATAACTAGTGAATAAGTTAAATAAATAAATATGTATATCCAATCATTTATCAACTACTCACTTATATGGTGAATCATTATATACACCAGCATCATCATCTGGATTTGAGAAGAAACGCTTTTGTGTTAAACGATATTGTCGCGCTGATATTTGCTCAACCATCACAACTGGATAACCCATTTGCACGAGCCAAGTGTCAATAACAGCTTTTACATCAACACCCAAGTTCAATTTTTCAATTTCTGTTAAAAAGTCATCGCTCACAGCATCTCGAAATTTAAACTTATTCAAATAGTTTGTAACAGCCTTTTCAAAATTCGACGATCCAATAAAATCTTCCAACATTCGTAAAACGGCAGCACCTTTGGTATAGACTATTTGATCAAATATTTGTGCAATCTCAGCAGGACTTTCCACATTCACGATGATCGGATGTGAGCCTAAGGTGGCATCTATGGTTAGAACGGCATCCAAACGCGTGGTAATAAATTGATCCATCTGTTGGAATATTTAAGTTAGGTTAAGGGAATTTAAGACATTGTTGGTCACTCACTATTTGCCATTCAGGAAATACAGCATTCACGCCCTTACTTTCAATATATCTAGCAAAACCTTCATTAAGCCATAATTCGTTCCACCATTTCATAGTGACTGCAATAAGATAATATATGTATTTGTAGTGTAAAAACAGCAACAATAAATCTGACTGTTAGTCATAATAGAATAAAATGCCCCATAATTAAAATTTCCTAAAATTTTTCTACTATATAAATTATTTAAAGCCCAACACATTTTTAATAAAAAAAACATTTAAAAAACATCAGAAACTTCATTCAACTTCCTTTCGCTCTGTTTTGCATTTGCTATTCTTCAGTATTCGCCTCTCATCAACATACAACTTCATTTCTCTTTTCCTTTTCTTCGCTTTCAAATCCGCCCACAAATAATACTGTTAGTTAGTTTAGTTTTTATTACTCCCATTAAGACCTCCACTTATATTTATCGTTTTATCTACATTTTTATTATGATATGGAGATAAATAATTTGCTATCAGTGAGCTAATAACAATTAAAGATTTTGATATACGAAAATACATACCCAAATTACCGAACCACATGTGCGCAAATTCATGAGCAACAGCCCTTGCCACACGACGTTTACTTTCAGCCGAACTCTCTTTTTCGTCATAAAGTATACTTGTCTCACGATATGTCACAAGACCCCAATTTGCCATGGCACCTGTAGAGAAATCTGGTATAGCTGCCAAATCTGTGAGAGGACAAACAATTTATTTACTTAGGCATGATAAGAAAGCAATAACGGTTAGTGCGATTGAATAAGATTTTAGATAACACTTACCCATTTTCGGTAAAGGATATTCGACTTTCAAATATTGTATGAAATATTCCATTACTGCTTTACCCACAGCTAGAGCAAAATCGAGTTTATCGATTTGCTCGGGTGTAGCAAATGCTCGTAAATTGAATGGTGCGCCAATGCCTTTTGTATCGATTTGTACTGACTTGTTGGCAAAATCCGAAACAATGAAACAGGCCAAATAGGTGCTCAACGGTACACTTTTGTTAAAGTAAACTTCGACATAGTCTTTCTGATCGGATACGCTCTAGAAGATAAAGGTGAAGAGGGCATAATAAATCTATGCATAGAGTAATATGTAATAATATCAAATCAAATAAAATAAAATAAAATAAAATAAAATAAAATAAAATAAAATAAAATAAAATAAAATAAAATAAAATAAAATAAAATAAAATAAAATAAAATAAAATAAGATAAAATAAAATAAAATAAAATAAAATAAAATAAAATAAAATAAAATAAAATAAAATAAAATAAAATAAAATAAAATAAAATAAAATAAAATAAAATAAAATAAAATAAAATAAAATAAAATAAATCAAATCAAATCAAATCAAATCAAATAAAATAAAATAAAATAAAATAAAATAAAATAAAATATAATAAAATATAATAAAATAAAATAAAATAAAATAAAATAAAATAAAATAAAATAAAATAAAATAAAATAAAATAAAATAAAATAAAATAAAATAAAATAAAATAAAATAAAATAAAATAAAATAAAATAAAATGAAGCAAAATAAAATAAAATAAATTAAAATAAAATAAAATAAAATAAAATAAAATAAATCAAATCAAATCAAATCAAATAAAATAAAATAAATTAAATTTAATAAAAGACAAAGTAAAATAAAGGAACCGCAGATATTTGTTTCACCGCATTTGCTTCCTCACCGATATATCCATATTTGATAACGCATGATAACCACCACCCTTGGGATAAACCAAAGTGATCTCGAAAGTTGCTCTCATGGCGGGCTCATCAAAGCAAGGGTAAGCCAATCGCGCATAAGTGGGTTGAAATGTAGATGTGGCAATAACTCTGTAAGAAAAGTAGATACATAGAAAATAATTGAAAGAAACATTTTAGGAAAATCTTGTGTCAAAATATCAGCATACTTTTTTGATTTATCTGCCTTGGTGTACGATGATGTGTAAATTCCAGTAGTTTTTCCAACCATATTACCCTCGAACAATATGCCAACGTGGAAAACGAGCGCAGCTGGCAACTCTTCACTCAACTCCACGATTAAGACCTCACGCACCAAATCAAAATAATAACGTTCTACATGAATCGTTGGAATATTCGTACGATCTAAGTAAACATTATTTATTTTTAATTTTTTTGAATGTAGCACAATTTGTTTTATAGCTCTTGTAGTATTCACGGTAATGCGCACTTGACCGGTATAATTGCCCGTTTCGATATTAGGATGTAGATAAAGATCATAATTGATTGGATATATATCATCGGATAAACGATAATTGATCTATATATTTGATGTACATATATAGAAAAGAGAGATCCCATTAGTATTCGCATTTCACTTTCATTCCAATTACTCACAATTTCTGGTCTCGCCGTCGTAGTCTGCGTTGTTGCCGGAGAGGTGGTGCTCCAAGGACTTGTTGGTGTAATGGCAGTCGTAGTGGTGGTATGCTTTTGCAATTCATCCAATTGCTCGAGCGCATCATTCAACTGATCCGTCAAGTTTGACTTTTGCACGGCCAATACAATTGTGGAGACTGTGAAGGCTGTAAGGACTACACCTAAACCTATAGCCACCAGTTGCATTGTTGGTAGCATTTTTAATTTTTATTTTTATTTTTTTTTTGTGCTCAGAATAATCTCGCAATTTTTAACCCTCAAACGTGTGCACAAAAGCTGATACTGGCGAAGCAAACTCACAAACTTTCAGTTTCAGTAATTTTTTATAAAGCAAATTGAATCTTATCTTCCACTTATGGTCAAAAGATTTAGATACTGATAGTCATGCCGTACCAAATTTTTGACAGTTATCTGTGTATCAAAAGCACTATTAACTCTAGCACTCTAATAAAAAGTCTAATTGAATGGAAAATGGTGACGAGATAAAAACGCAATAAAACAATAAATCCAAAATAAAGATAAACTAAACATAATTTGTATCCATAAAGGTGTAAATACGGATATACATATATAATATCAAAATATGTTAACACGCGCAATTTAAACCTTAATGGTGCAACTTCATAACTACTCAAGGCAAGACTTTTTTCTTTGGCACGTTTCGACATTTTGAAATCACGGTATGTGTCTATGGTTGTGTTTGTGACATTGCTTAATCCATACTTGAGTTTGGTCTTTCCCACAGCTAAGCTATTGTTTGTAAATAAAATCGTTTACACAGGGTGAACTTGCCACCAAACAAATTAATTTTTTCTTTCTTTCATAAGGTGACCCGGTTGCATTTCATTTTAGCTAAAGTTGTTGTTTAATTTTGTTTTTCCTGGTTGCCACCAATTGATTTTTTTCGGAATGAAATGAGATAGTTAATATCATGTGATGTGATTTAAAATAGTTTTACTATCTAGAAACGGACTACTCGATATACAAAGCTATATGTTGAAAGGAGGTGTGTTTTTGATGTTATTTTCTTAAAACTTTTCCATTTATTATTCACTTAAATTTTTTACTTATTATACTAAAATACTTTCCAAAACTACTTCTTCAACCACTCATCAATATTAGCTTGATTATTTGCTAACCAAACAATATTATCTTTAACCTTCGCCAAAGCACGGACACGTGCAGCAGCGCCAGCACCAGCTACTGGATATTTAGCAAAGAATCGTTGCATTTCCTCTAATTTGGTTTGTGAGGCGAAATTCTTTGTTATGGCCGGTATCAAATTACCCAAACTACGTTCATTTATACCAAAGCGCTCAACCATCGCAGACCATTTTTCACGCACATAATCCCAAACGATAGATTCACCAACGGGGTTGCCAGCAATATCTTGCAAGCAAGTGAAGTAGTCTTGGCCACGCACATTCTCCTCTGACCAAGCGAGTTCAATATAACTAAATGAAGATAAAAAAGAAAAACAAAGAAGAAATGTGAAGAGTGATAATCCCATTTAGGCTATGTTATAAAACGAACTTATTCAAAATCCACGGCACTTGTACTCCAGCTAAACCATACATTAATTTAGACCTTTCTCCAGCATCTTGCTCATTTAAGAAAAGCTTCCACATAGTTTGCCATGTTTGCTCATTTCCCACAGTTTTCATGCCATAATAATAGACTGTCTCACGTATATCAGCATGTAGTCGAGCTGTGGGGTTGGCAAGCCAAGCTTGAAAGCGTACTCCAGCTTGCGTTAAACATGACTCGAGTCCAAGTGAGCAAGCCGCGCTCAGTACAGTTTGACGTAGGAGGCTGTAAGATGTATTGGGATTTATTTTTGAATTAATGCTGGCTACAATTTTTATCTAAATAAAAAAATTTGAGTCGTACTTACTTTTCCAAATGATCTGTGCCCACTTCCCAGCCCACCTTCTCATATATTGGTTGTATCAGCTCACTCGCATATTTCTTATAATTCGCATAAGTTTCAGTGAGCATTAAAGCGCTATTTATTGTTGTCAATTTAGTGGCAGCCACACTCCATGGCACATATTGGTCCTCTTTTCTCAAATATTTAGTCATATCAAGTGCTAAATCGTAGGAAAGTTGTGCTGCATCGGCCAATGAGAAGGCATCATTCAAGAGCGAAGCCCGATCACCAACGCTGAAACTCTGGAAGTTAAGAAAAACAATGCAAATATTTTAAGTAAAAATCAGCAGTCAAAGATAAAGCACCCGACTGTGGTCTGTTGAAATTTTTAAACAAATTTTACTGGATAGTGTTTGGTGACATATGTATGTCAAACATTGGTAGCGAGAGAGTGCCGTTTGACATTTCATTGGGGGAGAGAGTTGCAAGTTTATGCTGGGGGAATTTCACTCAGTAAAAATTGGAAGTGAAAACAGCTGATGGCGATATATGAAAGCTACAATAAAAAATAAAAAATTTGACTATTGACCAATCAAAATGTCACTATTTTTTTAATTACTCATATTCTATTAGATTTCTGTAATTATTTATTTGAGCAAGTTCATCATTTTGGTTACAAAAATTTTCAAACTGAAATTAAAACTTTTTTAAATTTAAAATATGTTCCTTATTCTAACACAAGCAAAAATTTCAAACCACCCTGTAGACTAGCAGTTATTTTGAACTTATTGTTGACTATTTTTCTTAGTTAAAAACGCCGCTAAGTTCCGAGTTCTGGGTTATAAACCAACCTAACCATACTAAACTTAATAAAATCTAGGTTGCCCAAGTTACCTTGTAATCTGCTTCTAATGCCTTCACCAATCGTGCCCATAATTGGCTGGGATAGTTGACGCGATATAAACCAATTTGATCGTAATTGAATTTGATCCACTCCACAGGACTGTCCAGATTGATAGTAACTAAGAAACAAAGTTAAATCGTGAATCGGTTCAACTAAAACCCCAGCGAGTATGAATTTAAGAGTGTGGCATTTTCAGATGATAAGGAAAAATAAATCGCTTGCAAATGGATCACTCTCTCTTACTCAAATGGGGTTCAAAAATAAAATACTTACGAACTGCCTGGTCATGAGGGAACCACGCTCGTTGAACACTATTAGATAAGCTCGTTTTGTATGTAATCGGAATCGTCCAAGTATAACTAGTGAATAAGTTAAATAAATAAATATGTATATCCAATCATTTATCAACTACTCACTTATATGGTGAATCATTATATACACCAGCATCATCATCTGGATTTGAGAAGAAACGCTTTTGTGTTAAACGATATTGTCGCGCTGATACTTCCTCAACCATCACAACTGGATAACCCATTTGTACGAGCCAAGTGTCAATAATAGCTTTTACATCAACACCCGAGTTCAATTTTTCAATTTCTGTTAAAAAGTCATCGCTCACAGCATTTCCAAATTTAAACTTATTCAAATAGTTTGTAACAGCCTTTTCAAAATTCCCAGATCCAATAAAATCTTCCAACATGCGTAAAACCGAACCACCTTTACCATAAGTGATTTGATCAAATATTTCCGTAATTTCAGCAGGACTTTCCACTGTCACAATGATTGGATGGGAAGCTAAGGTGGCGTCTAGAGTGAGAACGCCATGTAAACGGGATGTAATAAATTGATCCATCTATTGGAATATTTCATTTAGGTTAAGGGAATTTAAAACCAAATTTCTAAATATACAGGTCACTCACCATTTTCCATTCAGGAAATACAGCATTCACGCCTTTATTTTCAATATATCTAGCAAAACCTTCATTAAGCCATAAGTCGTTCCACCATTTCATTGTGACTGCAATCAGATAGCAAGAAGTTTCGTGTGTGATTTAAAATTAAAGTAAGGCATGCACCAAGTTTATTTCATTAGTACATCTTGGCAAGACGTAACATACCCAAATTACCGAACCACATGTGTGCGAATTCATGAGCAATAACTTGTGCTACACGCTGCTTATTTTCACTTGAACTTTCGTTTTGATCATAAAGCAAAGCAGTCTCACGATACGTCACAAGGCCCCAATGTTCCATAGCGCCAGAAAGGAAATCTGGTATAGCTGCCATGTCTGTGAAAGCACAAACAATTTATTTACTTAGGCATGATAAGAAAGCAATAACTTTGAATATGAAGAAATATGTCTTTTTGAAATTACCCACCCATTTTCGGCAGAGGATATTCGATTTGGAAATATTGTATATAATATTCCAATACGATTTTCCCTACAGATAGAGCAAAGTCAACTTTATCAATTTGCTCGGGTGTAGCAAATGCTCGTAAATTGAATGGTGCGCCAATGCCTTTTGTATCGATTTGTGCTGACTTGTTGGTAAAATCCGAAACAATGAAACAGGACAAATAGGTGCTCATTGGTACACTTTTGTTAAAGTAAACTTCGACATAGTCTTTCTGATCGGATTCATGCTAGAAAAGAGATATTTGGATAGATAATAGTAAATAAAATAGAATAAAATAAAATCAAATCAAATCAAATCAAATCAAATAAAATAAATTGAATTTAAAATAAAGGAACCGCAGATATTTGTTCCAACCGCATTTGCTTCCTCACCGATATATCCATATTTGATAAAGCATGATAACCACCACCCTTGGGATAAACCAAAGTGATATCGAAAGTTGCTTTCATGGCGGGCTCATCAAAGCAAGGGTAAGCTAAACGCGCAAAGGTCGGTTCAAACTTAGATGTGACAATAACTCTGTAAGAAAAGTAGATACATACACAAAAATCGAAAGAAAAATTTTGGTGAAAACTTGTGTGAAAATATCAGCATACTTTTTTGATTTATCTGCCTTGGTGTACGATGATGTGTAAAGTCCAGTTGTTTGTCCAACCATATTACCCTCGAACAATATGCCAACGTGGAAAACGAGTGCAGCTGGCAACTCTTCACTCAACTCCACGATTAAGACCTCACGCACCAAATCAAAATGAAAACGCTCTACGTGAATCGTTGGTATATTCGTACGATCTAAGTAAACATTATTTATTTTTAATTTTTTTGAATGTAGCACAATTTGTTTAATAGCTCTGGTAGTATTCACGGTAATGCGCACTTGACCGGTATAATTGCCCGTTTCGATATTAGGATGTAGATAAAGATCATAATTGATTGGATATATATCATCGGATAAACGATAATTGATCTATATAGAAAACAGAAATGCCATTAGTATACGCAGTTCCCTTCTATTTCAATTACTCACGATCTCTGGTCTCGCCGTAGTAGTCTCTGTTGTTGCTGTAGCAGTGGTTGGTGTACTCAGAGTGCTGGTTGTGGTGTTATTTCTCCCCATTTCTTCCAATTGATTGAGCGCTTCATTTAATTGATCCCTCAAATTGGACTTTTGCACAGCCACTACAATTGTGGCAATCGCGAAGCCTGTCAGGGATAGACCTAAACCTATTGCTACCAGTTTTGCTTTTGGTAGCATTTTTTTTCTTTTCTTTTCTATTCTAAATAAAATAACACAGTTTTCAATCCACAAAGTGCATATCGATACTGAAACTGGCCAAAGAAATTAAAGAGCTTTGTAGTTCGTTATTCATTTAATCATAATCTTATCTTTTATTTATGGCAACACTAAATAGATTTAGATAGTCGTCGGTCTTATCGATCGTAATTTTAAACGAATTTTCAGATTTAATTTGTACTTCAAAATAATTTAAAATTTACCTTGATAAACGGTTAATATTTACATCTCCAATGAACGGTATTTGATATATGTGTGTACGAGCGCTGTTTTGGAAAGTCCTTGTACGACAATTTACTGTTTACTTGAGCTTTGAAAAATTTAGTTACTTAAAAGTTTTACAAAAATTGAGTGAAATGTTGGAGTAAGAAACAATAACTCTAGCACTTTTATATAAAGTTCAATTGAACGGCAAATAATGAAAACAAATAACAAAGGAAGTAAAACAACAGCGCCAGAAGAAAAACAAACAAAGCCAAAGTTGTTCAGCGCTCTCTTCGGTTTTAAGTATTGGCAGCTGTGTTGGAATAACCTCTGAGAAACTGTAGTGTCAACACATATAAACAACATGCATGGTTGAGGTATTATTATTATTTTATTTTTATACCTTTTGCGGTCATGAAATATTATCATAACTTTGTCCCGATGTTTGTAAGTACATATGCGAAGAAGAAGAGACAGACCCATCAATAAGCATACCGTAGTGATCAATTCAGCCAATGTCCCTCAGTTTTAGCGATATCGCGATGACATTTGGTATGGGGTCGCCATTTTGTATTACATTAATCGTTTGTCGGAACAAGCAAGATCGGACCTACATAACATATAGCTTCCATAAAATCGATTGTTCTTTAGAGGACTTGTTCCAACTAAATATTGAACAAGTCCTCTAAGTTCTCCCTTCGTGATTCCTATAAAATTTAATTTCGTCACCTTTTAACCAAATAATGGACCAATGTCGACTTTTGAAGTAAAATTGAAGGTTTTCGAACGTATTTTAAACTACTATTTACTATCAACACTGCATTCACTAATTTGCCATAGACTGAGCCATTGACAAATATTGAAAGTTTGAGAGTTAAAAAAAAATAAAAATGTATTCAAACTTGGTTTGCTGAAACTTTTGAAACTGACAAATTTGTTCTTAAATGGGTTCCAATAACTCTCTGTTTGGCTTTATAGGTTTTCTGTTCAATTTAGAGAATCTTCAAACTCAAACACATTTTGCTCAAAATATAAGTACCTGGGTGACCGAGACTTGCTGAGTATTTTTCGTAATCTTACTTACCAAGAGCATAAATTTCCAAAATAGATTTCCAAAATATCGAACACTAACCACAAAAAGTCACTTAACATACATTGGCGACACCTGTTGTGTATTAAATATTCTGGTTGGTATACGCCCTAAAAATACCCTTCATTTGATACCCATATTGCCATATATTTAAAAAAAATCGGAAAGGTGGCAACCCTCTAAGTTTCCATTAGTGGCAACATTCAAGTAGAAAATCTAAGAAGGAAGCATACTATCCATCTACCAAATTTCATCGAAATCGGTTTAGCCGTTCCCGGGATAGTGGTCGATATCTGAAGGAATAAATAAAATGCGTTCAGGTGGCAATCCTCCTCGAAAATAGTTTGGTTGGTATACGGCCTAAAATACCTTTCATTTGATACCCATATTGCCATATATTGCTTGATATTTAAAAAAAAATTTATATATGTAGGTGGCAACCCTAAGGACCACCCCAAGTGACAACACCAAAGTAGAAAATCTTAAAACAAAGCATAGTACCTGTGTACCAAATTTCATTAAAATCGGTGAAGTCGTTCGGGAGATAGTAGTGGATATACAAATATACAAGAATAAGTCGTTTAAAGTTATAAGATTTGGTTTCACCCGCAATAGGTTTCTTTAGTTATTTAAGCATTTCCTATTACACATTTCGAGTCAACACATTTCCACACATGAAAATCGTGAACAATGAAGCAAGCTCATGCCCTTGTTGCTATTGTTTTTGTTATTGCTGTTTTATCATTATCATACCAGTAACCTCGTTGTTAAGCGTTGTTTCACTGATTTTTCACCTGAGTGGGGATATTGTTCAATATTTTTAGTACAAAAATTGCCTCTGTGAATATGACTTTTGCGGTTTTTAAAGAAAATATGATGACATCATTTTTTTTAAAACACCGCCGGCTTTTTATTGCTCTTTTTCCTATATTTTAATTCTTAGTACTAGACAAATTATAAAAATATTCCGATTGCTTACACTTTCGACTGTGAAACTTAAAAGACTAAAATTGTTTGAAGATAATTAAAGCTAATAATCATATTGAAGCAAAGTAATATAAACAGACAATGTAAACAAATTAGAGAACAATAAGTTTAAACAAAAAACAATAAGAAATAAAACGACAAATTGTGATGAATATATACATATACATACATACATATGTAGAAATGTATAGTGCGTTGCATAACTATAGCACATTTGATCATTTGTAAAATATCACTTGAATTTCGGGATTTATTTTCTCAATAGCCCAATTGATAAGTCCGGGATAGTAAAGTTCAAAGAATTTGACTTGACTTCTTCAAAACTTGAAAGAACACCAAGTCCAACTAGTAGGCCTATTGTACTTTCAATATAGGCGGCTGATGTTTCTTATATTCTAAAAGACTTCCTTTGTCTGATTTTGTAGAGAAATATAATAGACTCAAACTGGTTCAAAATGGATCAATCATATTTCAATGTAGTTTTTGAGTGAAAATTATTTAACACGTTGGCTGCCAATGTATCACTGGTGATCATTTCAAAAACCTACCCCCAGGTGCCAATGTATCACTGGTGATCATTTCAAAAAACTACCCCCAGGTGCCAATGTATCACCAGTGATCACGCTAGGCCCTAAATTTTGGGTTCTGGGACCCTAACGGAAGGAGTTTTGGGAAAAATGAAAGTTTATTTTAAATGAAAAAATATTTTATTACATAGTATAATACAAAGTTTTGAAATAATACGAAATTAAAAATGAGAAAATTCAAATCAAATGGGAACATGTTTTTTTTGCTTGGCACCTGGGGGTAGATTTTTTTTGTGATCACCGGTGATACGTGGCAGCCAACGTGTTAAATAACTCGGGCCATGGTGTATAAATATTCGACCCAAATGAGAACCGTCACAGGTTTGAGCTCTGTTGCTTGGAACATGAAAATTGAGAAATAAGTTAAAGTCTTCATTTCGATCTAACCTAACCTACGATTATTACAAAAAAAAAAACCAAAAAAATCTTAAATAGTCAAATAACGTTTTTTAGTACTTTTGCTTAATTTTGATTGTTTTTAATTTTTTTTTGTTTTTTTTTTGGTTCTTTTTCGACAAATTAAGTAATGTTAATCAATCATTGAATGATAATCAATACGTTTAATAATTATTGCACATATATTTACCATCAAAAACCTCAAATTCTGAGCTCTCATCATCACTGATTTACTTACCATTTTTTTCTGCCCCAAACTAAATTGAAAATCATTTTACAATCATATTTCCTTTTAATTTCCAACTTCATAAACAACAAAATTTCAAAAACATCACACAACTTAGTTAAATCCTTATCAATTAATCCAAGCCGCTGGTTTACCCTCAACCCGATAACCATTATAAGCCGCTGAGGTGGCTGCCGCTGCTGCCAACTCTGAACGCCGACTAGGTTCACCAGCCCAATACGAGGGCGCCACTTCATAGGATTGTACCATTTTGTTATTGCTATTCTTGATGGCTGATATGATGAGCAGGAATATCGCCAACTTGCCAACAAGTATCGATTTGATCAACAACAATTTTAATTTAGTAACCAAAAATGGTACAATAGCCGATTGTATGAGAAATGGCAAGACAAATAATGGTAAAACTTTAGTGACCATATCGTATTTCTTGCCGCGACCTAAAGAGGAAAGAAAGCAAAATGGTTGGTAAAATTTTGTATTTCAAAATGATTGTGTAGGTGTGTATGTATATGTGTAAATACATACATACATATCTCATTCATAAATGGCCGCTGTTACTTTCGTACAGTCGTGCACAATCAAAATGGAACAAACTCAATCGTATAACACAAAGTGGCGCTAATATTTTTAAGTTGCATACGTTTTCAGGATTTTTTTTTCCATTTTCCGAATTCTTGATTTGAAAATTTCTAATAAATATTTGCTCTTTCAACATTAATTTTGAAATATTCATACGGGTGTTAAAGAAAGATTTGAAATTTTTTTTTGCAATTTCATTGTTTTTCAATCTAGGGTTTTTTCCAAAACTGTAAAATTACATGCTCCAAAACTTTTTTAAAAAAAAATTTTTTTTTTAATAATTTTCAGAAATTTAAAATTTCCAAGCTTTAAATTTAAAAACAAAAACAAAAACTTATTCGAATGAAAACAAAGTCCAAATATTTTTTCGCAATTTCAAAGTTGCTTAATCTTGGGTTTTTTCCAAATCTTCAAAATTGTGACCATCGCTTGTTATACATACATACATACATATGTACTATATTCCAAATTTTTTGGGGCAAACCATTTTTTTTAAATAATTTTTAGAAATTGAAAATCTCAAAAAAATTGAAAAAAAAACAAGAAAATGAGAAAATTAAATGTGAAAATCTCAAAAAAATTGAAAAAAAAACAAGAAAATGAGAAAATTAAATGTGAAAATCTCAAAAAAATTGAAAAAAACAAGAAAATGAGAAAATTAAATTGGACATGTAACAACATCAACGGAAATAAGGTCAAATGACTTTCTGTCGCATGGAAAAATAAAATCAATAAAAATTTGGAAATATAGTAAATGATTCTATTTTTTAATTCAATTGGAAATAACTCATCAAAGCCTTTATTAATAGTATTTAATAGTATAATTTTTCTCAACAAATTTTAAATAACAAAATAATAAATAATATACATATAATAAAATAAATAATTTAATGTGATATGAATTTTGAATATTAAATTGTTTAAATTTTCAAATTATTTTATTAGCGAATTTTTTTTAATTATAGCTTAGGTATTTTAAATTAATTTCATAATATATTCAAAACTAAGCCTAGAGAAAATTCGGTATTTTTAAAAATTAAAAAAGAATACGGTCCCACTTTAACACTGATTGTCTGTATAAGTAATATATAAGCAACTTCTAACAACAACAAAGTATTTTTCTAATTAACCAAAACTACATACCTTCCTCTGTATTATCGCTCAGCCAACGCCCACGCATTATTTCACGTAAATTATCACCATCCAAATTAACATTAACAATATCATTTGGCATATCAAAGCTCATATTAACGCCTGGGCCGATTGTGTAGCGATAGTGCTTATCATGTAATTCATCATCATTAAACGGTTGCACGCTAATACCACCAACGCTGCTACTAAATAAAGTGCTATTCCGACTGTGACTGCTGTTGTTGCTATGAACATTTTCATTTGACTCATCGCTCACTATATTTAAATGCTGACTAACTTTGGCACGTTTGTTGGCACTTGAACGCACGCGTTTATTTTTACGTTTACGTTTAAGTTGTTTTTCGTTTAATTTCACTTTAAATGCTTCTTCCTCAAGTGCGGATGGCGTTGCGTGGGGCATTGAGAATGGTGAGGCATCTGTTTCAGTTGAAGTTATCAATGAAGTTTGTTGCTTAAGTCTTTCGTTATTTTTGGTAATTTCCTCATTTTGCTGCATTGCTGTTGGTTGAGTGCTGAAGGTGGTGGTGGTGGCGGTGGTGGATGTGGTGGAGTGTGTGCTAATAGCTGCAGCAGCATTTAAACGTGCAATTAAACGTTTTTTGTACTCAGCCGAAGTGCCATTGCCCATGTAGGTGCTCTTGTAGCTTTTATAAATGCCGCGTAGCATATTTTTGAGCGGCCTAGTTGAATCGCTGTCATCAGCGTGATTTTCCGCAAAACTGCGTGCTTGCGTTATTAATTCATCCTCACCGCTCAACACTACTTCTTCTTCTTCTTCATCACTTAAGGGCAACGTTGTTGTTGTTGCCTCATCAATCAACGTGCTACTCGTTTCAATTTCCTGTGGCTCCTTTTCAGTTTCGCTAGGTAATGCAAGTCTTTGCGTATTACTATTTGTTGCCTTTGTAATGCTATCGTTGCTACATGCCAGCATATTAATATTTACAAACACTAACAATGTTAGTAATAAGCGAAATTTGGCGTACATAATTTTAAAATGTTTTGTATAGTTGTTTTTTTTTTTTAGAAATTTGTTTATGTTTTTCAAATGCTTCCCAGCACCGCCCAAAATACACAACTTTTTTCCAAGAATACTACGCAACGTCTTTTCACTTCAGTCCACAACGCAGAAATGTGCTAGACGCTGTAATGGCGCTCATTTTATTAACTCGCATTCAACTGCTTGGAAAGCATAAACATCACAGTCCAACAATGGCTTCAATGGAAAAGCACAGGAGCCAACATGTTCACCCCAATATATATAAATGTATGCAGCCTCACAACTGGTGATTCTTGAATTTCCAGCCAAGAACTCAATTAGCTTCGAACAATAAGCGACTAAGCGCATGACTGCAACAAAGTTATGGCTAGCTATACACGTAGCTTGTTGGCCGATAAAAGTAGCAACAACACACGCGCCAACAGCCACAAGAAATCACAAAAGTGTCACTCGCTGCTAAAAACCACTTGTTCACTATCAATCGCTGACCGCATAAATACTTTCATTCTAACTAAACTAAAAGCTTAAGTAGGCTCACAGACAGTCACTAGAATCTTGTTAGGCGATACAATTATTGTATTTTACTGTTATTGCACTACATTTTCCACTTTCTATTTGTTGTCCACTTCGCTTTCCAATGCCAGTAGCAGGCAGTAAGTCTTTTGCTCCAGTAAAATGCCGCTTTAGAACTGGCGTATTTTTGGAATATCAAAGAAGTTGTTCAATTAATTTATGGTTATATATTTCTTTGTTTTTCTATTCAGCCATTTATGGTATGCGCGAAAATGTAGACTTCTATTCCAAGGCATCCAAGCACTCCACATTTAATTCATGTTGTTCTTAATTTTGAGTTATTGAAACACTAACGCGTGTGTGGAGCGCATCCGTCTTTCAGACATTGCCAATAAATTTATACAATAAAAAAATGGATACTTTATGGGTGATTATTTTGCACCCCCCGAACAAGTTTATTTAAAGACGACTTAAGTGATTTTAACATAAGTAAGAAAAGGGCTGTCTTTGACTATGCCGAACGCTTCATACCTTTCATGAATACTCACAACTTTTTTCAGTGTCCGCCTTTTACTTACAGTTCGTACAAACTCTTCAAAGTGTTCAATTTAAAGCTGCATAGCCCAAAACCTTTTTATCGAAACAATCGATTGTACGGGAGCTATGCGTGGTATTTAAAATGGCGGACTCATAAAAAAATTCTTCATTTCATTTCTTTTTAAAAAACATGGTTTATTTTATTATACCCAGCGTACTAGTACTAGTACAAGGGTATTATAACTTTGTTGGGATAACGGTTGGTTGTACAGGTATAAAGGAATCGAGATAGATATAGACTTCCGTATATCAATATGATCAGGATCGAAAAAAAATTTGATTGTCCGTCCGTCTGTCCGTTAACACGATAACTTGAGCAAATAATGAGATATCTTCACCAAATTCGGCATGCGTACTTATTTGGGTTCAGAATAGATTGCTATTGAAAATGGGTAAAATCGGACCATAACCACGCCCCTTTTTCGATATCGAAAATTTCGAAAAACGTATAAAACGGGTTAATTCAATATCAGAAGCAGCTACAATGACAAAATTTGCAATATGTATTGATTTAGATTTTCTTAGGCCGATAAAATCAAATTTTTTGAAAAGGGGCGTGGCACCGCCCACATATATTTGAAGAAATTTTCAAATTTTGACTCTTAATAACTTCAGAACAATTTGTGCTAGTATAACGAAATTTTGTAGAGGGCATACTATTGTTGTGTTAAATTCAGCTATAGAAAATAAACGAAATCACTTCGCGACCACGCCTACTTTTTCATAAAAGTTATGTTGAAAGGAGGTGGAAAACTCCATATCTAATTAACTGATACCGCTATAATAATATAAGTTGGTACATACATCAATTTTCATATTCTTTACATTATTTTTGCAAAGTTATGCAATATCTGTTTAACTGATAAAGAAATGATGCTAAAATTTAGTACACTCATTCACTTGATGATGTTATTAGTGATGTTTAAAGGTTTTTTGGTAATATTTTGGAAAATGGGCGTGGCACCGCCCACTAGTGAATAAACAAAATATCAACATTTCACTATTAACAAGCCACTGTGAAAGTATCATACAGATCTGCAATGAAAACTGATCTTCAAATAGGGACAAACAACATAATAAAATCCATGGGCGTGCCACCACCCACTTTTTTAAAATTAGGTAAATATTGATTAATGGACACATATATCCGTATATCAAAAAATTTCACAAAATACGTTAAAAGTTATGAGCATGGCACGCCTTCTTTTCCAAAGTTATATATAGGACATTTTATAACCCTTGAAAAGATCGATTCAGTACTTTTGGCTCATGTAAGCGGTTAATGCTTTATGAGCAAGGGGCGTGGCCGCGCCCACCAAATTCGCTATTGTTTAGGTTAGGAATATATTGGTTTTTAAAATGGGCGAAATCGGATGAAAACCACGCCCCCTTTTTCTGGAAACTAACGCTGGGTATTTAATGTTCGGTTCACCCGAACTTAGACTTCCTTACTTGTTTTTGTTTTATTTTATTTTATTTTATTTTATTTTATTTTACTTTATTTTTTTTTTTTTTTTTTTATTTTATTTTATTTTATTTTATTTTATTTTTTTTTATTTTATTTTATTTTATTTTATTTTTTTTTATTTTGTTTTATTTTATTTTATTTTATTTTATTTTATTTTATTTTATTTTATTTTATTTTATTTTATTTTATTTTATTTTATTTTATTTTATTCTATTTTATTTTATTTTATTTTATTTTATTTTATTTTATTTTATTTCATTTTATTTTATTTTGTTTTATTTTACTTTATTTTATTTTACTTTATTTTATTTTATTTTATTTTATTTTATTTTACTTTATTTTATTTTATTTTATTTTATTTTATTTTATTTTATTTTATTTTATTTTATTTTATTTTATTTTATTTTATTTTATTTTATTTTATTTTATTTTATTTTATTTTGTTTTGTTTTATTTTATTTTACTTTATTTTATTTTATTTTATTTTATTTTATTTTATTTTATTTTATTTTATTCTTTTTTATTTTATTTTATTTTATTTTAGTTATTTTATTTTATTTTTTTTATTTATTTTATTTTATTTTATTTTATTTTATTTTATTTTATTTTATTTTATTTTATTTTATTTTATTTTATTTTATTTTATTTTATTTTATTTTATTTTATTTTATTTTATTTTATTTTGTTTTATTTTATTTTATTTTATTTTATTTTATTTTATTTTATTTTGTTTTATTTTATTTTATTTTATTTTAATTCACTAAAATTATAAGCCAGTTTGCTTTTCTCTATTTACCTTTTTAACCAATAACTTAACACAGATAGGAAATACCGCTTTCAGTCAAAGTAGTGCAAGTGGTGACTTAATCACAATCAGACAAAATTAATGTATTCATATTAATTAATTAGCTGTATTTTTGGACATCTGATAGAGAATTTTAATCACGAAAATGTTTTTCATTTACATGGCATTGGCCACTTTCATACTTAAATTTAATCACATATTGATAACTTTGGACATGGAAGCGAGCGCAAACAATTTCTTTTATACTACCAAGTTGTTGTGCATACCATTTCATACAGCACGTGGCCAAAAATCGGTAAAAATAAAAGTGATATGTGCAATGACATTTAAGCATTTACTTACTACACATATACGTAAATATGTTCACGCATGTATGTATATACAAATGTGGAGTTTATGAAACTAAGTATGATTAAATAAAAAGAAAGAATTCCTCAAAGCTGTCAAAGCGTACGCTAATATATGGCTGATCGTGAGCATTTTTTTCTTTCACAATTCTGTCTTGTAATTATGGTTTTGTTGGTATTTTAGTTTTCTTTTTTTTTTGTTTTAGTTTCTTTTTTGTTTTTTGTTGCTTTTCTTAACAAATTCTACCCTAAAACGTGCACTATTAAAGCGCTTGTCACAGTTAAATTAACACTTAATACCTTACGAACTTTCAACAGTAAATCAACAACTTTTTACCACCGCTGTCGTTGCCTTGTTGGTGTGTGTGAGTGCGCTCGTTTGTCTCAACGTTAATCAAGGATCATAAAAAATAAACAAAAAAAAAAAAATATTTAACAAAATGGTTGCCAATAAAAAAATTGTGTTCGCTTTGCTTATGTTTGCTGCTGCGTTGAGCGAAGCTTTATGCCAGGATATTGCTGAGGATAATGCTTCCGATGTTGCTGGTTAGTGTTTGAAGTGTGTTGAAATTGTATTAAGTGTGGAGCAAAAGTTTTGAAAATATGCTGCGAAGTGTTATGGATACAAATTTTTCAAAAGCTTTGTAGTGAATTAACTTAGTAGAAAAAAAAATATTAAAAATTATTTTCCTAAAAGTTATTATCCTTGGACTTTAAAAACTCAAAAAAATGGATAGTTTAGTATATGTACATACATATGTAGGTGTAAATAACTATTTTTAGATTCTTTCAAAAAATAAAGTTATTTTAAAATTATCAAGCGTTCGTTCAGTTTTTTTCTTATCAACATTTTTTTAGAAGTTTTCACATCAATAAAATTTCAGAATTTTTTAAAATTTCTGTTTGAAAATTTTTTTATAAAAAGTTGTAAAATTATTGAGCACGTTTTAAGTTTTTTTCTTATCAAATAAAATATAAATCTAATAATTTAAAAATTATTCACCATTTTTTCAGTTATTTTTTCGTCTCAAAAAATGCTTAGACTTTTTCAAAATAGTTTTGGAAACTTTTTATATAGATACATATGTTTGTAATACCTTTTTCAAAAAATAAAATAATTCTAAAATTATTAACATTTTTTAAATTCTTTTGTATTTCTTGAAGATACACAAACATTTTAGAATGTAAGAAATTTTTTTTTTAATTTAAAATACTTAAAAATGTGCATGCCTCAAAAACAACAAATTGTAGAAAGTTTAGAAGACAGATTCATGATTTTTTTTTTTCAAATGAGAAAAAAAAAATTTCTATACTTTATTTTAAATTTAAATTAAATTTAAATTGTATTGCATATTATAAAAAGCAGCCCGATTCTGGCTATTGACTGCTGACAATTGTCATAATTCTGTTGTCACATTCCCCGTTCGTCACTGCAAACCCATTGCAAGTATATTGTACTTAATAAATGAAATATGTACAGCCATGTTCACAATAATAGTAGTGATATTAAATTAGATGTTATTCAAAGCAATAAGAAGAAGTTGTGGTTTTATTAATTTTCATTGAAACTATAGCGAATTTTTTAATAAAATTTGATTTCTAATAAAATCAGAAAAGTTAATAAAAATCTTAAAAATTGCAGAATTTCGGGTGCAAATTGAACTTTTATAATTTTTTTTGTCGAGGATCTTGAGTATTTTCTTCCATTATGTCTACTGGGTTTTAATTGATTTGCTTTTATTTTATTTTATAAAAAATAAATAACTAATTTCGAATTCACAGAAGGACGCACATTCAGCCATCACTTCTTGAAGCGTTTGAGTTTTGCTGTTGTACCCGGCGCTTTTGTAGTGGGCGTTATTACCACATTGCTGGCCGCACTCACCGTCGTCTCCATGAAGGGTTTGGGCGTGGGTGTAAGTATTATCAACTGTTAATACAAATAAAAAAAAAAAAACAAATATTTCCAACCAAATGTACACACAAAAATTAACAAAATGTTCTTCACTTACAACATTTTTCTTTCGCCACCAGGTAATACTTTTAGTTTTGGCCATCGGTCAAATGCTGTCGCGCGCTATTCCACCAGTGCATGCGGCCGCCTACACCGCACCCGCACCCGTACCAGTAGTGTACTCGCATTCGCATACCCAACAACCCGTTTGGCTTGAAAAGGAATGGTAAAAGAAAGACACAATGCTTCCAGCTAGGCTTCCAGAATGCTTTGTCAGCGCGCACTCAAGTAAATAGCGTCTCAATGAACGACGGGCCGACTAACTCAGTGTAGAGTCGCTGATAACGAACATTGAAAATAGACCAAAAATAATTTAATTAATTTAACTAGCTCTAGTATTTATTTATATTTATCATAATTTTTAATAATTAATTATTTATTTCAAAATAAAAAGAAGAAATTAAATAAATTACAAAATTCAATTTCAAAATTGTCTTTAATATGACATTCATTCGAAAGTGAAATGATTTAAATTATTTTGTTGCTATTTAATATGCAAAACTGCTGCTAACACTTCCTTCGTTGTTGTTGTCATATGGACGCTACCGTCGCACGTGACGCTTTAAGATTGCACGTTTTGATCGATGGCGGCTACTGGCTAAATATGTGACGAGAAGAAAGCGTTTGTTAGTGCGCAAATATAAAATGTGTCGGTAACAATTTACGGTTAATGAGGTCAAATGCCATGTTTGGGTAATGATTCCTCGCTTTCGTAAAATTTTTTTTGGAAATACCGTAAACATTAATGTCGTGCAAATGTTGTCGTTTGTCTGGCTGCTCTCCATGCATGAGTGTGTGTGTGTGTGTGTAAATGTAATGAAAGCAAAATGGTCAAGCCTTAAATGGTTTATTTAGTTTGAAATGCACTTCTAACTGGTAATTATTATTTGTTGCTCATTAAAATTGCTAAAAAGAAAGTTGTCATGAATCTTAATATCGCATGGCTCTAACCTCTAAATGAGTAAGCTACCGACTAAATATTATTCAGGTATCACTAGTTAAATACCGTTAGTAGTTTTTAATGTCAACTCGAGGTCTGTAAAAATATTTTCTATCTTAAGTTAAGTTATATTTTATTAAGTGAACTCGCTTCGATCGGGATTACAAATTAAGTCGGAGAGAATGCTAATGTCTTGTCGCTGGCCCATTTTTCCAAGATAATTCCTTATAAAGAATGATTCCGAGATATCTACACGGGACAAGTATCCAAATCTAAAACAGGCTAAAAGCAGGCATGTTATATCTTTCCCCGAATTTATTGGTGAGAATAATTGCTATGTTACCAGCGTAGTCAACCATTCGACACTCAATGACTTCAAGGTCCAGAAAGTAATCATTTAAGACCACAATGCAAAGTAGAGTGGACTAAACAGTCAAGTCAAATAATGTTCGCCTGAGAATTCAACAGAGATTCAACCTTTCATTGAATTCTTTTTTAAGCGTAGGATGAGCTGCATGAGATTTTCGTTCAAATAACATCGATTTTTCTAGTCAGCTGGGCCATCTATTTGGAACTGCATTTTTAACTAACCATTCAGCTCCTCACCTGGTAACAGCGGAGTTCATCTTACTAGTTTATCTTCCTCACAAATCATGGTGTGCGCAGGCATATTCTCCCGTGAGAAAAATTTTGCTTAGAACTTAACAACAAAATTCTAACCGCAAAATTTTAAATTTTACCCAAAGTTACGAAATTAGTTGCGAGCATTGAATAACTGCTCTTAAAATTTGTGTCCTAAATATTTTCCTATATATCTACCATGAAATAGCGTGCACGGCGCGTATCACCAGCTCTAATAAGCAAATGTCGCTGTCAGGTTCGTTTCCTAAGTCTTTCGTTCATTTACTTTGTGATATTAAAATAGTTAAGCATAGCTATTTGAATACTAAAACCTGCTGTAGTTCAAATTTTAAATCAGAAACCGCAGTTATTGTTATCTCGACCATCAGTTTCTGGCAAGACAAAAGTTTTTCCATATAAAAATAAATTATGTTTCTGTGTAGCATACCATGGAAAAAACTCTACAAATTCGAATTTTAAAACGTTGGAAATTATTACTTTATTATTTCAAGTATTTATAGCTTTAAGACATTTTTATTTTCTTTTTTTATAAAAATTACTTTTCACATTCAGCAACATTTTATCTCCGCCGATTGTATTTGGGCATAGGGACATCATGGTTGTCCTTCTGTTCTACCTTTCGGCAATAGGTTGGAAATTTTTTATATCACGCCGTTGTCATTTACCAATGTCTTATACTCTAGCGAAGTGTGCTTCCATTTGCGGATATTTAGTGAAAATTAAAAAAGGTTCCATTTTATATTTTCGCACATATGTACATAGATTTTGGATGAAAAATGCTTCTCCGCATGGAAATATTTTGCCAGCTGTTTTTAGTTTTACCGTAAACGAAAATCAGCAGTGCTCTCTTTTTCATCACGTAAAAACGACAATTTCTCCTTACAATGGTTTTAGCTTTTCCCCCAACATGAATAAGGAACGACGTGAAACTTAAAAAGGAAATTAATTGCAAGTTTTCAAAGACTCCGTATAAAGCAACAAAAAACCAATAAAATTAAACTATTTTTTTTGTAGCAAATAAAATTCTAGTTCAACAAAGTACTTACTTCAATAGCGTTGAATTTTTCGAATTTATCGATTTTTTTTTCTGAGTGTGCTATGGTTATGAAAAGCACTACAGTAGTTAGTTGAGCTAGCCAAGTTCGTTTCCTAAGTCTTTCGTTCAATATGAATTTCTACCATAGTGAATTTAAAATTAACGACACTTCTTTTAGGTATTGTATTTTCTATGCTGAGCGGCTTGTACAACTATTTTATAGCTCTTCGTTTTCATCACGGTTGTCTGAGATTGCATCTTCCATGCGAATTAAAGCAATCTTCAAGCGTCATGCCAAATCACTGAGTTTGCAACTTAAATGCGCTGATAGATCTATTGATTATCAAGCAATTATGCGCTGTATTTTTTATAAATCAAAACAATCACTACACTATGTTTACAGTAAACATCTGCCACTTAAACTACTTTTACGCAAAATTATAATTAGGTCGTTTTTTCTTCGGCATTGCTTGCAATATACAATAGAACGCCACAAACAAAGAGACATTCTAAGCTGATTTTGTATCAAAGCATGTCCGCGTATGTTAGCTACATATGTATGTATGTGTGTGGCAATTAAGTGAAAATAGCAAATATCAGAAATCGATGAACTGAAAGTTGATTTTCTAATAGGCAGCGAAGTTGGACTAGATTCTTTCCAAGAACCTAATTAAAATCAAATGCTATATGGGTGTTTGAATGTTGCAGCAGATGCAGCAGCAACAGCATTGATACTTCTCACTTGCGACTAGAAAGTCTAGAATTTCCAGCTAGAAATCTTGACCAACAAATTGGAAAGCGCTGCAAAGCATTTGGGGTTTGCTGGTGCGTTGCACAATGGACCGCATCAGTCGCAATTGGCGCACAAAACCGCACAGAAGTGCAATGCAAGTGTAACGCGGTAAAATTGAACAGCATTTCAAATATTTGAAGCAGTTTTTTTTTAAGTGCAATAAGTAGTGCAATTTCAAAAACAGTGAAGAAAACTTTTTATCTCAAAAAAAAAAACAAAAAATAATAAAAAATGGCGCTTAGAATTTTTCACAAATTCACATATTTTACATTCTTGTTACACATGTTGTTGTTGCTTAGTCTAATCACGCTAACCAATCAACTGAGCTTGAATGTAAGCACGTCTACGCACATACAAAACGAAATTAGTGCAAAACGTAGTAGCGACAGCCGCACCACCGCACGCAACACTGAAAGCTTTGTCAAAAATGTGCCATACTTTCAGGCGTCATTGCCCATGCGCGTCTATGAATGTTTGCGCGATTTTAGCGTTTTACGTTGTACCAAATTATTTATGCTGCAAAAAATGGAAGAACGTAACACCGTAGTGCATACGGGAAATTTAACGCGCGATTTTCTCAATCAATTCTTCGATTCGGATGAAAGGTTGGGCAGTTTGGTGCATAATAAATATTCAAATATGTCGGACGAGAAGCTAAATCAAGTCTTGGTATTGCAATTTCAAAAGTTTTTTAAACAACGCAACATCAAATTGCATATATTGCCAGGTGTGGAGATGAAAATTGTGCCCAGTCGCAGTAACAAGTTGAGCTTTACGTTGAAGAAGGGAAAAAGTGAGTGGGAAGAAAAAAATATATTTTAAATTTAAATTATTCATAAAAAATAAAACAAGGTTTAGAAAGCTTCTAAAATCCAAAAAAAAATTGTATATTTGCAAAGATTTTTATTTTTTAATTAAACTCTCATCTCATCCCTTTCAGCACCCAAGAAGCATAATGAGCAGCACAATGCGAGTGCTCGCTCTTCCAAATTGGCTGACGAAATCGATGAAACTCTAACGACAGCGGATGTGAGTGAAGCACAAAGCGAAGAATTGGCAAATACTAAAAATGGTGGAATGGGTGGCGTTGGTGGTATTGGTGATATTGGTGTGAAAGGCGGTGGTGGTGGTGGTGGTGGTGGTGGACATGGCGGTGGTGGCATACGTCGTAAAAATAAGAAAGGCTCACAGTCCTCTTATAAGACTACAATTCTACAAATGGCCGTCCCGGTTATGGTTATGCCCGCTATACTTATGGGCACCATAATACCATTTTTATTGCCTGTTTTGAAAATGGCCACCATTATGTCGATCGTGTTGAATAATAGCGCATTTATTGCTGCACTCATTTATGCCGCACGAACACATGCGAATGCACAAGAGGAGCAGCACATCAGTTATCCCCCGCAGGGATACTATTAGAATTGTAATTTGCTTTTTGATTGATTTTGTAATTTTGTGAATTACATTTTTTGAAAAAAGAAAAAAAAAAGAAAAACAATAAGAATAAACTTTTTTTTAAAGCTTTTTTGTTTTGAAATTTGTTTTAAAAATTGTTTTAAATTCTTATCCATTGCTACCGAGCCATGTTTCAACCTTATGGTATGTGCTGAACAGGGGCGGATCCACCAAGGGGTTTCCGGCCCAAATCCCCCCTTCGGAATGATCAGTTATTTTTTTTACAAAAAATTTATTAGAACGATGAATTTTACGAAACTGAATGTGAACCTGAATACAATTTTTCACATCAACTATGTATACAGATCGAGGTGAATTACAGATTAGTGGTGAATTTCATGTAAATAATGGTGAATTCCTGTCTTCGAGTAGTAAGCAAGGACCATACAGTATATGCTCATACCTACAAGTTTACGTCCCGTTGACAGTGTCAGACAGTAATACACCACAATATTCGAATATAGTGGTGATTTGGAGATACTCACCCCAATCCTAACTCCAGGGTTATTTTAGAATTTTGGAAATAAACTAAACTTTTGTTACTTAAAACTATTACATTTATAAAATGGTCAATGTTCGATTTTTGAAAATTTTTAACACCAAATTTATATTTATTAAAAGTTTTAAATTCAAACGAGAAACGAAAACGTGGTGTATCGATGCTATTACTTTTAACTTTACCATAAGCAAAACCTGACTAACCCCACAATTTCCGCTTAATCGAAACCGAAGCTCCGTAACATTCCCAATACATAATTATATATATATATGAACGTATAAGAGCTCTGCAAAAATCCCCGCCAACAAATCGTCACTCACTGATTCCAAAATACCCACCTTTCGTTCAGAATCAAGTTCTACCAATATTAAATATTTTATATTGTTAAGCAAATATTTATTTTATTTTTATTAAAAACCAAATGACTTTGAAACTAACCAGTAACCGCAAAATTATAATTATTATATTATTATAATAAGATGTGGATTAAAAAATTAGCCAAAAGTTGTTGATCGTGATTATA